>CM059428.1:3653551-4016563 GCA_030390025.1 Squalus acanthias
CGTGTAAAAGCAGGTGAGCGGCCTTCATGGGACCTCCAGACCGCCACGCAGCTTAACGGAAACGTTGCCTCCAAATGAGACTGGCTGGCTAGGTTGGATTTTAACCTCTTGTGGAGTACAAACACCAGCACAGACTCGTTGCTGTATATTCTCTGTAACTGAGACAGGATCGTAAAATACTGCATCCTTGTTAATTAGTGCAATGCATTTCTAACTAATTTTTGCTGGCTAATTAAAGCGCGATTTTTTTAAACAATCATTGTACAGGAGTTTCTTCCCAGACAAAAAGAACTTGTTCCATTCCCACTTATAGATTGTAAAGATCAATGTTGTATTGGTTATAATTTTGGTGTATTTCTTTTTTTATTTCTTCACGGGATGTTGGCATTGCTGGCAAGGCCGGCATTTATTGCCCATCCTAATTGCCCTTGAGAAGGTGGTGGTGAGCCGCCTTAAGCTGCTGCAGTCCGTGTGGTGAAGCTACTCCCACAGTGCTGTTAGGGAGGGAGTTGCAGGATTTTGACCCAGCGACGATGAAGTAACGGCCGATCTATTTCCCAGTCAGGATGGTGTGTGAGACTTGGAGGGGAACTTGGAGGTGGTGGTGTTCCCATGTGCCATTTTAATAATAATTGATGCATTTAAAAGTAAGCTCGATAAACACATGAGGGAGAAAGGAATAGAAGGATATGTTGATGGGGGTGAGATGAAGAGGGGTGGGAGGAGGCTCGTGTGGAGCAGAAACACCGGCACGGACCAGTTGGGCCGAATGGCCTGTTCCTGTGTTGTAAAATTCAATGGGCCTGAATTTGTGGTCGGAGGATTCTCGCGGGCGAATGCCTCCGAACCGCAATAAAAGTACCCACCGACCTGATGGTCCCAGAACCCCGGTGACTCGTGCTCCTGTGCCTGCAGGCATACGTATGCGTAAAGACCCACGTATCCCAGGTGCGCAGGCGGTTCGCAAGCGTCCCACGGATCACGTGGGCCGGCCCAACCAATCAGAAAGGGGATTCCCATTATGCGCATTTACGTACGGAATCCCCATGAGCTTAACAGGAATCACCCAAAAACACATTTTTACAGCACTGAAATAAAACAAATCATTACATGTTTAAAATGAATTAAAATGCTATTTAATTAAACATTTAAAACAAAAATGTTATTTTTTGAAAAATAACTTTAATAAACATTTTTCAAGGAGCCAAAAATAACACAAACTTATTTTACAGGTTTTTGAATGTTAAAATGATCTAAAAAAAATTATTTTAATATTTATTTTCACCCGTACGCTGGTAAAATAAGGCCCTGCGCCCGCTTTCACCAGGCGTAAGAGTTTCACGGGCACTCGTTGGGCAAATAGCCCGACTCTCCGCCAGCGAATGTCCATTTCCCGGGGATGCGGAGGATCTGTCGAAGATTCTTGACAGATCGTAAGTTCCGGGTTTTAGTGTATGCACAGCGCGTGCGCGTAAACCCGGAACTTACTAGGCACCTCCGGCCGTGTATGCGGTCATAGGCCCCGGAAAATCCGGGCCTCTGTAATTCTATGCCACGTAATCAGTAATAGTTTCCATAAAATACTGTTTGTGAATGTGTGGTAAACATTTATATTTTGAAATGCACAAAGAGCATTTTGTGCAAGATTGCGACTCGTGGTTACTTGGGAACTAAAGCAACACTGCTTTCATTGAAAGGTATTTGGCAACTTTTCTTGTTTCCAAAATTCAGTAATCCAGTTTATGTTGCCAAGGTAACCTGTCACTTTTCTCCCCCTCCCCGTCCCCTTAAAACAAGTGCCACCAAATTCAACTTGGTAGCCCCCAAAAAATTCTGCTTGTGAAGGTTTCAGCAAGTTAACTTCTAAAATCACAGAACCTTTGTGAACAATTTTCTGCTTTCAAATGTTGATCATTTTACCAGTGAATTAAATTACATTCAAAACTCTATCACTTGACATTTTCCATCTCTGTCACAGAACTGGTGTTAGCTGCCTGCCAAACCTACAGTAGCAGGAAGCGGTGCCAAATCTACCAGTACAAGTGGTCTGTTTTCTCCAATTTATTTTTGCTGATTATAAATAGTGAGGTTTTCTGCACAATGGGACGGCAGCATATTTCAGTTGTATTTCTTACTGCATGTTAGATGTTGCTGCTTTTCAGAAACCCTGAATGAAAGAGGAGGTTGAAAGGCATTATGAGGAAAATCTTAGAATAGTGCAGCACAGAAGGAGGCCATTCGGCCCATCGAGTCTGCGCCGGCTCTTTCGAAGAGCAATCCAGTTAGTCCCACTCCCCCCGCTCTTTCCCCATATCCCTGCAATTTTTTCTCCTTCAAGTATTTATCCAATTCCCTTTTGAAGGCTACTATTGAATCTGTATCCACCGCCCTATCAGGCAGCGCATTCCAAATCCTAACCACTCGCTGCGTAAAAAGGTTTTTCCTCACGTCGCCTCTGGTTCTTTTGCCAATCACCTTAAATCTGTGCCCTCTGGTTATCGACCCTTCAGCCACTGGATACAGTTTCTCTTTATTTACTCGATCTAAACCCTTCATGATTTTAAACACCTCTATCAAATCTCCTCTTCGCCTTCTCTGCTCCAAGGAGAACAACCCCAGCTTCTCCAGTCTTATCCACATAACCCTGATCCCCGGAACCATTCTAATAAATCTTTTCTTTTAGAAAGGACGCGAGTTAGCAGTGAATAAAGCAACAACTCAATGTAAGAGTTACGGATGATTCCATCCTGCAATTATGTGACGGTATGAGGCACTAATGAGACAAAAGTTTACCTCATGCCCATAAAAAGTTTGAAGAAAACTAAATTGAGAAAACGCTCTGGCGAGATTAAGTGCTGACATAAACCACACTCTCACACACGACGAATATTGTGTGTGGGGTTTAAAAACAGAAACCACTCGGGTGCAGAATTGAAAGAAGGAGCCTGGGTTTGTAGGGTCGTCACGGCTAATGACGCTGGAATCCCAAGGCTAGTTCAGTTCGGTTGGGCTCAGTGCCATGCAGTTTAATTAAATCCTTTCTTTTTCTGCTGTCGCTGCAGGCATGTACCTCATAGTCATTACCAAAAAGCAGAAGATGGGAGACTTGTTCAATCATGCAGTATGGAAAGCAACGGAATTCAACATCATTTCCTACAAGAAGACGGTGCTGCATCTAACTGAGATGCAGGTAACGACTGCAATAAATTCTATGTTTGAAATATTTACAGAAACAACTGGCTTTCAGGCTTAATTCTCTTTATTGACTTTTAACACACACAGTGTGTGCTCCATTCTCATTTTATTGAAATATGCTAAGTCTTGCATCTAGTGCCCATTTCCTGTCTGTCTCACTTTGTCGTGATTTTCTAACGCCTGTCACAAATGGGTAATGCCAGCAAACTCTGTATAATATAGAAACTGTAGGGTAAGATCTGCACACTCAGCATATACTGTCTTTTACCTCCTCCGGCCCCACAACCCTCCGAGATCTCTGCGCTCCCCCAATTCTGGCCTCTTGAGCATCCCCGACTTCAATCGCTCCACCATTGGCGGCCGTGCCTTCAGCTGCCTGGGCCCTAAGCTCTGGAATTCCCTCCCTAAACCTCTCTGCCTCGCTACCCCTCTTTCCTCCTTTAAGACGCTCCTTAAAACCTATCTTTGACCAAGCACCTGCTCTAATATCTCCTTATGTGGCTCAGTGTCAAATTTTGTTTGATAATCGCTCCTGTGAAGCGCCTTGGGACGTTTTACTACATTAAAGGTGCTGTATAAATACAAGTTGTTGTTCATGAATCTTGTGCTCATCGGAAGCTAGGTGGTGCAGCGATAGCATTCAACAACCCCACCCACTTTATTTCCTTTTCCACAGTCTCCCCTTTGCCATAGTGCTGTTTATCCACCCTCTCTGTTAAGTATAGTAACTACTTTGTTGCCTCTCCTAACACTTCTTCTGCTCCATGAAGTGCAACCCCTCCCTCTTCCAACATTGCAGGCCTTGGCCATTTGGCCTCTGACTTGCACACCCTCCAATTCCTGGTGTTGCTACTGCTCTACTCTGGTCCCTCACTGGGTACCAATGTTCACTGTAAATTTTTTCTGGGCTGCATGGCCCATTCAAACCTCCGCGCATGCGCGGTTTTTCCATTGAGCAGTCAGCCTGCGCGGGAGCTTCAGACAGCCGTGCGGCCGCGCACCTAAACAGGAACATTGCCGGCCACTCCCCTCCAATGTTCCCGTTAAGCTGCCCGGCCGCGCAGGCGCGGGAATTTGAATGGGCCGCGCAGCCCGTTAGAGGCCCCCGAAAGAAAATGAAAGGGAACATCGCTCCCCACTCCTAGGCCTCCTTTATCATCATTTCCCAGCACTAGGACACTGTCAACAAATGCGTTATAAGCACTACGAGTTAAGTGCCCGTTTCCCAGTGCTGGGAACCCAGCAAAGCTGACAAAAGTCGGTCCTGGAGCAGCAAAGGGGAAGGAGTTTGTGTTGTTTTAAACAATCTTCTGTAGTAACGAATTCAGTCTTGCGGTTATAATCACTTTTTATTTTTTCTACTTTAACATAAAAGCAATCTAAAATTCGGAGTATAACGCAGTTTACAAGCGGAGTCTCGTCAGCAGTACTGAGTGTAGGCATGCTCTCAAAGGTTTCTTTTTTTTTTCTGTAAACTTAACACAAAAGCTTCTTTTTTATACACTATTCTCTTTATCAAACTGGAAGTTGCTTTGCCTTACTTGGTAGTCTCCGGTCAAATGTACCGTCCTTCAGCTGATTCTTACGCACACAAATTTACATTTCTCTGCAATATTCGTATGTTAACATCCCTCTGCGCAGGTTGCAAATGCCCTTGTTGAACATTGTATTGGCAGGAATCCCAATTTCAGTCCCCAAGGTTCTGAAGCTAGTCACTTGAACTGTTGCGAAGTGAAATCTGTATCTTTCTCTCTCTCGCTCTCTCTCTCACTCCAGTGATGCCAATCACCTTATTTTGCTCTACATTGAATTAACTAAACATGAATACCCTTCTGAAGCCGAATTAACCGAGTTCCATATGCCAGCAGTTTGGTCGGGTTAGGGAATACCCACAAAATTATTTGGGGTAAGGGTGAAAGGGTGGTGGGGAAGAAGGGGCAGGCACATCAGATTAAGGTGAAAGGGGAAGAATCCTTTCCCACATACCATTCCACCTCCCCCTCTCCCCCGCCCCCTCCAACTCGGAAGCTGTTTCTGTGCTGAGTACTCGGCTATTAGCAGGAACATATTTTAAAATGAGTTTGAAGGGCAGCATGCACTTTCAAACCACTTAAAGCTATTTCCTGAGTGAAGGTTGGGAACTTGGCAATGTGACTGCTTCTTGGGTGAGAGACGCCAGTAAAAAGAAAGAAAGTGCCTTTCGCAACCGTAGGACAGCCAATGAAGCACTTTTTGAAGTGTAGTCACTGTTGTAATGTAGGAAACACGGCAGCCAATTTGCACACAGCAAGCTCCCACAAACAACAATGAGATAATGACCAGATAATCTGCTTTTGTGATGTTGATTGAGGGATAAATATTGGCCCCAGGACACTGGGGAGAACTCCCCTGCTCTACTTTGAAATAGTGCCATGGGATCTTTTACATCCACCTGAGAGAGCAGACGGGGCCTCGGTTTAACGTCTCATCCGAAAGACGGCACCTGGATTTTTGTGCTCAAGTCTGTGGAGTGGGACTTGAACCCACAATCTGCTGGCTCAAAGGCGAGAGTGTTACCCACTGAGCCACGGCACAAACAGAGCAGAGCGGGGTGGGAAGAAGTGCCACAATTACCTAGGCTCCCTTCTTCACAATGCTATGATAGCCTGCCTCTTTCCCATCCCCCTTCAATACTGTCAGACCCTGCATCGCAAACAACGCTGACCCCTTCAATGCTCCCGTACACCTCTCCCCAGTACGCTTACGCCCCCTCCCACTGGTCCTACACTGAGATACACCCGTCCAAAACTCCCAAGATCTCAGGACCCCGCTCCCATCACTGAAAGACCCCACTCGCACAGCTCCAATGTGCCAGGACACTTGCCTTCACAGTACTCCGATATCCCTGGAACCTTTTCTGTTCTTGTGCTTCCATAACCCAGAAACACCTTCCAGTGCTTCCGCACCTGCAGATCCCCTTTCCGAACACAGAACCCAAGACTGCCTCGATGTTCGTAAACTCCAGGAATCCCCATACATGTATACCCAGACACTCGAATGTTTCCTCCTGTTTAAGAACATAAGAAATAGGAGCAGGAGTCGGCCATTTGGCCCTTCGAGCCTGCTCCGTCATTCAATAAAATCATGGCTGATCATCTACCTGAACTCCACTTTCCTGCACTCTCCCCATATCCCTTGATTCCCTTAATATCCAAAAATCTATCGATCTCTGTCTTGAATATACTCAATGACTGAGCCTCCACAGCCCTCTGGGGCAGAGAATTCCAAAGATTCACCACCCTCTGAGTGAAGACATTTCTCCTCATCTCAGTCCTAAATGGCCGACCCCTTATCCTGAGACTGACCCCTGGTTCTAGACTCCCCAGCCAGGGGAAACAACCTCTCAGCATCGACCCTGTTGAGCCCTGTAAGAATTTTATATGTTTCAATGAGATCACCTCATTCTTCTAAACTCTAGAGAATATAGGCCTAGTCTACTCAACCTCTCCTCATAGGATAATCCCCCCATCCCAGGGACCAGTCTGGTGAACCTTCGTTGCATTCCCTCTAGGGCAAGTATATCCTTCCATAGGTAAGGAGACCAAAACTGTACACAATACTCCAGGTGTTGTCTCACAAGGCCCTATATAATTGCAGTAAGACATCCTTAAGATGCGTTTCCCACATTACAACAGTGACTCCATTTCAAAAATTACTTCATTGACTGTAAAGCGCTTTGAGACGTCCGGTGGTCGTGAAAGGTGCTATATAAATGCAAGTCTTTCTTTCTTCTTTCTTTACTCTTATACTCAAATCCTTTTGTAATAAAGGCCAACAAAGCATTTACTTTCCTAATTGCTTGCTGTACCTGCATGTTAACTTTCAGCGATTCGTGTATGAGGACATCCAGGTTCCTCTGAACACCAACATTTACCAATCTCTCACCATTTAAAAAATACTCTGCTCTTCTATTTTTTGTACCAAAGTGGATAACTTCACATTTCTCCACATTATATTCCATTTGCCATGTTCTTGCCCACTCACTTAGCCTGTCTATATCCCCTTGTAGCCTCCTTGCATCCTTCTCACAACTTACATTCCCACCTAGCTTTGTATCATCAGCAAACTTAGGTTTATTACATTTGGTCCCTGCATCCAAATTATTCCTACTCTTTGTTTTCTGTCCATTAACGATCTTTAATCCATGCTAGTATATAATCCCCAATCCCATGAGCCCTAAATTTGTTTAATAACCTCTTGTGTGGCACCTTATCGAATACCTTCTGAAAATTCAAATACACTACATCCACTGGTTCCCCCTCATCTATCCTGCTAGTTACAACCTCAAAAAACTAACATATTTGTCAAACACGATTTCCCTTTCATGACTCTGCCAAATCCTATTATTACTTTCTAAGTGCCCTGTTACCACATCCTTAATAATAGACTCTAGCATTTTCCTTAGTACTGATGTCAGGCTAACTGGTCTATAGTTCCCTGTTTTCTCTCTCCCTCCTTCCCTCCTTTCTTAAATAGTGGGGTTACATTTGCTACTTTCTAATCTGCGGGAACTGTTCCAGAATCTATGGAATTTTGGAAGATGACAATCAATGCATCCACTATCTCTATAGCCACCTCTTTTAAAACTCTAGGATGTAGGCCATCAGGTCCAGGGGATTTATCGGCTTTCAGTTCCATTAATTTCTCCAGTACTATTTCCTTACTAATACTAATTTCTTTCAGTTCCTCATTCTCACTAGTCCCTTGGTTCTCCACTGTTTCCGGAATTTTTTTTGCATCTTCTTCCGTGAAGACAGACACAAAATATTTGTTTAATTTCTCTGCCATTTCCTTATTCCCCATTATAATTTCTCCTGTCTGTGCCTGTAAGGAACCCACATTTACTTTCGCTAATCTTTTTCCTTTTTACATACTTATAGATGCTTTTACAGTCTGTTTTTATGTCTCTCGCTAGTTTACTCTCATATTCTATTTTCCATTTCTTTATCTATTTCTTGGTCCTCCTTTGCTGAATTCTAAAATCCTCCCAATCCTCAGGCTTACTACTCTTTTTGGCAACATTATAAGCCTCTTCCTTTAATCTAATGCTATCTTTAATTTCTCTTGTTAGCCAAGGGTGGACCATTTTTCCCGTGGTGTTTTTATTCCTTAAGGGAATGTATATTCGTTGCGAATTATGAATTATTTCTTTAAATGTTTGCCATTGCTTTTCTACTGTCATATCTTTTAATCTAGTTTCCCAACCTACCTTAGCCAACTCGCCTCTCATACCTAGTTTTCTTTGTTCAGATTTAGGACCCTAATTTTGGACTTAACTAAATCACTCTCAAACTCGACATAAAATTCCATCATATTATGGTCACTGCTCCAATACTAGATCTAAAATAGCCAATTCCCGAGTAGGTTCCTCGACATATTGATCTAGAAAACTATCTTGAATGCAGTCCATGAACTCTTCCTCTGCACTATTACTGAAAATTTGGTTTGCCCAGTCTATATGAAAGTTAAAGTACCCCATGATACTGTATTACCCCTGTTACATGCATCTCTAATTTCCTGATTTATACTCTGTCTGACACTACTATCACTGTTTGGGGGCCTGTAAACCACTCCCACTAGTGTTTTCTGCCCCTTGTTGTTTCTTACCTCCACCCAAACTGATTCTACATTGTTTTTCCGAGCCAAGATCCTTTCTCTCTACTGTCTTTGTGCCCTCCTTTATTATCAGGGCTACCGCCCCCCCCCCCCCCCCCCCCCTCCTTTTCCATTCTGCCTGTCTCTTCTAAAAGTCAAATATCCTGGAATATTTAGTTCCCAATCTTGGTCACTCTGCAACCACGTCTCTGTAATGGCCATTAAATCAAACCCATTTATTTTTATCTGCTATTAATTCATCTAATTTGTTGCGAATGCTTTGTGCATTCAGGTAAAGTACCTTTAGCTTTAACTTTTTTCTATTTTTCCCTGATGTCACTTTAGTCACTGGTGCCCTATTACCTTTATTAATCTTTCTGTCCCTTCCTGACCCACTCTGCTCATCTTTACCCAGATCACTACTCTGCTCTACTGTCTTGACATTTCTCTTGCTGCTTTTGAATTTGCCCTTTCCTGAATCCTCCCATCCCCCCTTCATTAGTTTAAATCCCTATCTACTGCCCGAGTTATTCGATTCACCAGGACACTGGCCCCATCCCAGTTTAAGTGGAGCCTGTCCCAACGGAACAGCTTCCGCTTTCCCCAGTACTGATGCCACTGTCCGATGAAGCGAAACCCCTTCCTCCCCACACCACTCTTTCAGCCATGCATTTAACTCTCTGATCTGTCTGTCCCTATGCCAATTTGCATATGGCTCAGGTAACAATTCAGAGATTATTACCTTTGAAGTTCTGCGTTTTAATTTGGACCCTAGCTGCTCAAACTCCCTCAGCAGAACCTCATTCCTAGTTCTGCCTATGTCGTTGGTTCCTACGTGGACCACGACCACTGGATCTTCCCCCTCCCACTCTTAAGTTCTTTTCCAGCCGCGGCGAGATATCCTTAACCCTGGCACCGGGCAGGCAACGCAACCTTCGGATCTCCCAGTCGCGGCTGCAGAGAACAGTATCTATCCCCCTGACTATACTGTCCCCTACCACAACTACATTCCCATTCACTCCCCCCACTTGAATGGCCTCCTGCACAATGGTCAGTTTGCTCATCCACCCTGCAGTCCTTGTTCTCATCTACACAGGTAGCAAGTACCTCATACCTGTTGGTCAAAGACAAGGGCCAAGGCTCCTCCATCACAACATCTTGGGTCCCCATACCTTCCTGACTCGCAGTCACACCCTCCTGTCCCTGACCACGGGCCAAATCTGAAATATTTAACAAAGTGTCCAGGCAACTCTCCCCCTCCCTGATGCATCGCAATGTCTGCAGCTCGGACTCCGGCTCAACTACTCTGAGCTGAAGTTCCTCGATCTGCAGACACTTAGCGCAGATGTGATTGCTCGGGATCTCGCTGATCTCCACCGACTCCCACATGCTGCAGTTACGGCTCACCACCTGCCCTGCCCTGTGCTGCGATGTCTATCAAACCACCTTTATTTATTTGATTAGTTAATTAATTATTTTCATCAATTATTTTAGTTTTATTACTTAATTGGTTTATCTAGTTTTAGTTACTAATTTAATAAAGTAAAGTTATAGCAATTTACAGTTTCTTAGCTAGCTTAGAGACTAAAAAAATCTGTAATACTCACCAACCAATCACTTACCTGCTGCCCTGTGATGTCACTCCTTGTTTTTTCTTGCTCTCTCTCCTCTGCTCTTTATTCCCTAGGCTCCGCTCCGTCCCCGACCAGGTCAGCTCTCGCCGCTGCTCTCGGTGAGTTTGGGCCTCTTTCTCCTCCGCTCTTTATTCCCCAGGCTCCGCTCTGTCCCCGCTCCTCTGCTCTTTATTCCCCAGGCTCCGCTCCGTCCCCGACCAGGTCAGCTCTCGCTGCTGCTCTCGGTTTCTCCTACATCCTGTGATTTTCCCCCCGCCCCCGGTAACACACGGTAACTCCAAACAGCACTACCCCACCCAGCAGTACCCAGTTCCTCCATACGCTAAGATCTGCTCCTCCCAGAACTCCCGGTTTGTTTTAAAGTCCACACCATCACCGGTCTTCCCCAATTTAAATGTGCCCACAGCCACACCTGGCTTCTACCCAAGCCCAAGCTCCCCAGCCCTGCCAAACAACAACTTGTATTTATACAGCGCCTTTAACATAATAAAACGCCCCAAGCTGCTTCACAGGAGCGATTATAAAACACAATTTGACACTGAGCCACATAAGGAGATATTAGGGCAGATGACCAAAAGCTTGGTCAAAGAGGTAGGTTTTAAGGAGCGTCTTAAAGGAGGAAAGAGAGGTAGCGAGGCGGAGAGAATTCCAGAGCTTAGGGCCCAGGCAACAGAAGGCACGGCCGCCAATGGTTGAGCGATTATAATCAGGGATGCTCAAGAGGGCAGAATTAGAGGAGCGCAGATATCTCGAGGGGGTTGTGAGGCTGGAGGAGATTACAGAGATAGGGAGGGGCGAGGCCATGGAGGGATTTGAAAGCAAGGATGAGAATTTTGAAATTGAAGAGTTGCTTAACCGGGAGCCAATGCAGGTCAGTGAGCACAGGGGTGATGGGTGACCGGGACTTGGTGCGAGTTAGGACACGGGCAGCCGAGTTTTGGATGACCTCCTGTTTACGTAGGGTAGAAATGGGAGACCAGCCAGGAGTGCGTTGGAATAGTCGAGTCTAGAAGTAACAAAGACATGGATGAGGGTTTCAGCAGCAGACGAGCTGAGGCAGGGGCGGAGTCGGGCGATGTTACAGAGGTGGGAATACACGGTCTCAGTCATGGTGCAAATATGTGGCCGGAAGCTCATGTCCGGGTCAAACATGACACCAAGGTTGTGAACAGTCTGGTTCAACCTCAGACAGATGCTGGGGCGAGGGATGGAGTCAGTGGCTAGGGAACGGAGTTTATGGGAGCTTGCTGTGTGCAAATTGTCTGCCGAGCTTCCTACATTACGACAGTGACTACACTTCATAAAGTACTTCATTGGCTGTAAAGCGTTTTGGGACGTCTAGAGGTCGTGAAAGGCGCTGTAGAAATGCAAGCCTTTCTTTCTGATAAAACAATTTGACTTAATTATTATAAATAAGTGGCCCTCATAATACCTTGTACATTACATGGAATAACATGTTATAAAACAGTGTATTCTCAACTCTCGTGGAGGTCTACTGGTGTGTGTGGAAATATTTATTTCTACTGGTTCATAATCCCTTCATGTCTGAGAGCTAAGATCATAGATCATTAATCTTTCAGTGTGGTGTTATCACATATTCATGTGGGAGCAGGATCATTGGTTTCCTTTACCCAGCTCAGGGGTCAGTTGTTGCACTCCTACGTCAACCTTGGAAATTGTATCTAGGATCTTCTAACTAATACGTGAGTTCAACGGAGAGAAATCTTATTTTTTGGGGGGTAAACTGCTATACAAAAATGCTTGTCCTGCTTACAAATTTTGAACTTCTAAGCTGAATTCTAAGCGATGCTGCAGCACTTTGCCACATGGTGGCAGGCTAAGCTAAGTGGAGAAGGTTGCACTTCATAGTTCCTTCTGTTTCACAAGAGATTGTAAGTACGCGCATCCATAAGCCAGAATTCTAACGTGGTCTGTCTGTCCCGTACTTTGCTCAGTTTCTTTTGAAAGGCTGGGTGGTCCGCACGCTGTCCATTCGCCATTGGAAGCTGAGTTTCACTTCCGCCGAAGCTGAGTTTCACTTCCGCCCAAGACGAGTGAAATGACCAATCTAAGTCTCTCTGACGATTGTAAGAGTGCCGCATAAAAGCGTCTAGAGCGCATACATCTGTCTATCCGTACATTAATTGAAATGTTAAAAGCAGTATATCGGCTCGCACAGATGCATCTGTTGCAGATGCAAAAACTTTGGCCCGTAATCTGCGGTCAGCGGCGAAGCAAAGGTGTTCGCCGCTGGCCCCGAGGTAAGCTTCGCACATGGATGTCTGTGGCGAGAGGTTCGGCTTTTCCGACGCGTAATTGAAATCGACGTAAGTTTAGTGGGAATCCCCTAGCGCGAGCTGCGTCACGTCAGCAACCTGTCTAAGCAGCCAATCACATTGCAGAATTCTCACAGACAGCGAACCAGGAAAAAGAAAGCACTAATAATCACTTAAAAAAAAAATTACAGACGAAATAAAGATTGGGACATACACATTGGGTTAAGGTAGAAGCTGAAATATCATGAACAAACTTTAAAAAAAAAATGTAACTTTAAATCTAATAATTTTTAACTTAATGGAGAAATTTGACATTCCACCAATATAAAGTAGTTAGTACTCAGATCGCCGTTACACCTCATTTGAATGTTTCTAACAGCGATATTTGTTCGGAAAAGGGGAAGTTTTCGTCAGATCAGTGATTTCACGGATTGCTGGCTCTGTGTGGCTGGTGGGGGAGTCCACAGCGCAGCCAGTGTCGGAGCATTGAATGACTGACCGTGACTTTGGGATTTCCGTGTTAGGACACGCGTGCGCTACATCCTAAAGTTGCGGTCAGTTTCAAAGGCGAAATGTCGGCTAACGCTGCCAGTTCACCGTCGTCAGGACCGCAAATTCCGGGCCAATCTTAACGCTAAATGCCCCTCCGCTACAACCTGTAACAGATGAGCACATCCTGACCAGCAAAGTTCCCTGACCGAAGCGGTAAACTCTGAGTGACCTGGGATTCTCTTTACTTATAGCAAGTAGGCTTTCAGATTTTGAAGATTAATCAGAGCTCCACTTTAGCAGCAGATGGATGCATTGTGCATTACAGGGTATAATACTCCTGACCGTGTAAATATATATAAAATACAAGTCGATCTTCCGCGACATTGCACATAAGCGGGGCTTGAACCCGTGACCTTTTAACTCGGAGGTGTGAGTGCTACAGCTGAGCCAAGTGTACAAAGAGTTTGAAATCAGAACGCAGAAAAGTGCAAAGTGATATATTTTGGTAGGAAGAAGAAGGAGAGGCAATATAAACTAAAGAGTACAATTCTAAAGGGGGTGCATAAACAGAGAGACCCGAGGGTATATGTGCACAAATTGTTGAAGGTGGCAGGGCAGGTTGAGAAAGTAGTTAAAAAAGCATACGGGATCCTGGGCTTCATAAATATAGGCATAGAGTGCAAAAGCAAGGAAGTTATGATGAACCTTTATAAAACACTGGTTCGGCCTCAACTGGAGTATTGTGTCCAATTCTGGGTGCCTGCACTTTAGGAAGAATGTGAAGGCCTTAGAGAAGGTGCAGAAAAGATTTACAAGAATGGTTCCAGGGATGAGCGACTTCAGTTATTTGGATAGACTGGATAAAAGCTTCTATAGGTATGTGAAAAGGAAAAGACTGGCGAAGGTAAATGTAGGTCCTATACAGTCAGAGACAGGAGAATTTATAATGGGGAATGAGGAAATGGCAGAGAAATCAAATAGATACTTTGTTTCTGTCTTCACGGAGGAAGACACCAAAAACTTCCCAGAAATACGAGAAAACCAAGCGTGTGGCGAGAATGAGGAACTTAAAGAAATTATTATTAGTAAAAAAACAGTACTAGCAAAATTAATGGGACTAAAAGTCGATAAATCCCAAGGACCGGATGATCTACATCCTAGGGTTTTGAAAGAGGTGGCCATTGGGATAGTGGACGCATTGGTTGTCATCTTCCAAAATTCTATAGATTCTGGAACGGTTCCTGCAGATTGGAGGATAGCAAATGTAACCCCGCTATTTAAGAAAGAAGGGAGAGAGAAAACGGGGAACTGCAGACCTTTTAGCCTCATCAGTAGTTGGGAAAATGCTGGAATCTATTATAAAGGATGCAATAACTGGGCACTTAGAAACTAATAGTAAGATTGGGCAGAGTCAACATGGATTTATGAAAGGGAAATCCTGTTTAACAAACCTATTGGAGTTCTTTGAGGATGTAACTAGTGGAGTACACAAAGGGGAACCGGTAGATGTGGTGTATTTGGATTTTCAGATGGCCTTCGATAAGGTCCCACACAAGAGGTTGGTGAACAAAATTAGGGCACATGGAATTGGGGGTAATATACTAGCATGGATTGAGAATTGGTTAACAGACAGAAAACAAAGAGTAGGGATAAACGGGTCTTTTTCAGGATGGCAGGCTGTGACTAGTGGGGTACCGCAAGGATCGGTGCTTGGGCCCCAGCTATTCACAATCTATATCAATGATTTGGATGAGGGGACTAAATGTAACATTTCCAAATTTGCTGATGATGCAAAGCTAGGTGACAGTGTCAGTTGCGAAGAGGATGTGAAGAGGCTTCAAGGGGATCTCGACAGGCTCAGTGAGTGGGCGAGAACATGGCAGATGGAATATAATGTGGATAAATGTGAAGTTATCCACTTTGGTACAAAAAACAGAAAGGCAGAGTATTTCCTAAATGGTGAAAGTTTGGGGAATGCAGATGCTCAAAGGGACCTGGGTGTCCTTGTACATGAGTCACTGAAAGTGAATGTGCAGGTGCAGCAAGCCATTAGGAAGGCAAATGGTATGCAGGCCTTCATTACAAGAGGATTTGAGTACAGGAGTAAAGAAGTCTGTCTTCAATTATATAGGGCCTTGGTGAGACCACACCTGGAGTACTGTGTACAATTTTGGTCTCCTTACCGAAGGAAGGATATACTTGCCATAGAGGGAGTGCAACGAAGGTTCACGAGATTGATTCCTGGGATGGCGGGACTGTCGTATGAGAAGAGATTGAGTAAACTAGACCTGTATACTCTTGAATTCAGAAGAATGAGAGGGGATCTCATTGAAGCATACAAAATTATTACAGGGCTTGATAGGATGGATGCTGGGAGAATGTTTCCCTTGGCTGCGGAGTCTAGAACCAGGGGCCACAGCCTCAGGATAAAGTGTAGGCCATTCAGGACTGAGATGAGAAGAAATTTCTTCACACAGAGGGTGGTGAATCTTTGGAATTCTCTACCCCAGAGGGCTGTGGAGGCTCAGTCATTGGGTATATTCAAAACAGAAGTCGATAGATTTCTGACTAGTAAGGGCATCAAGGGATCTGGTGATAGGGCCGGTGAATGGAGTTGAGGCAGAAGATCAGCCATGATCTCATTGAATGGCGGAGCAGGCTCGAAGGGCCGAGTGGCCCACTCCTGCTCCTATTTCTTATGTTCTTAAACTGGGGTTGTTCTCCTTACAGCAGAGAAGGTCGAGGGGAGATTTGATGGAGGTGTTCAAAATCATGAGGGGTCTAGACAGAGTAGATAGAGAGAAACTGTTCCATTGGCAGAAGGGTTGAGAACCTGAGGACAGATTTAAGGTGATTGGCAGAAGAACCAAAGGCGACATGAGGAAAAACATTTTTACGCAGCGAGTGGTTAGGATCGGGAATGCACTGCCTGAAAGGGTGGAGGAGGCAGATACAATCGTGGCTTTCAAAAGGGAATTGGATAAGTACCTGAAGGAAAAAAATTTGCAAGGGCAACGGGGAAAGGGCGAGGGAGTGGGACTAGCTGAAGTGCTCTTGCAGAGAACTGGCATGGGCTCGACGGGCTGAATGGCGGCCTCTTGTGCTGTAACCATTCTATGATTCTAAGTCAGTTGCATTGGTTTTTCCATCACTTGACCTGTGTCAAAATTCTAATAAAGTCAGTGAAGGAGTTTCTTAACCAATGCGATTCATTTTTTCCTGATTCCATTTTATGTTTGTGTGACTGAAACATTAATACAGGCTTGGAGTAATGCAGTGCCTAGCTCTACCCCATCGCTTGCCATACCTTGTACTCCCATAGTAACAATGTTGGACAAGGTTCACCACCAAACGTTTAGTCTGCTCTTGCCCAACAGATGCTGGATGACAAGACCTTCTTGACGATGCTCAACAACGTGCTCAACACTGACGGATTTTACTTCTCCACGACCTATGACCTTACTCACACTTTGCAACGATTGGCCAACACCAGTCCAGAGTTCCAAGAGATGACGCTACTGGAAAGGGTAAGGCTGACGCCGGGTCTCGTATTCTTCATCCTCTTGTCACAGTGTGTAGTCTGCTCGAGAGAATATGGAGTACTGGGCACAGTTTTGGTCTCCTTATCTGAGGAAGGATTTACTTGCCTTAGAGGGGGTGCAACGAAGGTTCACTCGATTGATTCCTGGGATGAGGGGGTTTACCTATGAGGAGAGATTGAGTAGATTAGGCCGAGACTCTCTGGAGTTTAGAAGAACGAGAGGTGATCTCATTGAAACATATAAGATTCTGAGGGGAATTGACAGGGTAGATGCTAAGAGGCTGTTTCCCCCTGGCTGGAGAGTCTAGAACTAGGGGTCTCGGGATAAGGGGTCGGCCATTTAAGACTGAGATGAGGAGGAATTTCTTCACTCAGAGGGTTGTTAATCTTTGGAATTCTCTGCCCCAGAGGGCTGTGGATGCTGAATTATTGAGTATATTCAAGGCTGAGATCGATAGATTTTTGGACTCTCGGGGAATCAAGGGATATGGGGATCGGGCGGGAAAGTGGAGTTGAGGTCGAAGATCAGCCATGATATTGAATGGCGGAGCAGGCTCGTGGGGCCTTGTGGCCGACTCCTGCTCCTAATTCTTATGTTCTTAAAGTACCACAACAGACATGTATAGTTCTGAACTCTACTTAAGTCAAGCTGCTTCAGAGGTCAGCCTGTAATAATGGCGAGTATGAGAGATGAAACGGGTTCTAATGATGTAAATGTGGGGGCTCCATTTGAAGATGTGCCTGAAGCGCAGTAGACTGGATTCGATTGCCTGCAGTAACCTGGAGTAGTTGGTATCACCAGCAGTACTTACTGCTTTGAGACTGACTGTCGCAGTAGGGAATAACAACAGAAAATGCTGGAAACACTCAGCAGGTCAGGCAGCATCGAGGAGAGAGAAACAGAGTTAATGCTTCGAGTCGGGGACCCTTCGTCAGAACTGGAAAAGGTTGGAGAAGAGAGATTTATAAGCAGGGGCAGGGAGGAGGGGAGGAGAGAACAAAGAGAAGGTCTGTGATAGGATGGAAGGCAGGAGAGATTGACTGACAAAAGGGATGATGGGGCGAGGCAAAAGGAGATGTAATGGACGAGTTAAGAAACAGAAGATGACTCTAGATGAGGTGTGATGGTTCTCTCCTCTTTCCTCATCAGCATAACCCTCTATTCCCTTCTCCCTCATATACTTGTCTAGCCTTCCCTTAAATGCATCTATACTATTCGCTTCAACCACTCCCTGTGGTAGCGAGTTCCACATTCTTACCACTCTCTGAGTAAAGAAGTTTCTTCTGAATTCTCTATTTGATTTCTTGGTGACTATCTTGTATTGATGGCCTCTCATTATGCTCTTCCCCAATCTGTGTCTACTTTATCAAAACCTTTCATAATTTTAAAGACCTCTATTAGGTCACCCCTCGGCCTTCTCTTTTCAAGAGAAAAGTGACCCAGCCGGTTCATCCTTTCCTGTTAGGTTAACTATTGAACAGAGAAAACCTGTCCCACAGTGCTTGAGTGTTGGCTCTGTTAGTTCTCTGGAGCTGCCATTAGGCTGTTGGCTTTGTCTGGGCTTGTTCCCCTCTAATGCTGGTTGGCAGCACCATCCTGTCGTGTTGGTTTTAAGCAGGGTGCTTTTAACATGGACTATTGAGCAATACCCACATCAGGAAAGATATAGCGAGGTAAGCCTGTCGTGATATTGCAAGTTGCAATTTTTACCGCCAAGCTGCATGTATCTAATTAAGTAGTGTCCGTGCTGTGGGGATGTTTACCATGTGTTTACAATGACATTATCCTTGCAGGCAGACCAGCGCTTTGTATGGAATGGGCACCTCCTGCGGGAATTTGCTGCACAGCCAGAGGTGAGCTCCTTGATGGTAATGTACTGTACGCTTCGAATCATAGAATGATACAGCAGAGAAGGAGGCCAGTCTAGCTGCCCTATCCTTACGCCGAAGGGACAGAGGACTGGTGTGTAATTCACTTCTCTACTTCCAGAAGCATATCCAATAGAAATCTGATTCCCTACCTGTCTTATTAATTTAGGTAATACCGTTAAAAGTTGAATTTAGTTTGCAAATCAGTATTGTATGGTGCAACAATCAGTACATGGTATTACGGTACTTCGCACTTGCATTAGGTCAGGACTGCTGAGTTGAGCAGTGTGTTGTTGAGTTAAGAAGTCTGCATTGAAGTGGATGTGGAAGTGAACTGACCTAACCATAGCCACACTTAACAGCATCAGCAATGGAAACTGCACGGAGCAAGATAAACCGTTGCACCTATTTCCCCTAGACATTCTCAACTCAAGGGCTTGAGACAGAGCTGTTCGTGTTTATATTACTTTCAGTATTCAAAACCTGCGTGCCATATTTATCCTTTGGGATTCATTGCTGAATCTGTATTTGTTTTAAAATGTCTACGTGGGAACATAATGTAGAGGAAAACTCTCCAATGTATGATTTGAGTTCTGCACTCAAATACTAAATGCAGAATTAGGGATCTTTAATGAGTAATGTACTGTTTTGCTGACATTATATTTTAGGAAAGTGAATGTGCTTTTAAATGTGGCTGTTACTACACCAGACTTGTTAGAAAAATGCTTGAAGACCACAGCGTGTGTCTACTCTACGCACACTTAAATGATTGTGAGCACTTTGAAATGTCTCAATTTAGAGCAAAAGTGTTGAAGCTATATATTTAAAAAGGGAATCACAACAGAAAACGCTGGAAAAACTCAGCAGGCCAGGCAGCATCCGTGGAGAGAGAAAGAGAGTTAACGTTTCAGGTCGATGACCTTTCGTCAGAACTGTGAAGAGCCGGAAATCAAATAGATTTAAGGCCAGAGTAAAGCTGGGAAAAGGGGGAGGGGATAAAAGAACAAAGGGGGAGATGAAGAGACATTAAGAGATATGCAAGGCTAGAGGTGGTGTTAATGTGACAGATTAAGGCTGAAAGAAGTGTGAAATCCACTGGCAGAATGAAGGACAGCTGCCAGCTTCTAGGAGGAAAAAAAAGGTGGGGGGGGCAAATAAAAGGATGGAAAAAATAAAATATAAATGTGATTGGAGCTGAGGTTATGATCTAAAATTGTTGAACTCGATATTGAGTCCAGAGGGCTGTAGCGTGCCTAAACGAAAGATGAGGTGCTGTTCCTCGAGCTTACGCTGCGCTTCCGTGGAACAGTGTAATAGGCCGAGGACGGTGAGGTCAGAGTGGGAGTGAAGCGGTGAATTAAAGTGACAGGCCACCGGGAGCTCGGGGTCCCCCTTACGGACTGAACGGAGGTGTTCCGCAAAGCGGTCACCCAATCTGCGTTTGGTCTCCCCAATGTAGAGGAGACCACATCGTGAGCAGCGAATACAGTATACTAAATTGCAGGAAGTACAAGTAAATCGCTGTTTCACCTGGCTATCGTATTTAAAAAGGGATGCTGCTTGGCCAGGACTTCATACCGTTTAGGACATCATCTCTTGACAGTGTCTCAATAATCTCATTATTTCCACAGGAATATTGTGTGGAACAGATACATTTGTTTGCACTGTCCACATATCCCTAGATTCAAGCCTCTAATTTCTTTGCAGAAAGCCTGTCCATTTTGCCACCTTTGTTGTTCACTTTGCACCCTCGCCTCTGAGTCAGAAGGTTGTGGGTTCGAGTCCCACTCCAGAGACTAGAGTACAAAAATCTAGGCTGACACTCCAGTGCAGTGCAGAGGGAGTGCTGCACTGTCGGAGGTGCCGTCTTTCGGATGAGACGTTAAACTGCTCTCTCGGGGATGTAAAAAATCCCATGGCATTATTTCGAAGAAGAGCAGGGGAGTTATCCCTGGTGTCCTGGGGCCAATATTTATCCCTCAATCAACATCACTAAAAACAGATTATCTGGACACATTGCTGTTTGTGGGAGCTTGCTGTGCGCAAATTGGCTGCCGCGTTTCCTACATTACAACAGTGACTACACTTCAAAAAGTACTTCATTGGCTGTGAAGCACTTTGGGACGTCCTGAGGTGGTGAAAGGCGCTATAGAAATGCAAGTCTTTCTTTTTCTTTTAAACTATGAATATGTGACTTAGCATCTCCCCTTGTTGAACACTGGCCAGCATTTTTACTTTTAAAATTACTCTAAGTTCAAAGCATTGCACTCCCAGTTGTCAGTTAACAAATATTGATATGACCTGTGACGTCCAGTCCCCAAACATTGACAGCTGAGTTGATTAATTCTTCTTTTCTCCTCCCCCACAGCTTCACAGGTTTGCTGTCCCAGTGATTCACGGCTGTATCCTTTTCCAAACTGGTGCTGGAGTGGTGGCAATACCAATTATAAATCAAAATGCCAGCTCAAAGTGTATATTAGCGATCGTAGGAGAATAATACATTGTTGTTTGCCATGACTGTTCCACTCGTGCATTTATGATCTGCAGGTCAGGCTGGGCCACTCAATGGAGCACAGGGGGTAGACTGGTGCTACGGGGAGTGGGTCAGGGTGGGTCACTCAATGGAGCACAGGGAGTAGACTGGTGCTACGGGGAGTGGGTCAGGGTGGGTCACTCAATGGAGCACAGGGAGTAGACTGGTGCTACGGGGAGTGGGTCAGGGTGGGTCACTCAATGGAGCACAGGGAGTAGACTGGTGTTACAGGGAGTGGGTCAGGGTGGGTCACTCAATGGAGCACAGGGAGTAGACTGGTGTTACAGGGAGTGGGTCAGGATGGGTCACTTTTTTTAGGAATCTTAAAGGGGCCGCGCACCCAAAAAAATTTAAAGGGAACATTGGTCTTGTTTGCTTTCTTATTATTAGCAACAACTTGTATTTGTACAGTGCCTTTAACATGATAAAACAGCCTAAGGTGCTTCAAGTAGGAGAAAATGGGCCGAGAGGCAGTAGAAATGACCAAATCAATGGTTGAAAGAGTGGGTTTTTAGGCAGCTTTTAAAAGCAGGAAGAGCAGTAACAAGGGGAAGAGGTTTAGGGAGGAAGTTCCAGAGCGGGGACCCGACGGCTGAAATAACCAGATGAATCCTCCTGTTACATACACCTGTGACATAATCCTATTTCTATTGTAATGACTTTATAACAGTAAAATATTAACATAGTTGTATCTCGGTCAACGTTCCCGTTAAGCTGCGCTGCCGCACAGCGGTCTGGAGGTCCCGCGCAGGCCACTCACCGGCTTTTAAATGGGAAAAAAACAGCGCATGCGCAATAATTTGAATGGGCCGCACAGCCCGTTAAAGGGACCGCGCACCCAAAAAACATTAGAGGGAACATTGATCTCGGTATGACTGCATCTGCCATCAGTTGATTTTTCTCTTGATCGCTGCTACTGTTCATCAGAGTTTCAGTTCTTGTATTATTTGTTACTTTTTAAAAGTCCTAAAATTTATTAGATGAACATCGCTTATATTCCTAACTTTCTCCCTTTTGTGATTTCCCTTTTGATTGCTACTTCCTGCTTGCCGTCACTTTAATTGGGTATATCGACACTTGTCGCTGACTTGTTGCATCAGTCGGGTGCGAGTGTTCACACCTCCTAATTGCCTCTACTGCTTCTGAGTCAGAAGGTTGTGGGTTCAAGCCCCACTCCAGAGACTTGAGCACAACAATCTAGGCTGACACTCCCAGTGCAGTGCTGAGGGAGTGCTGCACTGTCGGAGGTGCTGTCTTTCGGATGAGACGTTAAACCGAGGCCCCGTCTGCTCTCTCAGGTGGACGTAAAATATCCCGTGGTACTATTCCGAAGAAGAGCAGGGGCGTTCTCCCCAGTGTCCTGGGCCAATATTTATCCCTCAATCAACATAACAAAAAACAGATTATCTGGTCACTATCACATTGCTGTTTGTGGGAGCTTGCTGTGCGCAAATTGGCTGCCGCATTTCCCACATTACAACAGCGACTACACTTCAAAAAGTACTTCATTGGCTGTAAAGCGCTTTGGGACGTCCGGTGGTCGTGAAAGGCGCTGGAGAAAAGCAAGTCCTTCTTTTCTAATTGGGGAATGAAATTGCAGTCTTTGAAGCGACAGTCACTGCAAAATCTTGACTGAGTTATTTGATGGAGATTTTATTGACGAGTAGTTCTTTTTGAATGTCTCTGAACACATGACACATCGGAGGTGACATCCTATTACTCTCACTTCACACATGGCTGTCTCTCTTTATTTGGCTGACAAATTGATGGGTACCTACACTCCTTTATCTTGTCTCTCCCTCTTTCACAACCTGTTTTATTTCCTTTTTGTGTTAACTTTTTTGCTGTGCTTTTTAAAAAATATTTAAAAAAATTATTATCTTAATTTATTGATCTAATAGTTATTAGAGGGTGTTTTTGTTGTTGCAAGAACCATATCTTGACGTCAGGGTCAAAAGAGATAAATTGGATCAATTTGTGTGGCTTTCTGTAGCCGCAGAATGTTTTAGCAAAGTACTATTGTCGGCTGACAGTCCCATGTTACATTTGTATCAGGGCAATAATCTAATAGATCTGTGTGGTCGTTCAAATGGAAAAGGGATTTTCGAATATTTTGTAGAAGGCAACATAGAAACATAGGGAAAAAAAATAGGAGCAGGAGCAGGCCATTCGGATCTTCGAGCCTGCTCCGCCATTCAATATGATCATGGCTGATCCTCTATCTCAATACCATATTCCCGCTCTCTCCCCCATACCCCTTGATGCCTTTTGTGTCTAGAAGAGACTAGTTGAGGCTGGTATTCAGACGGATTCGGGGGTCGTTGTACACGAATCACAGAAAGTTGACATGCAGGTGCAGCAAGCAATTAGGAAGGCAAGTAGTATGTTGGCCTTTATTGAAGGGGGGTTGGAGTATAAGAGTAAGGAAGTCTTACTGCAATTATATAGGGCTTTGGTGAGACCACACCTGGAGTACTGTGCACAGTTTTGGTGGTCTTGCCTTCAAGGGAGTGCAATGAAGGTTCACTAGACTGATCCCTGGGATTAGAGGGCTGTCCTATGAGGAGAGATTGAGTAGATTGGGCCTATACTCTCTGGAGTTTAGAAGAATGAGAGGTGATCTCATTGAAACGTATAAAATATTTAGCAGGCTTGACAGGGTAGATGCTGAGAGGTTGTTTCCCCTGGCTGGAGAATCCAGAACTAGGGGGCACAGTCTCAGGATAAGGGGTCAGCCATTTAAGACCGAGATGAGGAGGAATCTCTTCACTCCGAGGGTTGTGAATCTTTGGAATTCTCTACCCCAGAGGGCTGTGGATGCTGAATCGTTGAGTATATTCAAGGCTGAGATCGATAGATTTTTGAACACTAAGGGAATCAAGGGATATGGGGATCGGGCGGGAAAGTGGAGTTGATGTAGAAGTTCAGCCATGATCTTATTG
The DNA here is from genome assembly GCA_030390025.1 of Squalus acanthias. Lineage (NCBI taxonomy): Eukaryota > Metazoa > Chordata > Chondrichthyes > Squaliformes > Squalidae > Squalus > Squalus acanthias. The sequence continues at coordinate 3,677,668 of CM059428.1, forward strand.
AATGGCGGAGCAGGCTCGATGGGCATATTTCTTATGTTCTTATGATAAAATGATGACTCCACCATTCCTTACAACAAACGATCTTAACTGAGGAACTTCTAAAGCTCCTTCTAAACCAGATTAGCTTTCTCACATGCTGTATGTTGCTCCAGGGATTTGTTGGATTACCCAGCATGTAAGTTAAAACTGATTTACTCTAATATTTTTCTGTTTTTTTTTAATGAAAGTGAATATTGAACCCTGGAGCATGTCAGTGACACCATACTAAAGAAGGGAAACCTGACCTGTTCGCCAAACAAAACCTACCATGAAGTCTGTTTGTTTAAAGTCCCTGTAACCCACTTCAAGCTTTTTCATTTTAACGGTGTCTAATAAAAATAGTTTAACAAATCATGTTATGGTGAAAACGCGTAGTAATAAAACTTTTGTAGATTGGTGCATTAAATTGTAATAGGACCGTTGTACCTTTTCCCATCCTTCCTTTCACCAGAATGTTGAAGCTTTGTACGTCATGCCCTCTGCCCAATATCAGTGATTAATATCTGCTGCCAATTGCAGTCTACAGAGACATCCGACTGGTTTCTCATGGTGGTAGGAGGGCTTTGATGTGTCGTGCTCTGTCGCCACTTTGGACTATCTCAGCTTACCCAATGGGGAAAGATGATGTGTGGGGCCACACCTGGAGTACTGGGCACAGTTTTGGTCTCCTCATCTGAGAATGGATATACTTGCCTTGGAGGCGGTGCAACAAAGGTTCACTAGATTGATCCCTGGGATGAGAGGGTTGTCCTATGAGGAGAGATTGAGTAGAATGGGCCTATACTCTCTGGAGTTTAGAAGAATGAGAGGTGATCTCATTGAAACATACAAGATTCTGAGGGGGATTGACAGGGCAGATGCTGAGAGGCTGTTTCCTCTGGCTGGAGTGTCTAGAACTAGGGGGGGCACAGTCTCAGGAAAAGGGGTCGGCCATTTAAGACTGAGATGAGGAGGAATTTCTTCACTCAGAGGGTGGTGAATCTTTGGAATTCTCTGCCCCAGAGGGCTGTGGATGCTGAATCGTTGAGTATATTCAAGACTGAGATCGATAGATTTTTGGACTCTAGGGGAATCGAGGGATATGGAGATCGGGCAGGAAAGTGGAGTTGAGGTCGAAGATCAGCCATGATCTCATTGAATGGCGGAGCAGGCTCGAGGGGCCGTATGGCCGACTCCTGCTCCTAATTCTTATGTTCTTATAAAGGTGGGATTTTACATTCTAAACCCTCTGCTCGGGGGGTCAGTGCTCCATTCTGGAGTTAACGAGGTGCTTAGTGTTCAGTGGTCTAATGCTGGAGTTCGTAAGCTGCTGGTACGTTTTGCTTTCTAAAACTACACAGTAGTCGTGCGTTAACAGAAATGTGGTCTGATAGATCTTTCAGATGTGGAGCATGAGTGTTCTGACCAGACTTTAAGCATACTGTGGGAATGAAGTGCAGAATTGATTGCACGTTCTATAAATTGGTGGCAAGGCTGGCATCATGATTTGTGTTACCCGATGCACAATATCTGTTATACTCAGCTCTTCAAAGGTAATGGAATTGTCCAATTCATCAAATTGATTTCTTCTGACAGTTTTGCCGGTGAGATGTTGTTTGCAATTAACGGAGCTGCTACCTTCTGTAATGGTGTATTGAGAAAGCTGCATTTTAGGAGCTGTCTATCTAATGAGGGTGATTACAAAATTAAGTTCTGTGTAGTTTTCAACTATAAAATGAATATCTCTGATGCTGGCAGCAAACTTACTACACAGGTAAATCCTTAAAAGGTCTTTCAAATTACATTGTGGCAATTAATCTTGCACCGTTAACTGTTAGTATACGTGGTATATGTTGTAACCATTGCAGTAGTTATCTTTTTTGGTAAAAAGGTGTAGGGTTTGCTAGCCTACTTGGATAAGATCCTCTTGGTTTGGTCAAGTGAATTTCTATGTGAGATGTGGTCTTAATTTTTTTTCTATTTTTACCACCTATATTTGTGCTCTGCAACTCTTTTGTTGAGTGAAAGATCATTATAGAATACTATACTTCATGCTTGAGAACCATAATAGGACGTGCTTGATATTCTTTGCCTTAAATCTGTATCGTATTAAATATGGAGTTGATATTTTTGAAATTCTACATGCAATGTTCTATCCTGTGGTCGTACATCCTTCTAATGATAGAAACTCTGCAATGCTATTTAATTTAAATATCCTTAACCATCCATTTCTTGCCTCAGTCCTGACTGTGAAGCGTTGCAGTATAAATGGAAAGTATTTTGACTGGGCCGTGCTCTCCAGGAGGAGTTGTTTCAGGGCTGGAGTCCGATACTATGTTCGAGGTAAGTGGGCAGATCCTGTTAGTGGCCAGTTAGCTAGGGGACCTCGAGTTTTGTTTAGTTTTGGTCACCAAGACACGCAAGTAACACTCAGGCCATGGAACAGGTGCAGAGAAGAACCATAAGGTTGAACCTTGATGTCATAGCATTGCATTATAAAGACTGACTGGAGAAAATAGCCCTAATAGGAATTGACCGAGAGGGAATCTTACATAAATTTAGAAAATATTAAATGGTATAGATGCGGTAAACTTGAAGCACTACTTAAAGGTAGGACTTTGCAGTAGAACAAAATATGAGATAAACCCGTCGCCTCTACTGCCTAGAAGGACAAGGGCAGCAGGCGCATGGGAACACCATCACCTCCAAGTTCCCCCTCCAAGTCACACACCATCCTGACTTGGAAATATATCGGCCGTTCCTTCATCGTCGCTGGGTCAAAATCCTGGAACTCCCTCCCTAACAGCACTGTGGGAGCACCTTCACCACACGGACTGCAGCGGTTCAAGAAGGCGGCTCACCACCACCTTCTCGAGGGCAATTAGGGATGGGCAATAAATGCTGGCATTGCCAGCAACGCCCCACATCCCGTGAACGAATAAAAAAAAAAAAAAAAATCGATTTAGGACCGATGTTAAGAAAACATTCTTCACTGATCAATACCTAAAATAATCTTCCGGGTAGGGTTGTGGAGGTGCTAATTTTTGTTTCATTCACGATCCATCCAGCTGGATGATGGGATGAGACCAAGGCCTAGATTTTTCTGATAGCAATACCAATAATGACTCGTGCATTTTAACTGAGATACAGTCTGTGTTATAATTGGAAAGTACAATATTAAGTTTTCTTTTCCCAAATGGATGAGATGCACCATATGGCATTCCTCATCTGTGTTTCATGAAGATTTTATCAAAGAAAGTATGGTGCCAAAGTGACACAAAGGCTGGTGTACCATTGCACTGTGCCACATGAAGGTAGGATGTATCACAGACTAGGACAGCACAGAAGGAGGCCATTCGGCCCATCGAGTCTGCGCCGGCTCTTTCGAAGAGCGATCCAGTTAGTCCCACTCACCCGCTCTTTCCCCATATCCCTGCAAATTTTTTCTCCTTCAAGTATTTCTCCAATTTCCTTTTGAAGGCTGCTATTGAATCTGTATCCACCACCCTATCAGGCAGCGCATTCCAAATCCTAACCACTCGCTGCAGAAAAAAGCTTTTCCTCATTTTGTGCCTCGTTCTTTTGCCAATCACCTTAACTCTGTGCCCTCTGGTTCTCGACCCTTCAGCCACTGGAAACAGTTTCTCTTTATTTACTCTGTCTAAACCCTTCATGATTTTGAACACCTCTATCAAATCTCCTCTTAGCCTTCTCTGCTCCAAGGAGAACAACCCCAGCTTCTCCAGTCTATCCAGGTAACTGTATTTCCCTCATCCCCTGGAACCATGTAGGTTTGTACTAATGATTTCCCATTAGTTTCTCGTCAAACAAACACCAGCAGATGGTTAGGGAGGCCTGGGAATAGGTTACCTGGCCGGGAAATAGTGTGTGTAGGGAAGGGAGGAAAAGTGAACTGATATTTTGATATTGCAGTCATGTATTCCAGTGCAAATTGTCCATCGAGCAAACAATGTTTCCTCAATTTTCATTAGACCTGCCCCCCTTCATTATAAACTTTGTGTAGTTTGCTGTCTTAATGGCACTTGCTCATAATAAGATTCGATTATATTCAAAGCTGTTTCAGGGATTCAAATTTTGACTTAAAAACAATCCGCCTGCTGTGCTGTCACTTGATACCGTACCATTGTTGCGGAACCAGGAGAGCATTTGTTGCATAGATTGCGCTCCCAGCTGTGTTGGCCCTATTACATTTGCTTTTAAATTCCTAGTTGTCAACTCTGTGTGTTTTAAAGTGCACTTGGGCCATTACACCCTTTTCACTGTTTCCTGTTCTTGTTTTTGTCTCCTTTTCGCGGTAATGGTTAGCAAGTTGAAAAGAACCGTAGGAATTTACGGCACGGAAGGAGGCCATTCAGCCCATCGTGTCTGTGCCGGCCGACAAAGAGCTCTCCAGCCTAATCCCACTTTCCAGCTCTTGGTCCGTAGCCCTGTCGGTTACGACACTTCAAGTGCATATCCAAGTACTTTTTAAATGTGATGAGGGTTTCTGCCTCTACCACCCTTTCAGGCAGTGAGTTCCAGACCCCCACAACCCTCTGGGTGAAAAAAGTTCTCCTCAACTCCCCTCTAATCCTTCTACCAATTACTTTAAATCTATGCCCCCTTGTTATTGACCTCTCTGCTAAGGGAAATAGGTCCTTCCTCCGATCCACTCTATTTTTCCCAAAGATATTTAGTAACTGTTGAGTCTTTATGTAAATTGTCATTTTAGTTGAGAAACCTAGCCGATAATTTAAATTGGATATTTAATTACATTTTTTAATAGAATTTCATGTTAAAACTTTTTTTTCAGGTATTGATTCTGAAGGACATGCTGCAAACTTTGTGGAGACTGAGCAAATCGTTCAGTACAATGGTTATAAAGTATCATTTGTACAAGTGAGTGACTTCCACTGTGTATTGAGTCTTGTTACTTAACAACAAAACTTGCATCTCTGTAGCGCCTTAACATGAAAAAACATCCCATTGCACTTCCCAAATAGAAATAGACGAGGAAATGGATGCTGAGCCGTGGATCGAGAGCTTAGATGGAGTGATCAAAGGTCTCGTTGAAAAGATGGGCTTCGAGAAGGCTTTTAAAGGAGGGAGGCAAAGTGATTTAGAGAGGGGAGTTGAAGAGAGTGCAGCCACACTGGCTGAAGGCTTTACCACAAATGGTGAGGCGGAGCAAGGCAGGACAACAACAACTTGTATTTATTTAGCGCCTTTTTTGAAAGAAAAACATCCCAAGTCGCTTCACAGAAGTGTAGTCAGATATTGGCGCCAAGTCCAGGAAGGGTGACTAAAAGCTTGGTCAAGGAGATGGGTTTAACAAAGCTTGTAAAGGAGGAGAGGGAGTTGGAGAGACAAAGAAACTTAAGAGAAAAAATTCCAGAGCGTAGGGCCTAGGCAGCTCAAGGCACAGCCACCGGTAGTGGGGTGAAGGGAGTGGAGGGATGCTCCAGAAGCCAGAGTCTGAGGAATGCAGTGTTGTGGGGAAGGGTGTGTAGGGCTGAAGAAGGTTACAGAGAGAAGGAGGGGGAGGGGGAGGCCATGAAGGGATTTTAACACCAGGGTGAGAATTTAAAATTTTAAGCGTTTGGGACTGGGTGCCAATGTAGGTGGGTGAGCGGAACTTGGTGCGGGATAGGATACAGGCAGTGGAGTTTTGGACGAGCTGAAGCTTATGGAGGATGGGAGGCTATCCAGGAGTGCATTCGAATAGCTGAGTCTGGAGGTAACACAAGCATGGATGGTAGTTTCAGCAGCAGTCAGAAGTGGTGGTCATGAGTTCACGAGAGCTGGTGGAGAGGAAGAGCTCAGATCATAGCATAAGCATTGTGGTATAGTACTCACAGTCCACAATTAAGACGCTCCTTAAAACCTACCTCTTTGACCAAGCTTTTGGTCACCTGTCTTGGTATCTCCTTATGTGGCTCGGTGTCAAATTTTGTTTGATAATCGCTCCTGTGAAGCGCCGTGGGACCAATGTTCCCTGTAATTTTTTGGGGGGGGCTGTGCGGCCCCTTCAACGGGCTGCACGGCCCATTCAAAATACTGCGCATGCACGGTTTTTCCATTTAAAAGCCGGCTGATCGGGGGCCTTCGGAGCGCTGTGAGGCCGCGCAGCTTAAAGGGAACATTGCTTGGGACGTTTTACTACATTAAAGGCGCTACGTAAATGCAAGTTGTTTAAGGAAAAAAAATATTTTGTTCTGGTTCTGAGAATGGAGATCGAGTCAATAGAGACCAAGGAAAGCAAGATTGTTTAGTAAGAAAAATGTAAAAATAGGGAATATAGTTAATAAATAAAAGGTAGAACGGATGATGGGAAAGAAATAAGAATGGAACTAATGGTTTAGAGCTGTTTTTATTTAAGTTTTTTAATAAATCGCTCATTTTTAATATATACACCAATAAAATTACTTTCAAGATCTCAGCTGCTTCGATACTGAGAGGTGAGTCTTGAGGGCTGCCTGATGTCAAATAAATTTCTCTTTTTTTTTTCTGTTTTGAAGACACGAGGGTCGATTCCTTTCTTCTGGTCACAAAGGCCGAACCTGAGATACAAACCCAAGCCGCAGATCAGTAAATCCATGAACCATGTGAGTACATTTAAAACAAAACTTGACACGTTTCATTAAGGAGCACATAAACCTGTTGATCTGCAGTAAGAGAACGGTTCTACATAACAAGAACATGAGAATTAGGAGCAGGAGTCGGCCACACGGCCCCTCGAGCCTGCTCCACCATTCAATAAGATCATGGCTGATCTTCGACCTCAACTCCACTTCCCCGCCCGGTCCCCATATCCCTTGATTCCAAAAATCTATTGATCTCCGTCTTGAATATACAGTAATCCCTCCCCAAGCGCGGGGGATACATCCCTGAAAGCCCCCGTGGTTAGTAAAACCCGCGGTTGGCAAATACAGTATAAATGTTCAAATAACACAATAAAAAAAATATAAAAGCAATAAAATCATGTTATTTACCTTAATCCTAAATTAAAAACCGCGTATACGCAAAATTCACTGCCGCGGTTGGCAAAAGTTGTCGCAGAGAGGAAACCGAGTATACTTGAAATCCGCGTATGGCAAAACCGTGGTTGGGGCGGGATTTCTGTACTCAACGATTCAGCATCCACAGCCCTCTGGGGTAGAGAATTCCTAAGATTCACAACCCCCTGAGTGAAGAAATTCCTCCTCAACTCAAGCCCAAATGGCCGACCCCTTATCCTGAGACTATGCCCCCTAGTTCTAGACTCTCCAGCCAGGGGGAAACAGCCTCTCAGCATCTACCCTGTCAATCCCCCTCAGAATCTTATATGTTTCAGTGAGATAACTGTGATAATATATTTATATTTGCAGTTTTTTTTGTAGCGGTGCTCATTTTGGATATGATAAACATACAATTTTCCTTGGCAGAGTTGCAGTTGCCAATTATGTTCTCAAATGTATTAGTTGCTTGGAAAAACACTGAAATCGTGTAGCTAAACGAAGCTGTTCAAGAGATGCAAAAGCCTGCTGTTAAACCGTATTTTTAAGACAATTCAGTGTCAGTTAAAGAGGAGCATGTGCATTGATGGATGGCATTTCATTTTCCAATCGGTGATGTTATGCTCGCGGAGCCCTTTCCAATTCTGATTTTAATGCAACCAAGGTGTTTGTAATCAGATGTTAAATGTTGGAAATAGAGCAAGTGATTTGTTTTTGCTCAAATGGGCGTTTTCACTCCCTCCAGGAATGTTTGTGTAAGATTGCAGTACTTGGCAGCAACTTGTGCTCCATGTGGTATGTGTGGAAATTTGCAGAAAGAATCATAGAATGGTTACAGCACAGTAGGAGGCCATTCGGCCCATCGAGCCCGTGCCGACTCTCCAAGATCACTTCAGCTAGTCCCACTCCCCCGCCCTTTCCCTGTAGCCCTGCAAAAAAAATACTTTCAGGTACTTCTCCAATTCCCTTTTTGAAAGCCACGATTGAATCTGCCTCTACCACCCTCTCAGGCAGTGCATTCCAGATCCTGACCACTCGCTGCGTTAAAAAAATGTCCTCATGTCGCCTTTGGAACTTTTGCCAATCACCTTAAATCTGTGTCCTCTGGTTCTCGACCCTTCCGCCAATGGGAACAGTTTCTCTCTATCTACTCTGTCTAGACCCCTCATGATTTTGAACAGCTCTATCAAATCTCCTCTCAATCTTCTCTGTTCTAAGGAGAACAACCCCAGCTTCTCCAGTCTATCCATGTAACTGAAGTCCCTCATCCCTGGAACCATTCTTGCAAATCTTTTCTGCACCCTCTCTAAGGCCTTCACATCCTTCCTAAAGTGCGGTGCCCAGAATTGGACACTACCTCAGTTGAGGCCGAACCAGTGTTTTATAAAGGTTCATCATAACTTCCTTGCTTTTGTACTCCATGCCTCTATTTATGAAGCCCAGGATCCCGTAAGCTTTATTAACTGCTTTCTCAACCTGCCCTGCCACCTTCAACGATTTGTGCACACATACCCCCCGGTCTCTCTGTTCCTGCACCTCCTTTAGGATTGTACCCTTTAGTTTATATTTCCTCTCCTCGTTCTTCCTACCAATACGCTGCGTCAAGTTGCTTGTCCTATCAATAACCCCCCGCAGCCACAGAGAGCAGTTTTACTGCATTACTTCGATTATTGTTGCCTTTGAGTGGATTTTCTTTTTAAAGAGGATTGTAAACATCTCTTTATTTTTGATTCCAGATGGATGGCTTTCAAAGGCATTTTGATTCCCAGCTCATCAGCTATGGGAAGCAAGTGATAGTTAACTTGGTAGGTTTTATTTTTTTAACCAAATATGTCTAAATGCTAAAATGTTAACTCTTAGCTTTATTGGCAATGGAAAACATTGTTTTATGTTTTTTAATATTTCTACTTTACAGATTGATCAGAAGGGTCCAGAAAAATCCCTTGAACAGGTTTTTTCCAAGATGACTGCAAGCCTGGGGAATGGGATGGTTCGGTACGTTTCCACGCTTAATGCTATCTATCATCCGTCTTTATTTATAGAAAAGAAAAAAATTGTTAAAAGTGGCTGGGGCGATTTACAGTTTCCTTCTGGTGTCCCAATTATTGCACAGGAAGGAAGGCGATGAAAAAATGCGCGCAACAGCCAAAACACTGGCTGTTAGCAAGAAAAGAGAGAATTGCAATTATATAGTCTTATCACCAACATTCCCTGTAATTTTTTTTGGCGCCGTGCGTCCACACACTCTCCCCCTTCCTCGCGCTCGCACTCTCCCTCTCTCTCTCCTTTCTCTCTCCTTTTTCTCTCTCTCTCTCTCTCCTTTCTCTCTCTCTCCTTTCTCTCTCTCTCTCTTTCTCTCCTTTCTCCTTTCTCTCTCCTTTCTCTCTCCTTTCTCTCTCCTTTCTCTCTCCTTTCTCTCTCCTTTCTCTCTCCTTTCTCTCTCCTTTCTCTCTCCTTTCTCTCTCCTTTCTCTCTCCTTCTCTCTCCTTTCTCTCTCCTTTCTCTCTCCTTTCTCTCTCCTTTCTCTCTCTCTCTCTTCCTTCTCTCTCTCTCTCTCTCTCTTCTCTCTCTCTCTCTCTCTCCTTTCTCTCTCTCTCTCTCTCTGTCCTTTCTCTCTCTCTCGCTCTCTCTGTCCTTTCTCTCTCTCGCTCTCTCTGTCCTTTCTCTCTCTCGCTCTCTCTGTCCTTTCTCTCTCTCGCTCTCTCTGTCCTTTCTCTCTCTCGCTCTCTCTCTCTGTCCTCTCCTTTCCCTCGCGCTCTCCTTTCCTCTCCTTTTCCCTCGCTCTCTCCTTTCCCTCGCTCTCTCCTTTCCTCTCTTTCTCTCACGCTCTTTCGCTCTCTCGTGTCCTTTTGCGCGCTCGTGTCCTTTTGCGCGCTCTTTCTCGCTTGCGCGCGAGTGCTCTTTCGCGCGCTCACTCTCTCTCTCTTTCCAAATTCATTCAGAGGTCATAAGGATGGTTGATATGGAAACAGAAGTGTCACAGTGGTGCAGCAGAAGGTACTGTTTTGCGTTTGGAGTTGAGGCTAGTTGTTTGAGCAGACTAGAAGAAACTGCATTTGGCTGTGCTATACCTGCCAGTGAGTGCTTAATCTTGATTTGAGGTGCAGGGTGCTGTAGTGATTTAGACAATGGCCATTTACTCTAGGACCTGAGTACAAACCAGCCCGGACTGATGGGTGAAATCTGCTGACTGCAAGCGTTGTACATTATCTCAATCCAATTCCTGGTGGTTTGGCCTCGCAGTACCGGGCATTAATTGGCAATCTCACTCGGAAGCCACAGAACGCCTGTTGCAGGAACTGAACAACGTCACGCTGCTGCAGCCGGGGTTGGTCTTGAGTTTGGGGCCGAGACTCTTTAGCTGGGATTTTCCAGTTTGGCGGAATCTCCGCAGGAAGCTGATTTGGGTTTGTGCCCGCCTGACATGACCACCATTACTCCAGCACGGTTCCTGTGGTCGGGCTGATTTGCATACTTTTGGCAGGCTCTTGACTTTCCACCTCAGAATGGGTTACAGGACAGCAGAGGCAGCTTATCTCTGCATCAAACCATCGCTTGATAGCTGGCACAGTGCCAGAAATGGAAATAGTTCCGACCATCAGCACCAACGTGACTCATTGTGATGAGCACAGGATTCATGAACAACAACAACTTGCATTTATATAGCGCCTTTAACGTAGTGAGACGTCCCAAGGCGCTTCACAGGAGCGATTATCAAACAATTGACACCGAGCCACATCAGGAGATATTAGGGCAGGTGACCAAAAGCTTGGTCAAAGAGGTCGGTTTTAAGGAGCGTCTTAAAGGAGGAAAGAGAGGTAGCGAGGTGGAGAGGTTTAGGGAGGGAATTCCAGAGCTTAGGGCCCAGGCAGCTGAAGGCACGGCCGCCAATGGTGGAGCGATTATAATCAGGGATGCTCAAGAGGCCAGAATTAGAGGAGCGCAGATATCTCAGGGGGGTTGTGAGGCTGGAGGAGATTAGAGATAGGGAGGGGCGAGGCCACGGAGGGATTTGAAAACAAGGATGAGAATTTTAAAATCGAGGCGTTGCTTAACCGGGAGCCAATGTAGGTCAGCGAGCACAGGGGTGATGGATGAAGCAAGAATGATCAATTTCTCACAAGTGAGGCCCCTCTGCAATATTACACAGTATTTACAGCACCGAACCAGGCCATTCGGCCCAACAGGTCTGTGCCGGCGTTTATGCTCCGCACGAGCCTCCTCCCACCCCTCTTCATCTCACCCCATCAACATATTCCTCTATTCCTTTCTCCCTCATGTGCTCATCTACCTTCCAATGTTCCCTTTAATTTTATTTGGATGCGTGGTCCCTTTAGCGGGCTGCGCGGCCCATTCAAATTCCCGCGCACGCACGGTTTTCCTATTGTAAAGGCAGCAAGTGGCCTGCGCGGGAGCTCCAGACAGCCGCGCAACTTAAAGGGAACATTGCTACCTTCCCCTTCAATGCATCTATGCTATTCGCCTAAACTACTCCATGTGATAGCGAGTTCTACATTCTAACCCCTATGAAACTCGCACTAAGGCATTTTCCACTCAATTGTGTTTTTTTAAAAATCCCACTTACTTGGAGTCCATTAATATTTTGGGAAAGGATACCAAAGAATGTGAACAGCCCTCAAACACACTTACAACTCGTTTGAGCTGTTAGGCCAGCGTATTTATATTTCACAAGCCTACGTACTGCGCCCTCCATTATAAAAAGAAAAAGGAAAGACTTGCATGACCACCAGACGTCCCAAAGCGCTTTACAGCCAATGAAGTACTTATTGAAGTGTAGTCACTGTTGTAATCTTCTCTTCTTAGGCAGTCCCTCGGAACCGAGGATGACTTGCTTCCACATTAAAAATGAGTTCTCAGGTGACTGATGAGTCCAATGCGGGACCTACAGTCTCTGTCACAGGTGGGGCAGACGGTGGTTGAAGGGGCGGGTGGGTGGGGTGCTTGGGTTGACGTGCGCTCCTTCCCCTGTTTGCGCTTGGCTTCCGCTTGCTCCCGGCGAAGAGACTCGAGGTGTTCGGCGTTTCCCGGATGCTTCTCCTCCAGTTTTTGTGCGGTCTTGGGCCAGGGATTCCCAGATGTCAGTGGGGATGTTGCACTTTTTCCAAGGAGGCTTTGAGGGTGTCCTTGAAGCGTTTCCTCTGCCCACCTGGCGCTCTCTTGCCGTGTCGGAGCTCTGAGTAGAGCGCTTGTTTTGGGAGTCTCGTATCGGGCATGCGGACGATGTGACCCGTCCATCGGAGCTGATTGAGCGTGGTCAAAGCTTCAATGCTGGGGATGTTGGCCTGAGCGAGAACACTGACGTTGGTGCACCTATCCTGCCAATGGATTTGCAGGATCTTGCGGAGGCAGCGTTGGTGGTACCTCTCCAGTGCTTTGAGGTGCCTGCTGTACATGGTCCATGTCTCTGAGGCATACAGCAGGGCGGGTATCACTGCTGCTCTGTAGACCATGAGCTTAGTGCCGGGTTTGAGGTCCTGGTCTTCAAACACTCTCTTCCTCAGGCGACCGAAGGCTGCACTGGCACACTGAAGGCGGTGTTGGACTTCATTATCGACGTCTGCCCTTTTTGACAGTAGGCTCCCGAGATATGGTCCACGTTGTCCAAGGCCTCATCGTGGATTTTGATAATCGGGGGGCAGTACTGTGTGGCGGGGGCAGGTTGGTAGAGGACCTTTGTCTTACAGATGTTTAGTGTAAGGCCCATGCTCTCGTATGCTTTGGTGAAGGTGTTGACGATGGTTTGGAGTTCAACCTCCGAGTGAGCGCAGACGCAAGCGTCGTCTGCATACTGTAATTCGACGAAAGAGGATGGGACGACCTTGGATCTGGACTGGAGGCGATGGAGGTTGAACAGTTTCCCGTTTGTTCTGTAAATTAGCTCCACTCCAGTGGGGAGCTTACTGAGGGTGAGATGGAGCATTGCAGCAAGGAAGATTGAGAAGAGCGTTGGTGCGATGACACAGCCTTGCTTGACCCCGGTCCGTACGTGAATTGGGTCTGTGCTGGAACCGTTGGTCAGGATCACGGCTTGCATGTCGTCTGAAGCAGGTGGAGATGGTGACAAACTTTTGAGGGCAGCCAAATTTGAGGGGGACACTCCATAATCCCTCACGGTTGACAGTGTCGAAGGCCTTTGTGAGATCAAAGAAGGCCATGTACAGCGGTTGATGCTGCTCCCTGCATCTCTTTTGTAATTGACGCGTGGTGAAGATCATGTCCATTGTGCCCCTTAGTGGGTGGAAGCCGCATTGCTACTCTGGGAGGAGCTCTTCGGCCACGGAGCAAGCGATTGAGGAGGATTCTTGCGATGACTTTCCCTGTGGCAGACAGCAGGGAAACTCCCCTGTTGTAATATAGGAAACACGGCAGCCAATTTGCGCACAGCAAGCTCCCACAAACAGCAATGTGATAATGACCAGGTAATCTGTTTTAGTGATGTTGATCAGAGGGATAAATATTGGCCAGGACACCAGGGATAACTCCCCTGCTCCTCTTCGAAATAGTGCTATCGATCTTTTACGTCCACCTGAGAGATCAGACGGGGCCTCGGTTTAACGTCTCATCCAAAAGACGGCACCTCCGACAGTGCAGCTAAATCTAGGCTAACACTCCAGTGCAGCGCTCCCTCGGTACTGCACTGGAGTGTCAGCCTAGATTGTTGTGCTGAAGTCTCTGGAGTGGGACTTGAACCCACAACCTTCTGACTCAGAGGAGAGGGTGCTACCCACTGAGCCACGGCTGACTAATTATGGTCATATGCTTATGAATTACTTCTTTTAATGTTCACTAATCACTGTGCTCTCATTTTTGTAGATACTGTGCATTCGATTTCCACAAGGAATGCAGCCGGATGAGATGGGAGCGGCTCCAAATCCTTTTGGATTGTGTAGCAGAATATCAAGATGAGTATGGGTAAGCAGTCTTTGTGCTCTTTTTAAGAACTCTGTTAATTACCCATAATTATGAAAGTTAAGATACTTTGTTGATTATAGAAAACTCTTGATTGTTTTCATTTTTTAAAAAGAAGGCACTGATTTTTCTGTTTTACTCAGTTATTTCTTAGTGGATTCCGACGGGAAGATGCTGTTGCAGCAGGAAGGAACTTTCAGGACCAATTGCATTGACTGTTTGGATCGGACAAATGTGGTGCAAAGTTTGTTAGCGCGCCGTTCTCTCCAGTCACAGCTTCAGGTTAGAAGCACTTTACCAGGCTATTGTTTAGTGGTGATTTAATGTTTAAATGCTCTTTTTATTCGGCGGTACCAGTGTGTGTAAATAGTGAGTGAACCTGGATGCAGCGCTCCTCTTGGAGTCTAGGATTATCAACTCTTGTCAAGTCCTGAACTGGACAGAATAGGAGCAGGGTAGAAGATCGTAACTTGATATATTTGCATTGCTGAAGAAGATTTATTGCAAACCTCTGTGACCATAATAATATAACTGAAGTAAATTGAAAAATTGATTTTTCTTATTGCGTTTCTACTTCTAGTTTTCATTTGAAAAAAAATTCTGACCACATTCTAGACTGTTGTGTGCTACTATCAGCCGTGGCTCAGTGGGTAGCACCCTCGCCTCTGAGTCAGAAGGTTGTGGGTTCAAGTCCCACTCCAGAGACTTGAGCACAAAAATCTCGGCTGACACTCCAGTGCAGTGCTGAGGGTGCGCCGCACTGTCGGATGTGCCGTCTTTCTGTTGAGACGTTAAACCGAGGCCCCGTCTGCTCTCTCAAGTGGATGTAAAAGATCCCATGGCACTATTTTGAAGAAGAGCAGGGGAGTTCTCCCTGGTGTCCTGGGGCCAATATTTATCCTTCAATCAACATCACTAAAAACAGATTATCTGGTCATTATCACATTGCTGTTTGTGGGAGCTTGCTGTGCACAATTTGGCTGCCACGTTTCCCACGTTACAACAGTGACTACACTTCAAAAAGTACTTCATTGGCTGTAAAGCGCTTTGGGACGTCCGGTGGACGTGAAAGACGCTGGAGAAATGCAAGTCTGTCTTTACTTGCCTTTAGTTTGGTTGTGCACTTAGCAAGGTCAAAGGTCAGGCCACTGGTACAAATACATGCCAGGCCTGCAATAATGGCGGCGATTCTCAAAATTGACGATATCGCTGATTTTCAAAAGAGACGCTGCAGCAATGTTCCCTGTAATCTGTGCGGCCTGTTCCTTTCCTGCACGGACACTGTAAATTTCTGCGCGTGCGCGGCACTTGCATTTGAAAAGCCGTGAGCAGCCTGCGCAGGACCTTTCCCACGCAGCTTAGACGGAACATTGCTCTGCACCCAAACTGGACAGATGGCAACCAACGTTCCCTCTGATTTTTTGTGGGGGGGGCCGCACGGCCCCTTTAACGGGCTGCGTGTCCTGTACAAAATTCTGCGCTGTGCCGGTTTTTCCATTTAAAAGCCGGCTCCCGGGCTGCGCGGGACCTGCAGATTGCTGCGCAGCTTAAAGAGAATATTGATGGCACCCCAGTGTTTGTCTATTTCGGATGCCAAACTCCCCCAGAATATGTCCACTCAGTTTAGTATTGCAAATTAATAAATAGGGAACTCCACAAATAAAGCTCTGTAAAACTGAATTTTTTTCAAAACAAATTGATTAACCAAATGAATTCCCTGAAACTCTTGCACGGGTACGTAGTTAGCCCCTGCATTAAGATTTCTTCCCCACATGTTTCGGCATGGTAGCTGCAGCGCATACGGTGAGAAATAAGTCTTGTCTTGTTACACACCTCCCTGAATGGTGGTCATCAACTATTATTTCCAAGATCTTCACAGTATACAAATTTGACATTATCTCAATATAAGATACAGTAAATAACAATTGCTGCAGTACCAACATTGAATGATGGATGGATGTGGAGGAGTTACACCTGAGAATTAGGAGCAGGAGTCGGCCATTCGGCCCCTCGAGCCTGCTCCGCTGTTCAATAAGATCATGGCTGATCTTCGACCTCAACTCCACTTTCCCGCCCGATCCCCATATCCCTCGATTCCCCATGAGTCCAAAAATCTATCAATCTCAGCCTTGAATATACTCAACGATTCAGCATCCACAGCCCCCTGGGGCAGAGAATTCCAAAGATTCACAACCCTCTGAGTGAAGAAATTCCTCCTCATCTTGGTCTTAAATGGCCGACCCCTTATCCTGAGACTATGCCCCCTAGTTCTAGACTCTCCAGCCAGGGGAAAACAACCTCTCAGCATCGACCCTGTCAATCCCCCTCAGAATCTTGCATGTTTCAATGAGATCACCTCTCATTCTTCTAAACTCCAGAGAGTATAGACCCAATCTACTCAATCTCTTCTCATAGGACAACCCTCTCATCCCAGGAATCAATCTAGTGAACCTTCGTTGCACCAACTCTAAGGCAAGCACGTCCTTCCTCAGATCAGGAGACCAAAACTGTGCCCAGTACTCCAGGTGTGGTCTCACCAAAGCCCTGTACAATTGTAGCAAGACTTCCTTACATGTTCTCATGAACTTCCAAACTCCTTACATGTCTGAAATTCATCCGCTAACCATTATTTTTCAGGTGTAATATAGAATGTATATGTGTTTTTATAAAATCGTCAACAATTTTGTAATGAAGAACAATGGGGTGACTTCAGAGATACCATGTCACATTGTCTAATGATGGGTAGTACAATGTTAGAGGCAAATATTTGCATTTTAACATAAGGAAAATGGATACCTGCAAATGCTTCTCAATCCGTAACCTAATCGAGGAGCTTCATTTTACAGCTTATATCGAGCGTATAATTCTTGTGTTGGCGTTACTTCTTTGAAGTCACTTGTATTGTTTTTCTGTGCTTTGTCCTTTTGCGTGTGACAATTTCAACAGCTGATGTGTTTGTGCTTTAGGATTAATCATAGAAATTTACAGCACTGAAGGAGGCCATTCGGCCCATCGTGTCCGTGCCGGCCGACAAAGAGCTCTCCAGCCTAAGCCCACTTTCCAGCTCTTGGTCCGTAGCCCTGTAGGTTACAGCACTTCAAGTGCATATCCAAGTACTTTTTAAATGTGATGAGGGTTTCTGCCTCTACCACCCTTTCAGGCAGAGAGTTCCAGACCCCCCCACCACCCTCTGGGTGTAAAAAGTTCTCCTCAACTCCCCTCTAATCCTTCTTCCAATTACTTTAAATCTATGGCCCCGGGTTACTGACCTCCTGTAATAAATGAATGATTATAGTAATCTGCCACAAATTTGAGAAATCATTTACGGTTAAGTAGCAGTATTAAAGATGGAGTAAACAGTGCTTACTATATTATGGTTTGTAAGTATTGATGCAGCACATGCTGAGGTGTTAGGATAGAAGGAAGTTGCTTAATTTATTTCCTATTATTTGCTCTCTCAACTCTCTTTTATGTTGCCCCTCGAATTCTGCTGCCTTTGCCCCTCCTCTGCTGAAGGCAGTGAGCTGTACTGTCGGATGGTTACTCTGGGAGCAGAGGCCCTCTGGTACCTGACCCAAATGGCCCATTTTCACCTGAGCATTCAGTGTCAGCAGCGATTCAACCGTGAGGCTGCCACGGCCCCGGCCAATCCTGTCTGTACACGTGCACGTCCAGCAGCTATGAACTGGATAGTGATCAGGGGCATCGTTCCAACTCCTTAATCTGCAAAATGGAGGTCAGTTGTGGTGTTGTGATCTGGCTCAAACAGACTTGCTCCCAAAGACCAGCGAGTAAACGTAGGACCCTCATCCATATGCTTAAGAATCACGTCATTTACTCTGAGTTACTGAGAGTACCTCATGTAGGTATTTAACAGCAGAGAAGGTGGGTCCAACGTGAGCCATAAGTTTAATGTATCATATTACAAGTGTTTTTTAATATATAAAATCATAGAATAGTACAGTACAGGAGGAGGCCATTCGGCCCATCGAGTCTGCGCCGGCTCTTTCGAAGAGCAATCCAGTTAGTCCCACTCCCCCCGCTCTTTCCCCATATCCCTGCAGTTTTTTCTCCTTCCAGTATTTACCCAATTCCCTTTTGAAGGCTACTATTGAATCTGTATCCACCGCCCTATCAGGCAGCGCATTCCAAATCCTAACCACTCGTGTAAAAAAGTTTTTCCTCATGTCGCCTCTGGTTCTTTTGCCAATCACCTTAAATCTGTGTCCTCTGGTTATCGACCCTTCCGCCAATGGGAACAGTTTCTCTCTATCTACTCTGTCTAGACCTTTCATGATTTTGAACACCTCTATCAAATCTCCTCTCAACCTTCTCTGCTCCAAGGAGAACAACCCCAGCTTCTCCAGTCTATCCACGTAACTGAAGTCTCTCATCTTGTATATGAACAAACTCATCACCAGTTATACAATTCATTATTGAACTGTTTCTTTCTATCGGGTTTAGAGGATGGGCGTTCTTCACGTTGGCCAAAGAATTGAAGAACAAGCAGAGTTTGAAAAGATTTACAAAAATGGTGAGTTTACATACAAAACAGTGGGCTCCTCCAATAGCTCAGCAGGTTTATCCTCGCACACCGGGAAGGTTTTGGTTTTGATCCCCAGCCTCTGTGTGTTAGCTGACCCCAGCGGTGGGAGCAGTACAATTGGCTTTAGTACCCCCGGGTGAGGGTGGGAGAGTTCCTGCTCCTGATTGCTACCCGTCGCTCCCCGCTAGTTGCGTGTGTGCTTGGCAATTGGGTGGGAATAAGGTGGGAATGGCGATTGGGTGGGAATAAGGTGGGAATGGCGATAGGGTGGGAATGGCGATTGGGTGGGAATGGCGATTGGGTGGGAATGGCGATTGGGTGGGAATATGGTGGGAATGGCGATTGGGTGGGAATGGCGATTGGGTGGGAATATGGTGGGAATGGCGATTGGGTGGGAATGGCGATTGGGTGAGAATATGGTGGGAATGGCGATTGGGTGGGAATAAGGTGGGAATGGCGATTGGGTGAGAATGGCTAATGGCTGTGATGCTTTCACGCTCGCTATCGAGGACAATGAAAATATTGTCCATTTAGACCAAGTGCCAGAGGATTTCCGAGGAACCCGAGACCAGCATGGAGTCTCTGCCTTAAAGAGAGGGGAGAAAATTTGGGAGGAAATTCTACCTTAAAATCAAACAATTGTTACTTTGCCGAATACTTTCAAGTTGTTACTTTTGCTGCCTGAAGTACTGGAGCTTAGCGATAATTTGATTTGTCCACAGCTTGGGCTGATAACGCGAATGCATGTGCCAAACAGTATGCTGGAACTGGGGCCTTAAAGACTGACTTTACAAGGTAATTATCTCTGCCTGCTATGATTAGTTTGCACCGTGAATTTGTTTGCGACAAAATGTTCGTGTGCATGGGGAGGGGAGCAGGGAAAGCAACTTGAGCTGTGGGATTTGACTTAAGTGACTTTGACACATGTCTTCATTGGTTAAGAATATGGCAGTATAAGTGCTTCTTCCATCCCATTTATTCGGCTTAAACCATTGATTTTAGAAGTAGTATCTGTTAGTCTGTATAATTAAAAGTCTTGTGCATAAGGCATCACATAATAAATGTTTACGGTGACACATTAAATCTGTTCGGAGTAGGAAAATAACTATCATGTTTTATTAGTTGGACCCAATAAGGAATCTAAACGTGTGAAAGAAATGCATCAATAGCAACCTGTATTTATATAGCGCCTTTAACGTAGTAAAACGTCCAAAGTCGCTTCACAGGAGCGATTATCAAACAAAATTTGACACCGAGCCACATGAGATATTGGGACAGGTGACCAAAAGCTTGGTCAAAGAGGTCGGTTTTAAGGAGGGTCTTAAAGGAGGAGAGAGAGGTAGAGAAGTGCAGGGGTTTAGGAAGAGAATTCCAGAGCTTAGGGCCCAGGCAGCTGAAGGCACGGCCGCCAATGGTGGAGCGATTAAAATCGGGGATGGGCAAGAGGCCAGAATTGGCAGAGCGCCGGTATCCCGGAGGGTTGTGGGGCTGGAGGAGGTTAGAGAAAGGGAGGGGCGAGGGCCATGGAGGGATTTGAAAACTAGGATGATAATTTTAAAATCGAGGCGCTGCTTAACCGGGAGCCAATGTAGGTCAGCGAGCACAGGGGTGATGGGTGAACGGGACTTGGCGCGAATTAGGACACGGGCAGCCGAGTTTTGGATGACCTCAAGTTTACTTAGGGCAGAACGTGGGAAGCCAGCCAGGAGTGCATTGAAATAGTCAAGTCTAGAGGTAACAAAGGCATCGTAGAATTACATGGAATCTACAGCCCAGAACCAGGCTTTCAGCCTAACTGGTGTCTGCCGGTGTTTATACGCCGCATGAGTTTTGGCCCGCACTAATGACCTTTTCCCACTGCATCCGTATCCCTCTCCTCCTCCCCCCCGTGTCCCTCTCCTCCTCCCCCCCCGTGTCCCTCTCCTCCTCCCCCCCCGTGTCCCTCTCCTCCTCCCCCCCCCCGTGTCCCTCTCCTCCTCCCCCCCCCGTGTCCCTCTCCTCCTCCCCCCCCGTGTCCCTCTCCTCCTCCCCCCCCGTGTCCCTCTCCTCCTCCCCCCCCGTGTCCCTCTCCTCCTCCCCCCCCGTGTCCCTCTCCTCCTCCCCCCCCGTGTCCCTCTCCTCCTCCCCCCCCGTGTCCCTCTCCTCCTCCCCCCCCGTGTCCCTCTCCTCCTCCCCCCCCGTGTCCCTCTCCTCCTCCCCCCCGTGTCATAGAAACATAGAAACATAGAAAATAGGTACAGGAGTAGACCATTCGGTCCTTCGAGCCTGCACCGCCATTCAATGCGTTCATGGCTGAACATGCTACCTCAGTACCCCATTCCTGCTTTTTCGCCATACCCCTTGATCCCCTTAGTTGTGAGTGTTATATCTAACTCCCTTTTGAATATATTTAGCGAACTGGCCTCAACAACCTTCTGTGGAAGAGAATTCCATAGATTCACCACTCTCTGGGTGAAGAAGTTCCTCCTCAGCTCAGTCCTAAATGGCTTCCCCTTAATCCTTAGACTGTGACCCCTGGTTCTAGTTTTCCCTACCATTGGGAACATTCTGCCCGCATCTAATTTGTCTAAACCAGTCAGGATTTTAAATGTCTCTATAAGATCCCCCCTCATTCTTCTGAACTCCAGAGGATACAAGTTCAGTTGACCCAATCTTTCTTGATATGTCAGTCCGGCCATCCCAGGAATCAATCTAGTGAACCTTCGCTGCACTCCCTCAATAGCAAGAATGTCCTTCCTTAAGTTAGGAGACCAAAACTGCGCACAATACTCCAGGTGTGGCCTCACCAAGGCCCTGTACAACTGTAGCATCACCTCCCTACTCCTGTACTCAAATCCCCTTGCTATGAAGGCCATCATTCCGTTTGCTTTCTTGACTGCCTGCTGCACTTGCATTCCCACCTTCAGTGACTGATGTACCATGACGCCCAGGTCTCGTTGCACGTCCCCTTTCCCTAATCTGCCACCATTCAGGTAATAGTCCGCCTCTCTATTTTTACCACCAAAGTGGATAACCTCACATTTATCCACATTGTACTTCATCTGCCATACATTTGCCCATTCACCCAACCTGTCCAAGTCACTCTGTAGCCTCCTAGCATCCTCCTCATTGTTCACACTGCCTCCCAATTTAGTGTCATCCGCAAATTTGGAGATATTACATTTAATCCCTTCGTCCAAATCATTAATATATAATGTAAACAGCTGGGGTCCCAGCACCGAACCCTGCGGTACCCCGCTGGTCACTGCCTGCCATTCTGAAAAGTACCCATTTACTCCTACTCTTTGTTTCCTGTGTGCCAACCAGTTCTCAATCCACGTCAACACATTACCCCCAATCCCATGTGCTTTAACTTTGCTCACCAATCTCTTGTGTGGGACCTTGTCGAAGGCCTTCTGAAAGTCCAAATACACCACATCTACTGGTTCCCCCCTGTCCACCCTATCGGAAACATCCTCAAAAAATTCCAGAAGATTTGTCAAGCATGATTTCCCTTTCACAAATCCATGCTGACTTGGACCTATCATGTCGCCACTTTCCAAATGGTCTGTTATGACATCTTTAATAATTGCTTCCATCATTTTACCCACGACCGATGTCAGGCTGACCGGTCTATAATTCCCTGCTTTCTCCCTCCCTCCTTTTTTAAAAAGAGGGGTTACATTGGCCACCCT
The DNA here is from genome assembly GCA_030390025.1 of Squalus acanthias. Taxonomy (NCBI): domain Eukaryota; kingdom Metazoa; phylum Chordata; class Chondrichthyes; order Squaliformes; family Squalidae; genus Squalus; species Squalus acanthias. The sequence continues at coordinate 3,699,831 of CM059428.1, forward strand.
CCACTCCATCGGAACTGATCCAGAGTCTAAGGAATGTTGGAAAATGATCGTCAATGCATCCACTATTTCCAAGGCCACCTCCTTAAGTACTCTGGGATGCAGACCATCAGGCCCCGGGGATTTTTCAGCCTTCAGTCCCATCAATTTCCCCAATACCTTTTCCCGACTAATAAGGATCTCCCTCAGCTCCTCCCTCTTACCAGATCCTCTGACCCCTTTTATTTCCGGCAGGTTGTGTGTGTCCTCCACAGTAAACACCGAACCAAAGTACTTGTTCAATTGATCTGCCATTTCCTTGTTCCCCATTACGACTTCCCCTGTTTCCGACTGCAGGGGACCTACGTTTGTTTTTACTAACCTCTTTCTTTTTACATATTTATAGAAGCTTTTGCAGTCCATTTTAATGTTCTCTGCAAGCTTCCTTTCATATTTTATTTTCCCTGCCCTAATCAAACCCTTCGTCCTCCTCTGCTGAGTTTTGAAGTTCTCCCAGTCCCCGGGTTTGCTGCTACTTCTTGCCAATTTGTATGCAACTTCCTTGGTTTTAATACTATCCCTGATTTCCCTTGTTAGCCATGGTTGAGCCACCTTCCCTTTTTTATTTTTACGCCAGACCGGGATGTACAATTGTTGTAGTTCATCCATGCGATCTCTAAATGTCTGCCATTGCCCTTCCACTGATAGCCCCTTAAATATCGCTTGCCAATTTAACCTCGCCAATTCACGCCTCATACCCTCAAAGTTGCCCTTATTTAAGTTCTGGACCATGGTCTCTGACTTAACTCTTTCCTTCTCCATCCTAATGTAGAACTCCACCATACTATGGTCACTCTTCCCCAGGGGGCCTCGTACCACAAGATTGCTGATTAGTCCCTCCTCATTACACAACACCCAGTCCAGGATGGCCTCCCCTCGAGTTGGTTCCTCAACATATTGGTTTAGGAAACCATCCCTTAAACACTCCAGGAAATCCTCCTCCACCGTATTGCTTCCAGTTTGAGTAGCCCAATCTATGTGCATATTAAAGTCACCCATGATAACTGCCGTGCCTTTTTTGCACGCACCTCTGATTTCCTGTTTCATACCCTCCCCCACCTCACTACTGCTGTTTGGAGGTCTGTACACAACTCCCACTAACGTTTTCTGCCCTTTGGTGTTCTGCAGCTCAACCCATATTGATTCCACATCCTCCAAGCTGATGTCCTTCCTAGCTATTGCATTAATCTCCTCTTTAACCAGCAATGCTACCCCACCCCCTTTTCCTTTTATTCTATCCTTTCTGAATGTTGAATACCCCTGGATGTTCAGTTCCCAGCCTTGATTGTTCTGGAGCCACGTCTCTGTAATCCCAATCACATCGTATCCATTAACATCTATTTGCACAGTCAATTCATCCACCTTATTACGGATACTCCTTGCATTAAGACACAGAGCCTTTAGGCTTGTTTTATTAACATCCTTTGTCCTTTTAGACTTATGATTTAGTATGGCCCTTTGTGTTTCTTGCCTTTGTTTACTCGGCCTTCCCCTATTGTTTCTCACCCTTCTAACATTTGTTTCTGACTGCATATTACTTCCCCCTGTTTCGCTACATAGGTTCCCATTCCCCTGCCATATTAGTTTAAATCCTCCCGAACTGCTTTAGCAAATATTGCCCCGAGGACATCGGTTCCAGTCCTGCCCAAGTGCAGACCGTCCCTTTTGTACAGGTCCCACTTCCCCCAGAACTGGTTCCAATGCCTCAGGAATTTGAATCCCTCCCTCCTGCACCACTGCTCAAGCCACGTATTCAATCTCACTATCCTGTTCTCTCTATTCTGATTAGCACGTGGCCCTGGTAGCAATCCAGAGATTACTACCTTAGAGGTCCTACTTTTTAATTTAGCTCCTAGCTCCCTAAATTCTGCTTGTAGGACCTCTTCCCGCTTTTTACCTATATCGTTGGTACCTACATGCACCACGACAGCTGGCTGTTCACCCTCCCTCTTCAGAATGTTCTGCAGCCGCTCCGAGACATCCTTGACCCTTGCACCAGGGAGGCAACATACCATCCTGGAATCTCGGTTGCGGCCACAGAAACTTCTGTCTATTCCCCTTACAATTGAGTCCCCTATCACTATAGCCCTACCACTCTTTTTCCCGCCCTGCTGTGCAGCAGAGCCAGCCATGGTGCCATGAACCTGGCTGCTGGTGCCTTCCCCTGGTAGGCCATCTCCCCCAACAGTATCCAAAGCGGCATACCTGTTTTGGAGGGAGATGACCACAGGGGACTCCTGCACTACCTTCCTGCTATTGCCCTGCTTCTTGGTCACCCATTCACTGTCTGTCCTAGCCTTTACCTGCGGTGTGGACAACTCACTAAATGAGCGGTTCACCGAGTTCTCGGCATCGTGCATGCTCCAGTGTCCCTCTCCTCCTCCCCCCCGTGTCCCTCTCCTCCTCCCCCCCGTGTCCCTCTCCTCCTCCCCCCCGTGTCCCTCTCCTCCTCCCCCCCGTGTCCCTCTCCTCCTCCCCCCCGTGTCCCTCTCCTCCTCCCCCCGTGTCCCTCTCCTCCTCCCCCCCGTGTCCCTCTCCTCCTCCCCCCCGTGTCCCTCTCCTCCTCCCCCCCGTGTCCCTCTCCTCCTCCCCCCCGTGTCCCTCTCCTCCTCCCCCCCGTGTCCCTCTCCTCCTCCCCCCCGTGTCCCTCTCCTCCTCCCCCCCGTGTCCCTCTCCTCCTCCCCCCCGTGTCCCTCTCCTCCTCCCCCCCGTGTCCCTCTCCTCCTCCCCCCCGTGTCCCTCTCCTCCTCCCCCCCGTGTCCCTCTCCTCCTCCCCCCCGTGTCCCTCTCCTCCTCCCCCCCGTGTCCCTCTCCTCCTCCCCCCCGTGTCCCTCTCCTCCTCCCCCCCGTGTCCCTCTCCTCCTCCCCCCCGTGTCCCTCTCCTCCTCCCCCCCGTGTCCCTCTCCTCCTCCCCCCCCGTGTCCCTCTCCTCCTCCCCCCCGTGTCCCTCTCCTCCTCCCCCCCGTGTCCCTCTCCTCCTCCCCCCCGTGTCCCTCTCCTCCTCCCCCCCGTGTCCCTCTCCTCCTCCCCCCCGTGTCCCTCTCCTCCTCCCCCCCGTGTCCCTCTCCTCCTCCCCCCCGTGTCCCTCTCCTCCTCCCCCCCGTGTCCCTCTCCTCCTCCCCCCCGTGTCCCTCTCCTCCTCCCCCCCGTGTCCCTCTCCTCCTCCCCCCCGTGTCCCTCTCCTCCTCCCCCCCGTGTCCCTCTCCTCCTCCCCCCCGTGTCCCTCTCCTCCTCCCCCCCGTGTCCCTCTCCTCCTCCCCCCCGTGTCCCTCTCCTCCTCCCCCCCGTGTCCCTCTCCTCCTCCCCCCCGTGTCCCTCTCCTCCTCCCCCCCCGTGTCCCTCTCCTCCTCCCCCCCGTGTCCCTCTCCTCCTCCCCCCCGTGTCCCTCTCCTCCTCCCCCCCCGTGTCCCTCTCCTCCTCCCCCCCCGTGTCCCTCTCCTCCTCCCCCCCGTGTCCCTCTCCTCCTCCCCCCCGTGTCCCTCTCCTCCTCCCCCCCGTGTCCCTCTCCTCCTCCCCCCCGTGTCCCTCTCCTCCTCCCCCCCGTGTCCCTCTCCTCCTCCCCCCCGTGTCCCTCTCCTCCTCCCCCCCGTGTCCCTCTCCTCCTCCCCCCCGTGTCCCTCTCCTCCTCCCCCCCGTGTCCCTCTCCTCCTCCCCCCCGTGTCCCTCTCCTCCTCCCCCCCGTGTCCCTCTCCTCCTCCCCCCCGTGTCCCTCTCCTCCTCCCCCCCGTGTCCCTCTCCTCCTCCCCCCCGTGTCCCTCTCCTCCTCCCCCCCGTGTCCCTCTCCTCCTCCCCCCCCGTGTCCCTCTCCTCCTCCCCCCCGTGTCCCTCTCCTCCTCCCCCCCGTGTCCCTCTCCTCCTCCCCCCCGTGTCCCTCTCCTCCTCCCCCCCGTGTCCCTCTCCTCCTCCCCCCCCGTGTCCCTCTCCTCCTCCCCCCCCGTGTCCCTCTCCTCCTCCCCCCCCGTGTCCCTCTCCTCCTCCCCCCCCGTGTCCCTCTCCTCCTCCCCCCCGTGTCCCTCTCCTCCTCCCCCCCGTGTCCCTCTCCTCCTCCCCCCCGTGTCCCTCTCCTCCTCCCCCCCGTGTCCTCTCCTCCTCCCCCCCGTGTCCCTCTCCTCCTCCCCCCCGTGTCCCTCTCCTCCTCCCCCCCGTGTCCCTCTCCTCCTCCCCCCCGTGTCCCTCTCCTCCTCCCCCCCGTGTCCCTCTCCTCCTCCCCCCCGTGTCCCTCTCCTCCTCCCCCCCGTGTCCCTCTCCTCCTCCCCCCCGTGTCCCTCTCCTCCTCCCCCCCGTGTCCCTCTCCTCCTCCCCCCCGTGTCCCTCTCCTCCTCCCCCCCGTGTCCCTCTCCTCCTCCCCCCCGTGTCCCTCTCCTCCTCCCCCCCGTGTCCCTCTCCTCCTCCCCCCCGTGTCCCTCTCCTCCTCCCCCCCGTGTCCCTCTCCTCCTCCCCCCCGTGTCCCTCTCCTCCTCCCCCCCGTGTCCCTCTCCTCCTCCCCCCCGTGTCCCTCTCCTCCTCCCCCCCCGTGTCCCTCTCCTCCTCCCCCCCCGTGTCCCTCTCCTCCTCCCCCCCCGTGTCCCTCTCCTCCTCCCCCCCCGTGTCCCTCTCCTCCTCCCCCCCCGTGTCCCTCTCCTCCTCCCCCCCCGTGTCCCTCTCCTCCTCCCCCCCCGTGTCCCTCTCCTCCTCCCCCCCCGTGTCCCTCTCCTCCTCCCCCCCCGTGTCCCTCTCCTCCTCCCCCCCCGTGTCCCTCTCCTCCTCCCCCCCCGTGTCCCTCTCCTCCTCCCCCCCCGTGTCCCTCTCCTCCTCCCCCCCCGTGTCCCTCTCCTCCTCCCCCCCCGTGTCCCTCTCCTCCTCCCCCCCCCGTGTCCCTCTCCTCCTCCCCCCCCGTGTCCCTCTCCTCCTCCCCCCCCGTGTCCCTCTCCTCCTCCCCCCCCGTGTCCCTCTCCTCCTCCCCCCCCGTGTCCCTCTCCTCCTCCCCCCCGTGTCCCTCTCCTCCTCCCCCCCCGTGTCCCTCTCCTCCTCCCCCCCCGTGTCCCTCTCCTCCTCCCCCCCCGTGTCCCTCTCCTCCTCCCCCCCCGTGTCCCTCTCCTCCTCCCCCCCCGTGTCCCTCTCCTCCTCCCCCCCCGTGTCCCTCTCCTCCTCCCCCCCCGTGTCCCTCTCCTCCTCCCCCCCCGTGTCCCTCTCCTCCTCCCCCCCCGTGTCCCTCTCCTCCTCCCCCCCCGTGTCCCTCTCCTCCTCCCCGTGTCCCCCTGTCCCTATCCCCCTCCCCCTCGTGTCGTGTGTCCCCCCCCCCGCTCTTTCCCCATAGCCCTGCAAATTTTTCCCCATCAAGTATTTATCCAATTCCCTTTTGAAAGTTACTATTGAATCTGCTATCACCATCCTTTCGGGCAGCGCATTCCAGATCACAACAACTCGCTGTGTAATTTTGTTTCCTTCATGTCGCCCCTGGTTCTTTTGCCAATTATCTTCAATCTGTGCCCGCTGGTTACCGACCCTCCTGCCACTGGAAACAGTTTCTCCTTATCTACTCCATCAAAACCCTTCATGATTTTGAACACCTCTATCAAATCTCCCCATAACCTTCTCTGCTCGAAGGAGATTTGATATTTGGACAAAAGCAAAATACAGCGGATGCTGGAAATGCGAAATACAAACAGGAAATGCTGGAAATACTCAGCAGGTCAGGCAGCATCTTGTGGAGAGAGAAACAGAGCTTACATTTCGGGTCAATGAACTTTCATCAGCTACAAGTGGCCACCTGCATGGAGCATCAAACACGGCAATCACACGGCCGCATGCAGACCTTCACCAATGGCTTGCACACGATGAATGCCACCTTAAGTAGGATGAATGATACCCTTGCTGAGTATTTCCAGCATTTTCTGAATTAATATTTGGATTTGAGATTTTTCACGGGTTGCTAAGGAAGGCTGATGTTTGAGCCAGGTTTGAAAGTGAATGCTCGAGGATGACTGACCACCTGTTCAAGGTCCTGGTGATCGGAGACCAGGTGCTGAAACGTCTCCCTGGTGCGATGCTATATTGCCGGATTCAGCAAGAAATACAAATCCACTGCGGGAAGTAAGGCAGAGAAATTGCTGTGTGTGAAGGTCCGCCACAGTAGTATCAGCCGTGGCTCAGTGGATAGCACCCTCGCCTCTGAGTCAGAAGGTTGTGGGTTCAAGTCCCACTCCAGAGACTTGAGCACAAATATCCAGGCTGACACTCCAGTGCAGTGCTGAGGGAGCGCCACACTGTCGGAGGGACAGTACTGAGGGAGCGCTGCACTGTTGGAGGTGCCGTCTTTCAGATGAGACGTTAAACCGAGGCCCCGCCTGCTCTCTCAGGTGGACGTAAAAGATCCCAGGGCACTATTACGAAGAAGAGCAGGGGAGTTCTCCCCGGTGTCCTGGGGCCCATATTTATCCCTCAATCAACATCACTAAAAGAAATTATCTGGTCATTATCACATTGCTGCTTGTGGGAGCTTGCTGTGCGCAAATTGGCTGCAGCGTTTCCTACATTACAACAGTGACCACACTTCAAAAGTGCTTCATTGGCTGTAAAGTGCTTTGGGACGTTCCACGGTCGTGAAAGGCGCTATAGAAATGCAAGTCTTTCTTTCTTCATAGATTGTCCACCATTAGGAACACACTTTTGAAGCCCAAGGTGGAAAAATGCTACTGGTGCACTAGTGGCGCTCTACTGCAGTTAGAGTAAAGGCACATTGTTGGAGAAACATAAAGGGAGCGTTGCCCCTTCATTGGACATTAACATACTGATTTGAGAGAACTTAAATATGACGCTAGGTAACCAAGTGGTAAAGCTTTTCATTTGTCAGTGATTCACTCCTCAACTCTCATTTGAAGGGCACCTTCACAAGAAAGAATCCATAGATATCAGTGAATGCCATTGTCTGCCTTTTACGGTTTCCCAATTACAGTCCAGCGTTTAAATTCAGCTTCCTGTTATAGGAGTTGGGTTCCATGTCCGAACAGGATTCCGGGAGGTGGCATTTAACTGGGGTTTCATTCAGAGAAAAATCATGGCAATGTGGACAAGGAGCATTTGAGGCACCATTCCAGTTGATCAGATATCTCTGGATTCAATAGTGCTGCTTTTGCAGCGAGTAGGTCTGATTTTGAAACTGGGAAGGACTGATCCAACCTTCCTGGGTAAATGAGAATTGCCTGCTTTCACCTGGCAGTGGAGATTGGAATAGCCCCACCTCTGGAGTTCCAGACACGACCTGATCCAATCTTATCCACCTTACCTACCTGCCCTCTTGAGCATCCTTGATTATAATCGCTCCACCATTGGCGGCCGTGCCTTCTGTTGCTGAGGCCCTAAGCTCTGGAATTCCCTCCCTAAACCTTTCCCCCTCTCTACCTCTCTCTCCTCCTTTAAGATGCTCCTTAAAACCTACCTCTTTGACCAAGCTTTTGGTTACCTGCCCTAATTTATCTTTATGTGGATCGGTGTCAAATTTATTGTCTTAAAATACTCCTGTGAAGCGCCTTGGGACGTTTTACTATGTTAAAGGCGCTATATAAATACAAGTAGTTGTTGTTGTCCTGTTAAAACAAGTAGTTAAGAAGCCATACGGGATACTTTCCTTTATTCGCCGAGGCATAGAATACAAGAGCAGGGGGGTTATGCTTGAACTGTGTAATACACTAGTTAGGCTGCAGCTAGAATACTGTGTACAGTTCTGGTCACCACACTACAGGAAAGATGTGATTGCATTAGAGAGGGTACAGAGGAGATTTACGAGGATGTTGCCGGGACTGGTGAATTTTAGCTATGAGGAAAGATTGGATAGGCTGGGGTTGTTTTCTTTGGAACAGAGGAGGCTGAGGGGAGACTTAATTGAGGTGTATAAAATTATGAGGAGCCTAGATAGAGTGGATAGGAAGGACCTATTTCCCCTAGCAGAGAGGTCAATAACCAGGGGGCACAGATTTAAAGTAACTGGTAGAAGGATTAGAGGGGAGTTGAGAACTTCTTTTCACCCCGAGGGTGGTGGGGGTCTGGAACTCACTGCCTGAAAGGGTGGTAGAGGCAGAAACCCTCATCGCATTTAAAAAGTACTTGGATATGCACTTGAAGTGCCGTAACCTACAGGGCTACGGAGCAAGAGCTGGAAAGTGGGATTAGGCTGGAGAGCTCTTTTTTCAGCCGGCACAGACACGATGGGCCAAATGGCCTCCTGTGCTGTAAATTTCTGAGATTCTTTGATTCAAGGTGAGAAACTTGTTTGTCCTTTGGTGCTCCAGAGTGGCATCTTTCTGAAAAGATATTTAGACACTTGTGTGTAAATATTGGAAATGCATGTGCTGCAGTCAGCTGCATTGTATTCGGTGACTGAGATATGCAGTCCATGGGATAGAAATACTGTCAATTCAATTATTAGTTGCTCATAGAACTAGCATTCAGAAGATAGAATAACTAATTGGGAAACTGAAATACTGTCCTAGAATATCTGGAATGGGTTTTTAGAAGACACCAAGACCTGCCATGCCGCACTTTAGGATCTGCCTGATGTTGACGTGGGGAGCTATATTGCCTGGATTATTTGGAAATGAGCATAACACGGAAATGGCATGTTGTCGCTTTCTGCAGATTTAAACAGCACACTGCTGCCAATCCCTGGGCGTTTCGCCCTTTTATTTTAACATAACTGCTGCTCGGCTACTGTTTGGACATTTTCAGCGCAAGTATCCATTGTTTTAATACATTTGCTTCATCCTTCACATGCTTTCTTTAGGACTGGAAAGAGAACCAAATGGGGCCTTGTAATGGATGGATGGAACTCGATGATCAGATACTACAAGAATAACTTTTCCGATGGATTTCGACAGGTAACACAAGCTGTTCGGCATTACTTTCCCATAAGAATTAGGAGCAGGAGTCGGCCATACGGCCCCTCGAGCCTGCTCCGCCATTCAATAAGATCACGGCTGATCTTCGACCTCAACTCCACTTTCCTGCCTGATCCCCATATCCCTTGATTTCCCTAGAGACCATAATCTGTCTGTCTCTCTCTCTCTCTCTCTCCATCTCTCTCTCTCTCCATCTCTCTCTCTCTCTCTCTCCATCTCTCTCTCTCTCTCTCCATCTCTCTCTCTCTCTCTCCATCTCTCTCTCTCTCTCTCCATCTCTCTCTCTCTCTCTCTCTCTCTCTCTCTCTCTCTCTCTCTCTCTCTCTCTCCATCTCTCTCTCTCCATCTCTCTCTCCATCTCTCTCTCTCTCTCTCTCTCTCCATCTCTCTCTCTCTCTCTCTCTCCATCTCTCTCTCCATCTCTCTCTCTCTCTCTCTCTCTCTCTCTCCATCTCTCTCCATCTCTCTCCATCTCTCTCCATCTCTCTCCATCTCTCTCCATCTCTCTCTCTCTCCATCTCTCTCTCCATCTCCGCTTCGCGCTCTCTCTCTGCCTCGCGCTCTCTCCCCGCCTCGCGCTCTCTCCCCGCCTCGCGCTCTCTCCCCGCCTCACGCGCTCTGCATCTATTGATGTTCTTGGCCCATTACTTCCTCTGGTCTTAAGGTGAATTATCTTCCATTGATAAAGCTGCCTCCCAGAAGCTTGATTTCCACTTTAATGCCAAATGTTTCTTTACTCCTCGACAACTCTTATTTCCCTCTAAAACCCAACTTTGTCCAAGATTTGAATATTGATCCCATTATCTAGGGAGGGTTCTTCTAGCACTTGACTTGCACTGCTGGACTGGATACAATAGTTGGTCGCCTAGTAGACCTTTCTCTTGATTCTAGCCTCCAGCTGTGCCTCAGTTTCAATCCTACTTGTCTTTCTCTATTTTCCCAATACTAATACGGTCAAAGCTCCAAATGTGCCATCTTATACACTCTTCCGTCTCCACGTGCGTACTGTTGAAACTATGACCAATAGCACCGTTTCTTACGGTAACTCATTCTTTTCCCAAGCTCTCGGATAGGAGTGTCACCCCATGGCTCAGTGGGCAGCACCCTCGCCTCTGAGTCAGAAGGTCGTGGGTTCAAATCCCACTCCAGGGACTTGAGCACAAAAATCCAGGCTGACAGTGCAGTGCTGAGGGAGTGCTGCACTGTCGGAGGTGCCGTCTTTCGGATGAGACGTTAAACCGAGGCCCCGTCTGCCCTCTCAGGTGGACGTAAAAGATCCCACGGCACTATTTCGAAGAAGAGCAGGGGAGTTCTCCCCGGTGTCCAGGGCCAATATTTATCCCCCAACCAACATCACTAAAACAGATTATCTGGTCGTTATCACTTTGCTCTTTGTGGGAGCTTGCTGTGCGAACCATGATTCCTACATTTCAACAGTGGCTACACTTCAAAAGTACTTCATTGGCTGTAAAGCGCTTTGGGATGTCTGGTGGTTGTGAAAGGCGCTATAGAAATGCAAGTCTTTTAGCTCTTCACTTAGGTTTCTCAATCGAAGTATAAAACTGGTTTTCTATTTGTTAATGCGTTATGCACTTTGGTTACTGTTCCAGGATTCAATAGACCTATTTCTTGGAAACTACGTTGTGGATGAGGCCGATACTTTGGTTCTTTTACATGACCAGAAAGAGTGGAGGTTCCTAGCGGTGAGTTTGGAGACGGCCATTCATTTTAATGGACTATTTATTATTGAGTACTACTTTGGTTACAATTTGAGTCTGTATAACATTGTTGTTATGATGTGGAGATGCCGGTGTTGGACTGGGGTGGACAAATGTGAGATCGCACAACACCAGGTTATAGTCCAACAGCTTTACTTGAAATCACAAGCTTTCGGAGCGCTGCTCCTTCACCTGACGAAGGAGCAGCGCTCCGAAAGCTTGTGATTTCAAATAAAGCTGTTGGACTATAACCTGGTGTTGTGCGACTTCTAACATAGTTGTTGTTTGTGTGACGGGAGAAGCTTATGATGGGATGTCTAGTTTGGCTCTCCATTCGGTGGCCTCCTCAGATGCCGAGTGGAGAAATGAGGTGCCTCCCGCAACAGATCTCTGTGGGCAGGTTGATGTGATGTGTTCCGTGGTCTGGGACTCCTGGCCACAGTCGCACTTCGGGTCGTCCCTCATCTTCCACTGGTGGAGCAGGTCGCCGCATCGTCCGTGCCCCGTGTGGATTGGGTTGAGCGCTGCCCGCTGTCTCCGAGGGAGGTCGAAGCCAGTGACCGCTGCCGTTGGGTCAGTGATGAGGTGTTGGTTCTTTATGTTGCACGCGTCCCACGAGTCCGTCCATCTGGATAGTGGGTCGATAGCGGCTGCAGGGATATTGGCTGCTGTTTCGCAGAATGGCCGGCGCGATTTTAAAGCGCATTCATGGTGGGTTTTAACATTGTTACAGACTTAAAACTGAGATACTTTTGGTGAGGATTCAGGTGGTCTTGCCTGAGCATTGATTAGCTTGATGAGTTTTTTCATATGGGAGAGGTTTGTTGAATTATGGAATGCCTGTAACGGTAACCCTGGGCAAGCTGTCACAAATCAGGAAGCTGGTCCATTTCAGTCCTTTAGATTAGTAAACAGAAGAAAATTTGCATTTCCTCTCCTGTAATGGTCTATTGTATTTGCTTAATCAGTGGCCTTAAAACCCCTTTAGTTAGAATCATAGAAATTTACAGCACAGAAGGAGGCCATTCAGCCCATCGTGTCTGTGCCGGCCGAAAAGAGCTCTCCAGCCTAATCCCACTTTCCAGCTCTTGGTCTGTAGCCCTGTAGGTTACAGCACTTCAAGTGCATATCCAAGTACTTTTTGAATGCTGATGAGGGTTTCTGCCTCTACCACCCTTTCAGGCAGTGAGTTCCAGACCCCCACCACCCTCTGCGTGAAAAAAGTTCATCTCAACTCCCCTCTAATCCTTCTACCAATGACTTTAAATCTATGCCCCCTGGTTATTGACCTCTCTGCTAAGGGAAATAGGTCCTTCCTATCCACTCTATCTAGGCCCCTCATAATTATCACAGTATTTAATTGCTTAGCGAGAGGTCTGCTGAAAAACCTCAACCTGCCAATTAATGGTGGTTAGTTAATTATGTGATTGGGTACATGGCAGTCCTGATCTGGTACAAGCTTAAGCGGTTACATAGGGATGTATGATGATCAGAAGCAAAGGCTGGGGATGAAGAGCTAACAGCGCAGGCAATTCTGTTACAATTTTGAGATAGACTTGGTAAATAAGATTGCTTCAATAGGTCTTGCACCCAGACAGCTAGTACCAGCGCTCTTTAAATGTCAATCTGTCGAGGCAGTCGTGCTGAAATTATTTACACTGATCATTTCCAAGCATCAACTTTAGATTGAGTTGACTAGGGCTATATTCCCTAGAGTTTAGCAGAATGAGATGGGATCTCATTGAAACATATAAAATTCTTAAAGGGCTTGACAGGGTAGATGCCGAGACTGTTTCCCCTGGCTGGAGAGTCTAGAACTAGGGGGCATAGTCTCGGGATAAGGGGGTCGGACATTTAAGACTGAGATGAGGAGGAATTTCTTCACTCAGAGGGTTGTGAATCTTTGGAATTCTCTACCCCAAAGGGCTGTGGATGCTGAGTCATTGAGTATATGCAAGGATGAGATCGATAGATTTTTGGATTCTATGGGAATCGAGGGATATGGAGATCGGGCGGGAAAGTGGAGTTGAGGTCGAAGATCAGCCATGATCCTATTGAATGGCGGAGCAGACTCGAGGGGCCGAATGGCCGACTCCTGCTCCTAATTCTTGTGTACCAACTAGAGACATTCTTAAGGGGACTGGAACATTTGTATGTTTAGCGTTTGTATTTAAAGAAACCTGTGCAGGAAAACGGTTTACTGTGGTAAATTATATTTCCATTTTTATTCCTTCACAGCTGCCTATAATAATGATCGTGGCTTTCTCGATGTGCATCATCTGCCTACTCATGGCAGGTAAGTAAAATGTTGAGATGAGAAGTAAGAAGCGACACAGATGTTATTTCTTTTGGGATTCAGCTTCAATTAAACAATTCAGTCAGGTGCAAAAGTCTAAAGTTCAGGGATTGTTTTTTTTATTTGGAGCGCTGCTACCAACTTACTGTATAGAATCATAGAAATTTACAGCACAGAAGGAGGCCATTCGGCCCATCGTGTCCCTGCCAGCCGACAAAGAGCTCTCCAGCCTAATCCCACTTTCCAGCTCTTGGTCCGTAGCCCTGTCGGTTACGGCACTTGAAGTGCATATCCAAGTACTTTTTGAATGCAATGAGGGTTTCTGCCTCTACCACCCTTTCAGGCAGTGAGTTCCAGACCCCCACCACCCTCTGGGTGAAAAAAGTTCTCCTCAACTCCCCTCTAATCCTTCTAGCAATGACTTTAAATCTATGCCCCCTCTGTTTCGGAACTGCGTACTTTCTGGGTGGGCCTGAAGAACGTGCAAGTAGTCTCGCCTATAATTCTTCGAATATGCTTAGGCAAACCTGCAGCAGTTCATCTCTCGACTGGTTAAAGAAACAGCCTTTAGAAACTGCTTTTCAGCCAGAAACTGATTCTAAATGATACTGGTTCCACTTTCAAAATGGGCGGTGGGTAAACGGGGGTTTCAGCCGCGCTTCCAGCGAGGTTACGGTGGCGGAGTGGAACGGGGGCAGCTCTGAGGAAACTCCCGCCCCCGGTGACTAAATTTAAAAGAAAAAAGAGCGGAAATCTAATTGTTCAGCGGCAGCACCTCCCAAACCCGCGACCTCGACCAAAGATGGTCAAGGGCAGCAGGTGCATGGGAACACCACCACCTCCAAGGTCCCCTCCAGGTCACACACCATCCAGACTTGGAAATATATCGCCGTTCCTTCATCATCGCTGGGTCAAAATCCTGGAACTCCCTCCCTAACAGCACTGTGGGAGAACCTTCACCACACGGACTGCAGCGGTTCAAGGCGGCGGCTCACCACCACCTTCTCGAGGGCAACTAGGGATGGGCAACAAATGCTGACATTGCCAACGATGCCCACATCCCAGGGACGGATTTTTAAAAAATTGAGAGCGTACATAAATAATAAAAATGATAATAGAGAAGAAAATAGGAGGACTAGGAAAACTAAGAGAAGGGAGCAATATTAAGTCATTGTTGAGACTTGCACTATGTAAGCCGAAGGCCAGGATAAGGCGTCTTCTTAGGCAGTCCCTCGGAACCGAGGATGACTTGCTTCCACATTAAAAATGAGTTCTCAGGTGACTGATGAGTCCAATGCGGGACCGACAGTCTCTGTCACAGGTGGGGCAGATGGTGGTTGAAGGGACGGGTGGGTGGGGTGCTTGGGTTGACGTGCGCTCCTTGCGCTTGGCTTCCGCTTGCTCCCGGCGAAGAGACTCGAGGTGTTCGGCGCCTTCCCGGATGCTTCTCCTCCACTTTGTGCGGTCTTGGGCCAGGGATTCCCAGGTGTCCGTGGGGATGTTGCACTTTTTCAAGGAGGCTTTGAGGGTGTCTTTGAAGCGTTTCCTCTGCCCACCTGAGGCTCTCTTGCCGCGTCGGAGCTCCGAGTAGAGCGCTTGTTTTGGGAGTCTCGTATCGGGTATGCGGACAATGTGACCCGTCCATCGGAGCTGATCGAGCGTGGTTAAAGCTTTGATGCTGGGGATGTTGGCCTGAGCGAGAACACTGACATTGGTGCGCCTATCCTGCCAATGGATTTGCAGGATATTGCAGAGGCAGCGTTGGTGGTACCTCTCCAGTGCTTTGAGGTGCCTGCTGTACATGGTCCATGTCTCTGAGGCATACAGCAGGGTGGGTATCACTGCTGCTCTGTAGACCATGAGCTTAGTGCCAGGTTTGAGGTCCTGGTCTTCAAACACTCTCTTCCTCAGGCGACCGAAGGCTGCACTGGCACATTGAAGGCAGTGTTGGACTTAGTCATCGACGTCTGCCCATGTTGACAGTAGGTTCCCGAGGTATGGAAAGTGGTCCACGTTGTCCAAGGCCTTGTCGTGGATTTTGATAATCGGGGGGCAGTACTGTGTGGCGGGGACAGGTTGGTAGAGGACCTTTGTCTTACGGATGTTTAGTGTAAGGCCCATGCTCTCGTACGCTTCGGTGAAGGTGTTGACAATGGTTTGGAGTTCGACCTCCGAGTGAGCGCAAACGCAAGCGTCGTCTGCATACTGTAATTCGATGACAGAGGATGGGACGACCTTGGATCTGGACTGGAGGCGACGGAGGTTGAACAGTTTCCCGTTTGTTCTGTAGTTTCGCTCCAGTCCAGCGGGGAGCTTACTGAGGGTGAGATGGAGCATTGCAGCCAGGAAGATCGAGAAGAGCGTTGGTGCGATGACACAGCCTTGCTTGACCCCGGTCCATACATGAATTGGGTCTGTGGTGGATCCGTTGGTCAGGATCACTGCTTGCATATTGTCGTGAAGCAGGCGGAGGATGGTGACAAACTTTTGAGGGCAGCCGAATTTGAGGAGGACACTCCATAATCCCTCACGGTTGACAGTGTCGAAGGCCTTTGTGAGATCAAAGAAGGCCATGTACAGCGGTTGGTGCTGTTCCCTGCATTTCTCTTGTAATTGACATGCGGTGAAGATCATGTCCATTGTGACCCTTAGTGGGCGGAATCCGCATTGCGACTCTGGGAGGAGCTCTTCAGCCACTGGGAGAAGGCGATTGAGAAGGAGGATTCTTGCGATGACTTTCCCTGTGACTGAAGCTATAGAAACAGGAGGAGGCCATTCAGCCCCTCGAGCCTGTTCCGCCATTCAATGAGATCATGGCTGATCTGCGACCTAACTCCATATACCCGCCTTTGCCCCGTATCCCTTGATACCTTTGGTTAACAGAAATCTATCAATCTCCGATTTAAAATTAACAATTGATCCAGCATCAATTGCCGTTTGCGGAAGAGAGTTCCAAACTTCTACCACCCTTTGTGTGTAGAAGTGTTTCCTAATTTCAGTCCTGAAAGGTCTGGCTCTAATTTTTAGACAATGCCCCCTAGTCCTAGAATCCCCAACCAGCGGAAATAGTTTCTCTCTCTCTACCCTATCTGTTCCCCTTAATATCCTGAAAACATCGATCAGATCGCCCCTTAACCTTCTAAATTCTAGGGAATACGACCCTAATTTGTGTAATCTCTCCTCGTAACTTAACTCTTGGAGTCCGGGCATCATTTTGCTAAACCTATCATAAATAGCACTCAAGCAAATAGGAACTTGATTTGTTGAGTGCTGCATAGTCAGAAGTTAATGCATATGCTGGAAAATAGAATAATGGTTGATATAAACTTTATTGATCTTTGGAGAGTTTACTTATTACTTTGATTGTAGTAGGACATTTTTTTAAAAAAGCTGACGATTTATGTCCATCGTAGGTTGTGCTTCAGTTAATATTTTAGGTTGTGGTTTAGGAGCTGTTTCCTGTTGCCTTGTATTGAACACATCTGTAAGAAATGGCTAACATGATACAGGGATCAAAGAAAGTGTAGTATTGAAAAGCAGAGGAGTTACGTTAAACTTGTATCGAGCCTTGGTTAGACCATACTTGGAGCACTGCGCACAGTTCTGGTCTCCATAGTACAAAAAGGATATCGAGGCACTGGAGAAGGTGCAAAAACAATTCACAAGAACTATACCAGAACTGAGAGGTCATACTGATCAGAAAAGGCTCTTTTCTCGAGAAAAAAGAAGACTGTGGGCTGACCCGATGGAGGTCTTTAAGATAATGGAAGAGTTTGATAGGGTAGACATAGAGAGAATGTTTCCACTTGCGGAGCAGACCAGAACTCGGGGTCATGAATATAAGATATTCACTAATAAATCCAATAGGGAATTCAAGAGAAACTTCTTTACCCAGAGAATGGTGAGAATGTGGAACTCGCTACCACAGGGAGTGATTGAGGCGAATAGTATAGATGCATTTATAGAATCATAGAATGGTTACAGCACGGAAAGAGGCCATTCGGCCCGTCGAGCCCGTGCCGGCTCTCTGCAGGAGCACCTCAACTAGTCCCACTCCCCCGCCCTTTCCCCATAGCCCTTCAAATTTCTTTCCTTACGTATCCAACTCCCTTTTGAAAGCCGTGATTGAGTCTGCCTCCACCACCCTTTCAGGCAGTGCATTCCAGATCATAACCACTCGCTGCGTAAAAAAGTTTTCCCTCATGTCGCCTTTGGTTCTTTTGTCAATCACCTTAAATCTGTGTCCTCTGGTTCTCGACCCCTCTGCCAATGGGAACGGTTTCTCTCTATCTACTCTGTGCTGAAGTTGCGGTCATTTTCAAAGGTGGAATGACGGCCAACGCTGCCAGTTCACAGTCACCCCGACTGCAAATTCTGGGCCGTTGTTAATTAAGGAATCCATCGTTGGAGCGGTAGTTATCATGTTTAATATCCAGTCATTACAGCCCTAGTTATTGACTTCTCACTATTAAAGCCTGTTACTGCTGTTTGAATTATGACAGTCTTTAACAATTTTAATTTTTTTTTTGGACCCGCTATTAGGCGACACCTGGACCGAGACCTTAGCTTACGTGCTGTTCTGGGGAAGCGCAAGCTTTGGGACCGCTGCCATCATACTCTTCAACGGGAAGGAGTTTGTCGATGCGCCAAAGCTGGTTCAGAAAGAAAAGATGGACTGAATTTGTACCTGTGGAAAGCAGCTTGGCCGCCAAGATTCTGCGCCGATGTGGAGGATCTTCTGACTTGCTTTCCACACCACACGCTGTGGGATTTTTTTATGATTGATTTCTAACGGTGGATCTAATGGTTATGGTCGGCAGTCGGTGACACATCGTTCAGCCTTCGCCGTTATCAACTTTCTCTTCCTTTGTCAGCCTGAACGATTTTAAGAACCGCGCTAGCGAAACAAAAAAAATATTCCTGCTCGTGTGATCTTCCGATCCTGACTGTTCGATTTGATGTCCAAAATGTAAAAGTGAACTCTGGTGTTTCATACAGGGGTATATCCGTTCAAATGCAACAGGCGTCCTTATATTTTTTTTTCTTTTTCCACTCTGCTTGTTTGTATATATCATGAAATAGCGCCGTAGCAATAACGTATATTCGCAGAAATGAGTTAATTGCTTCCAGACTTCAAGTTGTTGAATTCGAAGTTTTTGTGTAAAAGTTTGGATATCAACTTGCCGCATGACCTCAGTTCATTCAGTCGGGTGTTTAGAAGCTGCTGCTGCTTTCAAAACGTCTGTCTGCAACAGATATAACTTTTAGGTAGGGGGCTGTAATTTACCTGCAGAAACTGTACAGTGAGTTTTAGACGAATATGGAATTTGTATTATGTTACAGAATCAACTGTATATCTTGTTTCCTCCTGTTGTGTACTTGTTGTTTTCTTTTCATTAATTACCGTATAATTATATCATAGTTGAAGTGTTCAAATCTGCTCTTCTAAGAGAGAGATGATATAGCTTGGTAACGGGAGACCCTCTACATACATTTCCTTGAGCACCTCTTCTACTTTACCTTAAGAATTACGATAATATTTAAACATTAACAAACTGTTGAAATATTCACGGTGGAATGGTTTATACGTTCATTCCTCTTCTAGCAGAATAATGCATTCAGATTCACCTTTTTATTCCCCAAACAGTGCCTGGTTTATCTGTTCATGTGTCTTTTTTTTTTATAAAACTCATCTGTAAATCGTTAATAAATTGCAATGGATGCTATCGACCATTTTACCGTACATCTCCGCTGGAGATGTGCAAAGCAGGACTGAAACTGTAGCGGAGCAACGAATTTGCAAAATGCCTTTAAATTGTTGTGCAATCATTGAGGTGGAGGGTGATTCAATCAGTGTATTTTGCAAATTGAGAGCAGGAATCGTCTTTCAGAATTGAACGAAGGAATCTGTTGTAAGGAATTAGGTCAGACACTTAATTATTAATGTAGTATGAGGCGGTGGGGGGGGGTGATGTGGGAACTATTTCTATTTATACGAATGAAACTGTAATCAGTTTTCTAACTATTTCCATTCCATTGTCGCCCTGCTCTGTTATGTTTCCGTGTTCCCTTTTGGAGTAACAAATAAAACCCAAATAAGAATGAAGATCTTATTAAGTTTTTTTTTCATCTGCGGTTTTGCTCACAATACATTCACCAATGCAGACTTGAACTCGGTACGGGGTTGGGGGTAATATATTGGCATGGATAGGGGAATTGGCTAACGAACAGAAAACAGAGAGTCGGGATAAATGGGTCATTTTCCGGTTGGCAAACGGTAACTAGTGGGGTGCCACAGGGATCAGTGCTGGGGCCTCAAATATTTACAATCTATATTAATGACTTGGATGAAGGGACCGAGTGTAATGTAGCCAAATTTGCTGCTGATACAAAGATAGGTGGGTTAGCAAGTTGCGAGGACGACACAAAGAGTCTGCAAAGGAATATAGATAGGCTAAGTGAGTGGGAAAAAATTTGGCAGATGGAATATAATGTGGGAAAATGTGAGGTTATCCACTTTGGAAGGAAGAATGAAAAAGCAAATTATTATTTAAATGGAGTGAGATTACAAAATGCTGCGGTACAAAGGGATCTGGGGGTCCTAGTACATGAAACACAAAAACCTAGCATGCAGGTACAGCAAGTAATTAGGAAGGCTAATGGAATGTTGGCCTTTATTGCAAGGGGGAAGGAGTATAAAAGTAGGGAAGTTTTGATGCAACTTTACAGGGCGCTGGAGAGACCGCACCTGGAGTACTGCGTACAGTTTTGGTCTCCATATTTAAGGAAGGATATACTTGCATTGGAGGCAGTACAGAGGTTGATTCCTGGGATGAAGGGCTTGACGTATGACGAAAGGTTGAGCAGGTTGGGCCTATACTCATTGGAGTTTAGAAGAATGAGAGGTGATCTTATTGAAACATAAGATTCTGAGGGGGATTGACAGGGTAGAGGCTGAGAGGATGTTTCCCCTAGTGGGGGTATCTAGAACTAGGGGGCATAGTTTCAGAATAAGGGGTCGCCCATTTAAGATGGAGATGAGGAAGAATCTTTTCTTCTCAGGATCGTGAATATTTGGAATTCTCTACCCCAGAGAGCTGTGGAGGCGGAGTCATTGAATATATTCAATGCGGAGATTGACAGACATTTGAACTACAAGGAGTCAAGGGGTATGGGGAGAGAGCGGGAAAGTGGTGTTGAGGCCAAGATTGGATCAGCCATGATCTTATTGAATGGCGGAGCAGGCTCGAGGGGCCGATTGGCTGACTCCTGCTCCTGTTTCTTATATTCTTATGTACTTGTACCGTGAAAGCTGCAAACTATGGACACCTCAGGGACCGGCGTCAGCTGTCTTTGTTTTTTTGCAGGTGTTCTAAATGCTCATTGTATGTACTGTATATAAAAAAAAAATCCCCAGCAATCTTGGAAGAATCAGCTGAGATTATGATCAACACCTAATCACAATTCTGCAACTACTTGATAATGCGATACGTTAAAGAAAAAGAAAGACTGGCGTTTATATATTACGCCTTTCACGAGCACCTGACGTCACGAGGCGCTTTGCAGCCAATCAAGTACTTTTTTTTTGAAGTGTGGTCTCTCTTGTAATGTAGGAAACGTGGCAGCCAATTTGTAATTCAGGATGGGTAATAAATGCTGTAGCGACACCCACAGCCCGCGAAGGAATTAAAAAAATGCCTGTTTCTGTGCTGTAAATTCTAATTAATGTAGGAACACAGACAGCAATTAAGGAGTAGAATGGGCTCCCTTTATAGCCTGCAGTGTCAGCCGTGGCTCAGTGGGTAGCACCCTCGACTCTGAGTCAGAAGGTTGAGCACAAAAATCTAGGCGAACGCCCCCAGTGCAGTACTGAGGGAGCGCCGCACTGTCGGAGGGTCAGTACTGAGGGAGCGCCGCACTGTCGGAGGGGCAGTACTGAGGGAGCGCTGCACTGTCGGAGGGGCAGTACTGAGGGAGCGCCGCACTGTCGGAGGGGCAGTACTGAGGGAGCGCTGTACTGTCGGAGGGGCAGTACTGAGGGAGCGCTGCACTGTCGGAGGGGCAGTACTGAGGGAGCGCTGCACTGTCGGAGGGGCAGTACTGAGGGAGCGCTGTACTGTCGGAGGGGCAGTACTGAGGGAGGGCTGCACTGTCGGAGGGCCAGTACTGAGGGAGCGCTGCACTGTCGGAGGGGCGGTACTGAGGGAGCGCTGCACTGTCGGAGGGGCAGTACTGAGGGAGCGCCGCACTGTCGGAGGGGCAGTAGTGAGGGAGTGCTGCACTGTCGGAGGGGCAGTAGTGAGGGAGTGCTGCACTGTCGGAGGAGCAGTACTGCGGGAGCGCTGCACTGTCAGAGGGGCAGTACTGAGGGAGCGCCGCACTGTCGGAGGGGCAGTACTGAGGGAGCGCTGCACCGTTGGAGGTGCCGTGTTTTGGATGAGACGTTAAACTGAGGCCTCGTCTGCTCTCAGGTGGACGTAAAAGATCCCACGGCACTATTTCAAAGAAGAGTAGGGGAGTTCTCCCCGGTGTCCTGGGGCCAATATTTATCCCTCATTCAACATCACTGAAAACATATTATCTGGTCATTATCATGTTGCTGTTTGTGGGAGCTTGGTGTGCGTAAATTGAATACATTTCAGAAATTACTTCATTGGCTGTAAAGCGCTTTGGGACGTCCTGAGGTGGTGAAAGGCGCTATAAAAATGCAAGTCTGCCTTTTCTCTTTTTGCAGGGGGCGCTGTGGGACCCGTTTCCATCGGGGTTTCTGCGCATGCTCGGTGCTGGCCGGGCTGCCGGCACTCCCGGTGCTGTGAGCGGGGGGCGGGGCCAGAGCCGGCTGCTGGCAGTTTGCGCATGCTCGGTACTGAGAGCGGGGGGCGGGGCCAGCTGCCGGCACTCCGCGCATGCTCAGTGCTGTGAGAGGGGGGACGGGGCCAGCTGCCGGCACTCTGCGCATGCTCAGTGCTGTGAGAGGGGGGGCGGGGCCAGCTGCCGGCACTCCGCGCATGCTCGGTGCTGTGAGCGGGGGCGGGGCCGGATGCCGGCACTCCCGCGCATGCTCGGTGCAGAGAGCGGGCACAGCTCTTTCCCCCTCAGTCCCGCGGCTCCCGGGGAGACAATCCGCCGCCATCATGAAGCTGGTCCGGTAAGTGGAGCCGCCCGATCCCGGGCGACCGCGACCCCGGACCCCCCAGTCTCCGATACCGGGGCGAGTTTCGCGACGGGTCGGGCGACAAGCGGCGATGGAGGGCGGCAGCGGCCGGGGCCTAGGCTCAGGCTCCGGGGCCTGGTGATCACTCAGAGTCCGCTGTAGGCCCCGGGCCTGGGAGTGAGGCAGCCGCGGATCCACTGACTCCCAGTGAAGCTGCTTCATTCAAACTAACCAGAATAACTACCAACCACACTAGAGAAAAATTAATATAATATCTCTTTTCAAAGTTTGCAGATAATAATATTCTCTCTTTCATTTTCTCCTACAGAGACTGGAAGAAAGAAAGACTTGCATTTTCTACAGCGCCTTTCACCACCTCAGGACGTCCCAAAGCGCTTCACAGCCAATGAAGTACTTTTTGAAGTGTAGTCACTGTTGTAATGTGGGAAACGCGGAAGCCAATTTGCGCACAGCAAGCTCCCACAAACAGCAATGTGATAATGACCAGATCATCTGTTTTTGTGATGTTGATTGAGGGATAAATATTGGCCCCAGGACACCAGGGAGAACTCCCCTGCTCTTCTTCAAAATAGTGCCATGGGATCTTTATGTCCACCTGAGAGAGCAGACGGGGCCTCGGTTTAACATCTCATCCGAAAGACGGCACCTCTGACAGTGCAGCACTCCCTCAGTACTGCATTGGGAGTGTCAGCCTAGATTTATGTGCTCAAGTCTCTGGAGTGGGCCTTGAACCCACAACCTTCTGAATCATATTCGGCCCCTCGAGCCTGCTCCGCCATTCAATAAGATCATGGCTGATCCAATCTTGGCCTCAACGCCACTTTCCCGCTCTCTCTCCCCATACCCCTTGACTCCCTTGTAGTTCAAATGTCTGTCTATCTCCGCCTTGAATATATTCAGTGACTCCGCCTCCACAGCTCTCTGGGGTAGAGAATTGCAAAGATTCACGACCCTCTGAGAGAAGAAATTCCTCCTCATCCCTGTCTTAAATGGGCGACCCCTTATCCTGAGACTATGCCCCCTAGTTCTAGATTCCCCCACTAGGGGAAACATCCTCTCGGCATCCACCCTGACAATCCCCCCAGACTCAGAGGTGAGGGTGCTACCCACTGAGCCACAGCTGACACTTCCAGAGACTTGAGCACAAAAATCTAGGCTGACACTCCCAAGTGCTGTGCTGAGGGAGTGCTGCGCTGTCAGAGGTGCCGTCTTTCGGATATGAGGTCCTGTCTGCTCTCAGGTGGGCGTAAAAGAACCCACGGCACAATTTCAAAGAGGAGCAGGGGAGTTATCCCCAGTGTCCTGGGGCCAATATTTATCCCGCAATCACGGTCACTAACAACAGATTATCTGGTCATTATCACATTGCTGTTTGTGGGAGCTTGCTGTGCCAAAATTGGCTGCCGCGTTTCCTACATTACAACAGTGACTAAACTTCAAAAAGTACTTCATTGGCTGTAAAGCACTTTGGGTCGTCCAGTGGTCGTGAAAGGTGCTGTAGAAATGCAAGTCTTTCTTTATATAGTGGTGTGGTTAGGAGGTCTTCGGTGCGGCCACTTTATGAAGCAGCGTGTTAGTGCATCAGTTACTTGCCGACCTTGGTTTTAAATGCTAAATACATTTAATTAGTAGTTACTGCTGAGCAATGCAATGTATTAGCACAGTACAACTACTGGAGGAATGTAGTTTTGGCTTCCCCGATGTGCTAAATTTTCAATCTCGGCTGTGTCCTCATATATCTTTGACTCTGTGTCAATTTGTGAAGCGCCGTCGTATGTTTTCCTGCATTAAAGGCGCTATATAAATGCAAATTGTTGCAGTGACGTGGTGTCTCCCACAAGAAAATTTGATGGGGTGTCTTCCAATGTTCCATCTAATTTTTTTTTGGCGCCGCGCGGCCCCTTTAAGGGGCTTTGCGGGCCATTCAAAATGCTGCGCATGTGCGGTTTCTACATTGAAAAGCCGGTTGCGCGGCCGCGAGCTTAAAGGGAACGTTGGTGTCTTCACTCAGCTACCATCAGACTAAATGTGGCATATAAACAGAAAAATGCTGGAACTACTCCGCAGGTCAGGCAGCCTCTGTGGAGCGAGAAACGGAGTTCACGTTTCAGGTCGATGACCTTTCATCAGAAGTGAATGTGGCAC
Source organism: Squalus acanthias (assembly GCA_030390025.1). Lineage (NCBI taxonomy): Eukaryota > Metazoa > Chordata > Chondrichthyes > Squaliformes > Squalidae > Squalus > Squalus acanthias. Next base: position 3,724,074 of record CM059428.1, read on the forward strand.
ATGGTAGCAGTCTCCTTGCTCTACTGAATGCAAGAGCTGTCTTGGGGAATTGGATGGTTGGCGGTGTGAGGAGTATGCATGGCCTCATAAGTTAACATAGAATCCATTGGAACTTGCTTTGAGTGATCTAAAGCGCGATTTGCCACCAATTCATAGGCAGCAAGTCCCGACTAATGTCAACCAGGCTAACTGAAAAAGATGCTCGTGCAGTTTCTGTGCTCTAGATGAGATCGTTGGTAAAATCTCTAATTTCTTTGCTGATACATGTTTTTAAAAGCAGGTTTGTATATTTGGGGCGTTCCCTTCTGCTCAGTGGAGAACGCAGTCCCCAGAACGCGTGGTTACTGCCAGAATTTATAAATGTAAACGGTTGCGGGCAGATTATTCCCAGGCCCGACTGCCGGCGAGTCTGTGTCCACCATAAGCGACTCGTTGGCAAAATCGCGGCTGCTCTGTCTGTGATTTCTGAACCCATTGCCGATTATTTGAAGGAAAATTGCGAGCGGTGCACCCACAATTTTCGATAGCGCCCCTCTAGTGACGCAGTGTCTCGTAAAAGTTCTGCCGTGCATATAGAATGATACAGCACGGGAGGAGGCCATTCGGCCCATCGTGCCTGTGCCGGCTCTTTGAAAGAGCTCTCCAATTAATCCCACTCCTCCCCCCGCTCGTTCCCCATAGCCCTGCAAATTTCTCCTTTTCAAGTATTTATCCCAATTCCCTTTCGAAAGTTATTATTGAATCTGCTTCCACCGCCCTTTCAGGTACTGCATTCCAGATCATAGCAACACGCTGCATATAAAAAATTTCTCCTCATTTTCCCCTTGGATTTTTTTCCGATTATCTTTAGTCAGTGTCCTCTGGTTACCGACCCTCCTGCCAGTGGAAACAGTTTCTCCCGATCTACTCTTATCAGAACCCCTCATCATTTTGAACATCTCTATCAAATCTCCCCTTAACCTTCTCTGCACGAAGGAAAGCAACCCCAGCTTCTCCAGCCTCTCCACATAACTGAAGTCCTCATCCCAGGTACCATTCTGCTCAATCTCCTCTGCACCCTCTCCAAGGCCTCGACATCCTTCCTAAAATGTGGTGCCCAGAATTGGACACACTACTCCAGCAGAGGCCTAACCAGTGATTTTATAACAGTTTACCATAATTGGCTTGCTTTTGTACCCTGCCTTTACACAGTCAAGGACCACATTTGCATTTTTAGCAGCCTTCGTTCTCAACTTGTCCTCAACAATTTCCCTTTTGAAGATTTGTGTACGTACACCCCCAGGTCTCTCTGCTCCTGCACCCCCTTTAAAATTCTACCATATGGCCTCTTCTCATTCTTCCTACCAGAATGAATCACTTCACACTTGGTGTTAAATGTCATCTACCATGTGTCTGCCCATTTCACCAGTCTGTCCGTGTCCTCCTGAGGTCTGTTACTATCCTCCACACTGTTTACTGCATTTCCGAGTTTCGTGTCATCTGCAAACTTTGAAATTATACCCTGTATACCCAGGTCCAGGTCATTTGTATATTTCAAAAAGAGCAGTGGTCCTAATACTGACCCTGGGGGGACACCACTGTATACTTCCCTCCAGTCTGAAACGCAACCGTTCACCATTGCATCCTGTTTTCTGTCACTTAGCCAAGTTTGTATCCATGCTGCCGCTGTCCCTTTAATCCCGTGGGCTTTAATTTTGCTACCACGGCTGGTATTGTTTTACCCGATAATCTTTGTTTCCATTCCACCTGGGCCAGATCCCAATTTAACTCCCTGAAATGAGCCCCCCTCCAGTTGAGTGTGTTCACATTTGATTGTTCCTTGTCCTTTTCCACAACGACTCTAAAGCTAATGATACTGCGATCGCCAGCGTTCCCGCTAAGCTGCGCGGTGTCTGGCGGTCCCGCACTAGGGATTTGAATGGGCTGCGCAGCCCGTTAAAGGGACCGCGCACCCAAAATAAATTAGGGAGAAACACTGGTGATCCCAAATGCTCTCCCACTGAAACCTGCTGCACTGGCCCCAATATGTTATATCGATGCACGAGTCCTAAAGGTAAGCATTATCTACCCCTCCCCCCCCCCCCCCAAAAAACAAACTTTGGTTAGCATCAGAGCTATGGTGCCATCACCAGAGTTTATATAAATACAAGTCTTTTTACAAAATGCCCTGTTTTTATGTTTCACATAAATGTGTGAAGTTCAGCAAAATTGCATGTCCACTGCAAGGGTTCTTCGGTTCATAACGAATGTCGGCGATGTTGTTTTGCTTTTTCTTTCTTTCTTTTGGTGCGATGCAGCAGCGAGATTGGTGATTGATGTTCTAATTTTGGGGGAATGTCTTTGCGCAGGTTTTTGATGAAGTTGAGCCATGAGACTGTGACCATCGAGCTGAAGAACGGGACGCAGGTACACGGAACTATCACAGGTAAAGAAAAAACAGCTCAGAAACTACATTTGTTCCTTCACTGGCTTAAATCACAGACTAGGACAGCACAGGAGGAGGCCATTCGGCCCATAGAGTCTGTACCGGCTCTTTCGAAGAGCAATCCAGTTAGTCCCACTCCCCCCGCTCTTTCCCCATATCCCTGCAATTTTTTCTCCTTCAAGTATTTATCCAATTCCCTTTTGAAGGCTACTATTGAATCTGTATCCACCGCCCTATCAGGCAGTGCATTCCAAATCCCAACCACTCGTGGTGTAAAACAGTTTTTCCTCAAGTCGCCTCTGGTTCTTTTGCCAATCACCTTAAATCTGCGCCCTCTGGTTATCGACCCTTCAGCCATTGGAAACAGTTTCTCTTTATTTACTTTATCTAAACCGTTCATGATTTTAAACACCTCTATCAAATCTCCTCTTAGCCTTCTCTGCTCCAAGGCAAACTACCTCTACCCAGCTTTTCCAGTCCATCCATGTAAATGTAATTCCTCATCCCTGGAATCATTCTAGTAATTTTTAAAAAAAGGATGCGATCTATGGAGTTTATAAGGAGCTTTATAAGTTCCTCAAGTTAAGATCGTTTGTTGTTAGGAATGGTGGAGTCGTCATTTTATCATAAGAAATATGCCCATCGAGCCTGCTCCGCCATTCAAGATCATGGCTGAACTTCTACATCAACTCCACTTTCCTGCCCGATCCCCATATACCTCGATTCCCTAGAGTCCAAAAATCTATCTATCTCAGCCTTGAATATACTCAACGATTCAGCATCCACAGCCCTCTGGGGCAGAGAATTCCAAAGATTCACCACCCTCTGAGTGAAGAAATTCCTCCTCATCTCAGTCTTAAATGGCCAACCCCTTATCCTGAGACTGTGATCCCCAAGTTCTAGACTCTTCAGCCAGGGGAAAATATCCTTCTATTCCTTTCTCCCTCATGTGTTTATCTAGCTTCCCCTTAAATGCATCTACGTTATTCTCCTCAACCACTCCCTGTGGGAGCGAGTTCCACATTCTCACCACTCTCTGGGTAAAGAAGTTTCTCCTGAATTCCCTACTGGGTTTGTTAGTGACTATCTTATATTTACTGCCTCTAGTTCTGGTCTCCCCTACAAGTGGAAACATCTTCTCTCCGTCTACCCTATCAAACCCTTGAACCGCCGCAGCATTTTATGACTAACAGCGCAACAGGTCACCTCTCAGCCTTTATTCTAGCGAAAAGAGCCCCAGCCTGTTCAATCTTTCCTGACAGGTCTAACCTCTCAGTTCTGGTATCATTCCAGTCAATCTTCTTTGCACCCTCTCCAGTGCCTCTATCCTTTTTCTAATATGGAGACCAGAACTGTTCACAGTACTCTAAGTGTGGTCTAACCAAGGTTCCAAAAAATTGTTCAACTTTTCCTTGGATTGCAACTCGGGCTTCAGAAGGACTTGTGGATGACTAGTCAGGTTTGTTAATGTAATCCGATCTAATTAGAGACACTTTTCATTGACAACAGTTGTAAAGAGCCAGTTGGTAGGGGGAGAGCATGTGTCAGTGTTTCAGCATACTCACTGATAATTTTTTTTGGGTGGGCTGTTGATGTTGATGGGAGATTGGGTGATGAAGAGGATTTGAAGACTTTTTGCTTGGGGGAGGAAGTTGGGTGGAATGTTCCCTCGTGTTTTTTTTGGCCTGCGTGGCCCCATCAAAATTCCACACGTGCAGTTTTTCTATCTAAAAGTCGGCTCACTGGCTGCGTGGGACCTGCAGAGCGCTGCGCGGCTTAAAGGGAGCGTTGGTGGGGCAACGTTCCCGTTAAGCTGCGCTGCCGCGCAGAGGTCTGGAGGCCCTGCACCGGCCACTCGCCGGCTTTTCAATGGAAATGGCCGCGAAGCCAGTTAAATGTAATTACAGGGAAGATTGGTGGTGGGAGGGTAAGGTATCAATAAGCTGTGCTAGATTGGATGAAAGTGACTGCTAAATGCTTGCGTGCTGTCTTTATACAGAGAAATGAAGTTTTCCAAATTTCTTGTACGATAGAATCTGGGGTGGCAATTAAGCTGTTACATGGGTGCTGAAGGAGAGCCGATTCTTGTGGGCCAGTCGGTGGCCTGCCACCAACCTGTGGAACTAGAGGTTGCTTTTTGCAGTCATTTGTGCCTCTGTGTGGCATCATTGAACATGCTGATGTGATATCACTGTCAGACTGTTGTTCCTAATAGCCAGTGCTGGAAGGTGGTTTGTTGAAAAGAGAGACATTGCATTTATACGCAGCCTTTCCCGTACTCAGGATGTCCAAAAGTCTTTCACGGCCAACAAATTGCTTTTGAAGTGTAGTCACTTGCGGTTTCAGACAAGTGTGGCAACCAATTTGTACACAGCAAGGTCCCACAAGTAGCAGTGAGATAATTGACCAGGTAATATGTTATGATGGTGTTGGTTGAGGGATCAGTGTTAGCCAGGACATGGAGAGAACTTCCCTGCTCTTCCTCGAATAATGCCATGGGATTTGTGATGTCCCGCTGAGCAGGCAGGCGAAGCTTCGGTTTAATGTCTCATCCGAAACATCATGTCCGACAAATGCCGTACTCCCTCTTACTGCACTGAACTGCTGCCCTAGATTATGTGCACAAGTGGGGCTTGCACCCACAGTCTTCTGTATGAAAGGTAAAAGTGCTACCTACCTCCGAGTCACTGTAATGCACCAGTCCTACAGATGTGGGGAGATCCTCAGTGACTTGTTACACTCTACTCACGGTTCCTGCTTTAATCTCCGGTCTTCACTGTGTTACCTAGCTTCATTTGAGGCAGCAGGAAAGAAGCATAGAAATTCACGGCACAGAAGGAGGCCATTCGGCCCATTGTGTCTGTGCCGGCTGAAAAAGAGCTCTCCAGCCTAATCCCACTTTCCAGCTCTTGGTCTGTAGCCCTGTAGGTTCCGGCACTTCAAGTGCATATCCAAGCACTTTTTAAATGTGATGAGGGTCTCTGCCTCTACCACCCTTTCAGGCAGTGAGTTCCAGACCCCCACCACCCTCTGGGTGAAAAAAGTTCTCCTCAACTCCCCTCTAATCCTTCCACCAATGACTTTAAATCTATGCCCCCTGGTTATTGACCTCTCTGCTTAGGGAAATAGGTCCTTCCTATCCACTCTATCTAGGCCCCTCATAATTTTATACACCTCAGTTAAGTCTCCCCTCAGCCTCCTCTGTTCCAAAGAAAACCACCCCAGCCGATCCAATCTTTCCTCATAGCTAAAATTCCCCAGTCCTGGCAATATCCGCATAAATCTCCTCTGTACCCTCTCTAGTGCAATCACATCCTTCCTGTAGTTTGGTGACCAGAACTGCACGCAGTACTCCAGCTGTGGCCTAACTAGTGTTTTATATAGGGGCACCGCAATTGGCGTAGGAGCCCCTGGGTTGGGGCGAGTTGCTGCTGCTGACCACTATCTAATGACTCCTGATAGAAACTCTGGATGTCAGTGAGAAGAGGGTCAGGCTTGGTTGGGATGCTGCTTCCTGCAGTTGAATCTTGTCTTGTGCTCACGTGAAGAATGACAACTGGACACGGTACTGGAGGGTTGCCAGACACCGTTACAATTTTACCTTTGTGTGATCAGCATGTTTTTTTGCAGGAGAAACTATGGAAGTTTATTAGAACTGCTTATTTATCACGGTTTTAGTTTGAGAGATTGTCTTGGTGTTCAGATTTTATAGCAAATGTTATGATTGGGACCTGCTTTTTAAGGATTGAATTTCAGTTCTTCCTATAACATTTGGCAAGTTCTTGCTAGCTGTTGGGTGGTTTGACGGTAGACACCCCATCCAGTGTTCCCTTTAAGCTGCGTGATCTCCCACGCAGCTGGCTCCTCGGCTTGTCAATGTGAAAAACAGTGAGTGCGCGGTTATTTGTGCCGGGCAGCCCCTTAAAGGGGCCGCACACCCAAAAAAAAATGAACAGGAACATTGCACCTATCCCTGCCTCCCAGTGCAGCTGTGTGATGCCACGTCTAGAACTACTGAGGACCAGAATGTGCAAAGCAGGAAGGATGGCCAAAGCCATCCTCATTAGGATTCCTTTAAGGAAGGTCGACTTGAGCCAGAGCAGGAGGCACTGCTGTCTGAAGAACAACAGACGGTGATTCGCCCTCCAGTCTGAAACACCTTGTTGCAGATACGCCAATAGTTTACTGTTTTGTTTTCTCCTCTAGGTGTGGACGTCAGTATGAATACTCACCTGAAAGCTGTGAAGATGACGTTAAAGAACAGAGAACCTGTGCAGCTCGAGACGCTGAGTATCCGCGGAAACAACATTCGTTATTTTGTTCTCCCAGACAGCTTACCGTTGGACACACTGTTAGTTGACGTTGAGCCCAAAGTCAAGTCAAAAAAGAGAGAAGCAGGTATGGCGTTTGCTAAGTGATTAGTTGGAAAGTTTTGATATAAATATTAAATCAGCTTTCAAGCGGTGCCCCGCTTTGGGGACGGGATGATCTCAATGGTCGGCAAACTCCTTTTCTTGCCAGGATCTGGATTTTGATCCAGCCCAGACTAGTGGGCTGTTGTCCTGGTTTTTAGAGCAGGTGCGTTAGCTGTAACCCAGCTCTCGAGTGGCTCAGAGTCGAAAGCACGTATTGTCAACTGGTTATGGGAGACGGAAATAATGCTGGAGCACTAAGGAATGGTGTTCTGAGGTTGGGTTTATGGCATGTTGAAGCCTTATTCTGCATCTAACCTGCACTATATATATGACCAACGTTCCCTGTATATAAAAAAAAAACATTTGGACTGTGTGGCCCATTCAAATTTCCACGCGTGCGCATTTTTTTCCCCCCAAGTTAAAGCCGGCTGCACGGGAGCTCTAGAATCCGGCCGCGCAGCTTAAAGGGAACATTGTATATGACTTGGGTATTTTTCCTGACATTGGGTTTCAAGAAATGCAAGTGTGTTCCACACCCCGCTAGCTGAAAATGTTTATTTTATTTGAAGATATCCTTTTGGTTATTAGAAAGAAAGACGAGCTTGTATTTACATAGCACCTTTACCTCCTCAGGTCGTCCCAAAATGTGATTCACAGCCAATGAAGCACTCGTGAATTGTAGTCACGATAGGCAAACTTGTGCATGAAATTATTTGGGAATCTGTTTCCAACCATTGCAGGGTATGCTGAAGTAATAAAGGGATGCGAGTACACTTAGTATCCATGGTACTGTAATGTTAATGTTTGGATTTCATTCAAGAATAACGTTGCGTGTGAAATTTTTGTACTTTATCCAGTTGAAGTGTGAAAACGCCAACCAATATAATTTATTAAGGTCGTCCTTTCAAACGTGGATTGTGCCTGTAGGTCTGTCACGGGGGGGCGAGCAACTTGAGCTGATGAGTTTAGTCGGAGTATCATATAATAAAACATTGGCTTTAGTGCGACTCAAGTCTGCTCTTGAACTATGCAAAGGCAGGCTACCTTTCAGGGCGCTGGTCTTGAGCCCTGTTACAACAGATACGTCTATAACCTATAGCTCGTGCTTTTAAAGTCTAAAAGGGCAGAAATTAATCTAATTATGCTGCTTTGGTGTAATTGGCTGCCGAGGGTTTGAAATACGAGGTAAGTAGCACGGAGTCCAGTTCTACAGAGTACTGCTTCTACAGAGCACTAAACTCGGGAATTTGGTGAGTGAGGGAATTCGGTGAGGTGGGGGTAAGAGGTGCTGCTTGATACATAAAAATATAAACAACTAGGGTTAAATTAGGACTGTGGGCTAAGTTACAGTTAAGACCTAAAGCATATAACTAAATTTAATAAATTAAACAAGGTTATTACCTGGATTAAAACTATTAATAGACAATTGAGTATTTCAAAACTTGCAAACCTAATTAGTTAAACAAAATACAATCGAGCTGGCAGGGCAGGTGATGTGTTGCAGCTGCAGCATGTGGGAGCTGGTGGAGCCCAGTGTGATCCTCAGCAACCACATCTGCAGTAAGTGTCTGCAGCTCGAGAAACTTCGGCTCAGAGTTGATGAGCTGGAGTGCGAGCTTCGGACACTGCGATACATCAGGGAGGGAGAAAGTTACCTGGACACTGTGCTCCAGGAGGCAGTCACACCCCTTAGGTTAAATAATTCAAATTTGGCCCGTGGTCAGGGACAGGAGGGTGTGACTAAGAGTGAGGCAGGTTTGGGGATCCAGGGGGTAGCATTGGAGGAACCTCAGCCCTTGCACTTGTCCAACAGGTACGAGGTACGTGCAGCCTGTGTGGACGAGAGCAGGGACTGCAGGGAGGATGAGCAAACTGACCACAGCACCGTGGTACAGGGGGCCATTCAAGTTGGGGGAGTAAAAAGGAATGTAGTAGTGGTAGGGGACAGTATAGTTAGGGGGATAGATACTGTTCTGTGCAGCCGAGAGCGTGAATCCCAAAGGCCAGGGTTAAGGACATCTCCTCGGGGCTGGAGAGGAACTTGGAGTGGGCAGGGAAGGATCCAGTTGTCGTGGTCCATGTAGTAACAAACAACATACGTAGGACTAAGAAAGAGGTTCTGCTGAGGGAGTATGAGCAGCTAGGGGCTAAATTAAAAAGCAGAACCACAAAGGTAATAATCTTTGGATTACTACCTGAGCCATGAGCAAATTGGCATAGGGTCAATAAGATCAGAGAGTTGAATGCGTGGCTCAAGGATTGGTGTGGGAGAAATGGGTTTCGATTCCTGGGGCACTGGCACCGGTACTGGGGAAAGAGGGAACTGTTCCGTTGGGACGGGCTTCACTTGAACTGTGCTGGGACCAGTGTCCTGGCGAATCGAATAACTGGGGCTGTAGATAGGGCTTTAAACTAAATAGTGGGGGAGGGGGGAGAGACGAGTGTTCAGGTGAGGAGAAACTTAGAAAGTTAAAGAGAAAGAACAAGGCAATAGTTCAGGGTAGCGATAGGGATAATGTTAACCAGAGTGTGACAGGAAGGGACAGAGCATACAAGCATAAGAGTGCACCAGCCAATAGGGTCAGAGTAGGGAAAACTGGTAAAAAGACAAAATTAAGGACTCTTTATCTGAATGCACGCAGCATTCGTAACAAGATAGATGAATTGACGACCCTCTGAGTGAAGAAATTCCTCCTCATCTCAGTCTTAAATGGCCGACCTCTTATCCTGAGACTGTGACTCCTAGTTCTAGACTCTCCAGCCAGGGGAAACAACCTCTCAGCATCGACCCTGTCAATCCCTCTGCTGAATCGTTGAGTATATTCAAGGCTGAGATCGATAGATTTTTGGACTCCAGGGGAATCAAGGGATGTGGGGATTGGGCGGGAAAGTGGAGTTGAGGTCAAAGATCGGCCATGATCTTATTGAATGGTGGAGCAGGCTCGAGGGGCCGAATGGCCGACTCCTGCTCCTAATTCTTATGTTGTTATACAATTGTGAAGTTGCTGGTGGGATATTGTTTTCTTCCAACTGCAGTGATATTGTGAAATAGTCTGATAATGATCCTCGCCGTGCTTCATTTAACTGACTTCATCTCTCTCTTTTATCCGCTAGTTGCTGGCCGAGGCAGGGGAAGAGGTCGAGGCCGGGGAAGAGGGCGCGGCAGAGGGCGAGGAGGACCAAGGCGATAATATTCCGTTCCACTTTGTGGAGACCGTTACAGTTGATGTTTGTACACGTTTTGGTGACTCACGAATTTTTGCATTTTTTGTTTTGTTTTTAATAAACTTACTTCACATCATTTTGTTTCCCACTGCTCTGTTCAAATGATAGCACCATTACAGTACAGCAAAAGAAAAAGACACCATTTTCTTTTAGCCTAATCTTTATATTTTTAAGCACTGGTCTCTTGTATTGTCCTGCCTGTTGGTAGTAAAACTAAATGGATCTTAAACTGGCCACAAAATGATTGAAGCAGCCCACTTACTATAGTAATTATTTACTGTGTTGACCGGTTTCAGTATATTTGATTTTTATTTCTAATTGTTCCTGGGATGTGGGCATCGCTGGCAAGGCCAGCATTTATTGCCCATCCCTAGTTGCCCTTGAGAAGGTGGTGGTGAGGCGCCTTCTTGAACCGCTGCAGTCCGTGTGGTGAAGGTGCTCCCACAGAGCTGTTAGGGAGGGAGTTCTAGGATTTTGACCCAGTGACGATGAAGGATCGGCCGATATATTGCCAAGTCAGGATGGCGTGTGTGACTTGAAGGGGAACTTGGAGGTGGTGGTGTTCTCATGCATCTGCTGCCCTTGTCCTTCTAGGTGGCAGAGGTCGCGGGTTTGGGAGGTGCTGCCGAAGAAGCCTCGGCGAGTTGCTGCAGTGCATCTTGTAGATGGTGCACACTATAGATTGGAACTTACAATCCAACAGCTAGCTTTAGAGCATGACTCTTATCCAGAGGGCCCTGTATGAACTTCTATCTCAGCTAGAGTGTGTTTGCTTTATTTTCCCCTCTTATTCCCTCCTTCCCCGTTGGCATTGACTGCAAACTCAAAGTTTTAGTAGCAGAGCTGTTGGAGAAGGGGATGACATGGCAGGGCTATTTTCTGCCTTGCGTTTGCCTATTATAGAACAGTCAGAGAGAGATGTGGCTGCAGCCGTGAAGAGCATGAAAAACCGACCGAGTAGGATTGCTAACTTATCACAATGAGGAAGAGTCACAAACCGGTTTCATTGGAAAATAGGAGGTTTTTAGATTTGCGTTGGAAGAGTTAGCTCACCTTGGGATTTACAGACCAAGATTTGATACCTGTCCGACATGTCTTCCGACATGTCTTCCTTTTTCCTCAACCGAGGATTCCCCTCTACCGTGGTCGACACGGCCCTCGACCGTGTCCGTTCTATCTCCCGCACATCTGCCCTCACCCCTGCCCCTCCCTCCCGGAACCACGATAGGGTTCCCCTTGTCCTCACCTTTCACCCCACCAGCCTCCACATTCAACGGATCATCCTCCGCCATTTCCGCCACCTCCAGCGTGATCCCACCACCAAACACATCTTCCCCTCACCTCCCCTTTCAGCATTCCGTAGGGACCGCTCCCTCCGCGAAACCCTAGTCCACTCCTCTACCACCCCCAGCACCCCTTCCCCTTCGCCCGGCACCTTCCCGTGCACGCGCAGGAGATGCAACACATGCCCTTATACCTCCCCTCTTCCCACTGTCCAGGGCCCCAAACACCCCTTCCAGGTGAAACAGCGATTTACTTGTACTTCCTGCAATTTAGTATACTGTATTCGCTGCTCACGATGTGGACTCCTCTACATTGGGGAGACCAAACGCAGATTGGGTGACCGCTTTGCGGAACACCTCCGTTCAGTCCATAAGGGGGACCCCGAGCTCCCGGTGGCCTGTCACTTTAATTCACCGCTTCACTCCCACTCTGACCTCACCGTCCTCGGCCTATTACACTGTTCCACGGAAGCTCAGCGTAAGCTCGAGGAACAGCACCTCATCTTTCGTTTAGGCACGCTACAGCCCTCTGGACTCAATATCGAGTTCAACAATTTTAGATCATAACCTCAGCTCCAATCACATTTATATTTTATTTTATCCACCCTTTTATTTGTCCCCCCCCCCCTTTTTTTTTCCTCCTAGAAGCTGGCAGCTGTCCTTCATTCTGCCAGTGGATTTCACACTTCATTCAGCCTTAATCTGTCACATTAACACCACCTCTAGCCTTGCATGTCTCTTAATGTCTCTTCATCTCCCACTTTGTTCCTTTATCCCCTCCCCCTTTTCCCAGCTTTACCCTGGCCTTAAATCTATTTGATTTCCGGCTCTTCCCAGTTCTGATGAAAGGTCATCGACCTGAAACGTTAACTCTCTTTCTCTCTCCACGGATGCTGCCTGGCCTGCTGAGTTTTTCCAGCGTTTTCTGTTGTTATTTTGATACCTGTCCAATGGGTTTCGTTGTGCGTATTACTTGGAAGGCGTATCTTTGCATTACTTGGTTAGGCAGCAGAATAATCCTATAATTGTAACAAAGCAAACCTTTAATGGCCCTTTACGGACACAGCTACTGCATGGTTTGCCCGCTGTATGTGTTACAAATACTAAAAAATTAGTACTTTTAAGTTTTATTCTATAAACATGAGGCGATTTATGAGGATGTTGCCGGGACTGGGGAATTTTAGCTATAAGGAAAGATTGGATCGGCTGGGGTTGTTTTCTTTGGAACAGGAGGCTGAGGGGAGATTTAATTGAGGTGTATAAAATTATGAGGGGCCTAGATAGAGTGGATAGGAAGGACCTATTTCCCTTAGGAGAGAGGTCAATAACCAGGGGACATAGATTGAAAGTAATTGGTAGAAGGATTAGAGGGGAGTTGAGGAGAACTTTTTTCACCCAGAGGGTGGTGGGGGTCTGGAACTCAATGCCTGAAAGGGTGGTAGAGGCAGAAACCCTCATCGCATTTAAAAAGTACTTGGATATGCACTTGAAGTGCCGGAACCTACAGGGCTATGGACCAAGAGCTGTAAAGTGGGATTAGGGTGGAGAGCTCTTTTTTGGCCGGCACAGACACGATGGGCCGAATGGCCTCCTGTGCTCTAAATTTCTATGATTCTATGAAATACTGGGCCAAAAGTATAGTTGATGTATTAAGATACAACACGCCAGGCACAATCCAATTCCGAGACTCCAGAATATTTGACAATGTAGATCTAGTTTTCCATTATTATCTGATATTAAGGGATATGGGGATCGGGCGGGAAAGTGGAGTTGAGGTCGATGGTCAGCCATGATCTGATTGAATGGCAGAGCAGGCTCGAGGGGCCAATTGGCCGACTCCTGCTCCTAATTCTTATGTTCTTATGAATCAGGTGCAGACTTTATACAGATGGTATATTACCATTTGAAGTGGTAGGGATGAAATCTAGAAACATGTTCTTTTGAGAATTTGTGCCGTAATGCTGATTCTTTCCCTACTTTTTAATCTGCTTATATTTTGAACTGCACCATCAATCTGCCTCTCAGATTTGTCATTTCATCAGGTTTATAACACTTCGAACTCCAGCTTCAAGTAGACATTTCTTAGCTACTCGTATGTTTCAACTTTTGCTTTCCCAGAAATGCAGTATTGTGGTTTGGAAAGCCACTTTCTTGCTTTAATGGGATGAAAACCCAGCGGATCTGGGTCCTGCCTCAAATTGCGACACACACAGCCACGTTTCTGCAGGAATTCTTATCTACACAACCTCCATCAGCCCGATTTCTCCCTCCCCCGAACACTCGTCTTCTGACTGACCTCTTGTGCATCCCCCACCCATTACCTCACTGTCAACTACAGAGCTTTCAGCTGTGGGATCCTACTCTGAACTTCACTTCCACAAACCACCCCAGCTATACTCTTCACTCGCCTCCTTAAAACCCATCTCTTTGGCCAAGCTTCTGGCCATTCTTCCTACCCTCTCCTTCCCTGGCTAGTGAACGTTTTCCTTGTGGCTATCCATGTAAATATTTTTTGTACATTAAAGGTGCTTTATAAATGAAAGAACATAATAATTAGGAGCAGGAGTCGGCCATTCGGCCCCTCGAGCCTGCTCCGCCATTCAATAAGATCATGGCTGATCTTCGACCTCAACCCCACTTTCCCGCCCGATCCCCATATCCCTCGATTCCCCTAGAGTCCAAAAATCTATCGATCTCAGCCTTGAACATACTCAACAACTCAGCATCCACAGCCCTCTGGGATAGAGAATTCCAAAGATTCACAACCCTCTGAGTGAAGAAATTCCTCCTCATCTCCGTCTTAAATGGCCGACCCCTTATCCTGAGACTATGCCCCCTAGTTCTTGACTCTCCAGCCAGGGGAAACAACCTCTCAGCATCGACCCTGTCAATCCCTCTCAGAATCTTGTACCTTTCAATGAGATCACCTCATTCTTCTAAACTCCAGAGAGTATAGTCTCAATTTCTCCTAATAGGACAGCCCTCTCACCCCAGGAATCAATCTAGTGAACCTTTGATGCACCACCTCTAAGGCAAGTATATCCTTCCTCAGATAAGGAGATCAAAACTGTGCACAGTACTCCAGGTGTGGTCTCACCAAAGCCCTGTATATTTGTAGCAAGGAAGATGTAGATTATAAAATCCTCACGTTACTCCTAGTGAAAGTCATGTGAACTCTGCTCCACGGCAACCCATTCTAACTGCTCTACATGTGACACAACAAACAAGTAGAGGAGCAAAAGGATGTGGATGACATTCAGGCTTGGCTGATAATTGGCAGGTAACATTTGTGCCACACAAGTGCTAGGCAATGACTATCTCCAACAAGCGAGAGTCTAACCACAGCCCCTTGACATTCAACGGCATTACCAGCGCCGAATCTCCCACCATCAACATCCTGGGGCTCACCATTAACCAGAAACTTAACTGGACCAGCCACATAAATATTGTGGCAACAAGAGCAGGTCAGAGGCTAGGTATTCTGCGGCGAGTGTCTCACCTCCTGACTCCCCAAAGCCTTTCCACCATCTACAAGGCACAAGTTAGGAGTGTGATGGAATACTGTCCACTTGCCTGGATGAGTGCAGCTCCAACAACATTCAAGAAGCTCGACACCATCCAGGACAAAGCAGCCCGCTTAATTGGCACCCCATCCACCACCTTAAACATTCACTCCCTCCACCACCGGCGTACTGTGGCTGCAGTGTGTACCATCTACAAGATGCACTGCAGCAACTCGCCAAGGCTTCTTCGGCAGCACCTCTACCACCTAGAAGGACAAGGGCAGTAGGCGCATGGGAACACCACCACCTCCAAGTTCCCCTCCAAGTCACACACCATCCTGACTTGAAAGTATATCGCCGATCCTTCATCGTCGCTGGGTCAAAATCCTGGTTCAAGAAGGCGGCTCACCACCACCTTCTCAAGGGCAATTAGGGATGGGCAATAAATGCTGGCCTCGCCAGCGACCTCCACATATCATGAATGAATTAAAAAAAAATGTACTGGGCCCCTCTGCTTCTAGCCTTGCCAAGCACCATCAGTCATCGTTCCTTTGTCAAGCTCCAGCGCAAAGACAACTTCCGAAGCAGTGAGAGAAAGAGAGTCCACAGGGTGATGCATGGAGCACGAGTGGGCAGAAGGAGCTGGGGTGGAAGATGAGGAAGACGCTCTGACTGGAGGTTCAGGAGATACTGTCCCTCAGCAGCAGTGCCTCAGGCAGTGCTGCCTGTAATTTTTTTTTGGGGGGTTGGCACGAGCGGCCCCTTTAACCAGCTGCGCGGCCCATTCAAAATACCGCGCATGCGTGGTTTTTCTATTTAAAAGCCGGCTGTGCTGCAGTGCCGCGCAACCGCGCAGCTTAAAGGGAACATTGGCCTCAGGACCCAAATCTCATGGGTCTTGCTTTTAAAAGAAGGATGCTGGCACAGCATCAAATGTACGTGTGGGTACTAGGAGCCATCTCCGAGAACGTGCAGTAGATGGCGAGTCCATTACCCATATCTGTGGTATAATGGATGACTGCAGCATTGAGGTCCGCCCTGGAGCATGTGGCACCTCTAGGTCTGTCTCCTCCATGACAGAGTTACTGAGGACAGTCTTAGTTTCCCAAACTGCTACTGTAGAGGTTTTGGACACCGGATTGGAGAGTGCCGTCTCTTCTGACCTCCCAACAATTGGTGCTGGGTAGAAGGGCTTCATTAATCTAGGTGGTACAATGAGATCCGCTTTCCCACAGATCAGTGGCCGTGCAGAGCCAGTGCCTGGTACTAAGGGCATGGTAAGAATGCACTTAGATGATGCTGCCATGTCTCGGGACAGAAATACCTATATGCCCTCCTCCAGACCCTTCCATACGTGGCAGAAAGGAGGCGGGCCCAAGTTGCCCACACAAGAGGTCTGCACCAAGTCCAGTTTTGGGAGGAATAAAACATTAATTCAGACGCTGCTGCGAGCAATTTGGGTGAAAAAGCAAACGGGCCTTAAACAAAATACTGTTCTTTTCATTGTACAGTTAGTTATAAAAATATTGGCGATGGGAGAAAGGCTGTTTGAGTGACAATCAAGCAGAGGACCTGGACCGGCTGATGTGCTGGGAACAGTCGGGGAGTAGAGGGAGACTGGGGGTCATGTGGAAGGAAAGAGGGAGTGGGAAGTAGAACATTTTTATGCAGGAAAAATACTTTTTTTTAATGTTCGTTCATGGGGATGTGGACGTCGCTGGCCAGCATTTATTGCCCATCCCTAATTGCCCTTGAGAAGGTGGTGCTGAGCTGCCTTCTTGAACCGCTGCAGTCCGTGTGGTGAAGGTGCTCCCACAGTGCTGTAGATGGTGGAAAGGCTTTGGGGAGTCAGGAGGTGAGACACTCACCGTAGAATATCCAGCCTCTGACCTGCTCTTGTTGCTACAGTATTTATGTGGCTGGTCCAGCTAAGTTTCTGGTCAATGGTGACACCACCCCCCCCCCCCCAAGGATATTGATGGTGGGGGATTCAGCAATGGTAATGCTGTTGAATGTCAAGGGGCAGTGGTTAGACTCTCACTTATTTGAGATAGTCATTGTGCTTGTGTGGCACAAATGTTACCTGCCAAGGCCAAACATCATCCAGGTCTTGTTGCATTGGACGAGGTCAAGTAGATTTTTCCCACTTGTCGCAGGCCCAGACTGGCAGCTATGTCCTTCAGGTGGTGGTGCCCCACATTGAGGTCCCCTTGGTGCTTTTGCTACTCTCAGTGTTTCTTCAACATGGAGGAGTACTGATTTATCAGCTGAGGGCAGTAGGTGGTAATCAGCAAGAAGTTTCCTTGCTTGACCTGAAGCCTTGAGACTTCATGGGGTCCAGAGTCAATGTTGAGGACTCCCAGGGCCACTCCTTCTGAACTGGCATGGTGGGATTTGTAGAATTCGCAAAATTATCGCGATTTTATATAATAAGGAGGAGACACATAGTTTCGTACAAACAGCTTTATTTCAGCAGAATGCTGTCAGGTTTTCAAAGTGGACACAAGCAGCCTGTAAAATGGCCGCCACGCCTCGTGGCAGAATGTTCTAGACTTTTCAATGAGCAGACAAGATGGCGTTCCAATAAACATTTGTGCGAGATCGGACAAGACTCAGCACATTTGAGATAATTCACAAGACATAATGGGTTTGCATTTTACACATAAATACTGGAATCGGTCTCCCAGGTGCGAATAAGGGCTATTGTACCGAGCGATCAAGAACCCATCCAAAGACATTAATATGCAAAATCCCCACGACTCTACGATGAGAGAGCCGTTTGCGGGTAGTTACAGAAAGCATTTGGAAGCCCCAAAACCCCTCCAGGGAAAATACTGGCCGGTTCCACAATGGGAGAAGTATTAACGGGTACTCAGGCAGTTACAAGTATCACCAAAACCCATTAAAAACGGAGATCACCCTATACAAGAAGTTTGAGCGCCAAAACCCTGACAAAAGAAAAGACATTAAGATTGGGCGGGAAAAGAGGAATTACAGCACTATAACTGTAAGGTACAACCGTCCATCTGTCTCATGTGTCTCTTGCCATTTGCTCTTGACTCTTGGATCCTGACTCTGCCTCTTGCTGTTTGACTTGCTGAAAGACTATTGAACTTTCTGATCCGCCAGGATCAACCTCGTGGCTTGCCGCGAAGATCTGTGTAGAACTGGGCTGTGAGGCCCTGAAACGGGCACACCATCCCGAAAGGTCGGTAAACGGTGTTGGAACCGAAGGCCCGAGATGAGATGAGATGAGATGAGATGAGAAGAGAAGAAGACGACAATACGTATCGCCACGGTAAGTAAGCCCCGACCGCGCCTGTAGGTCGAATAAACACTTTCCTTGCCCAGGAAGACCATTCTTTGAGTTTTACAAACTGGCGTGAGGGCACAGGAAGACTATTTTTTGAGTCGTGTCGGAACTCCGAGGACAACACAGATCTTCATGACAGCAGACGGTCCAGCCTGCTAGCCGGAGCAGAAACGAGTAAACAAGTGGGGTACAGAGACCCCTGATCAACACGTGGGTGGTCAGGTGCTGCGGTAAAAACATCCGAGCAGAGTTTCGGAATTCTCCGAGTTATCACGAGTGGTGAGCATGAGTCTCGATCCTACAAATCTAGTTTAGGACAGGTATTGATAGGGGAGGGTTTAAGTTTTAAGGACAATTGTAATGTGTGCCCCCTTTTACGATGTGTCGTGCGCTCCTCGTTTCCCTAAAATTAGTTACATAACTGCGTGTAAGATTGTACTGTCATTAATCTGTGCTTATGACATGTATTTCGTAATCTTGAATAATATGCAATAAAGATTTTCCATTTCGCACTATTCAACCGGGTCTACCTGAGTTTTCTCTGCATTATTGCTCTCGCATCTAAGTCCAGTGTCAGAACCGTAAGGGCGAGTGGGTCGAACCACTCACAGGTGTCTAGTGTTACCAGGCTGGCTGGAGACCAGAACAGGCAACAAGGCCTAACCTCGCACTAGCACCCAGGCTAAGCACAGAGCCACAGGCGTGTTCACCCCTTACAGATTTGAACTCACAGATTTGAACTCTGGATCATTAGTCCAGGCCTTTGGATTACTAGCCCAGTAACGTTACCACTATGCTACCATTCCCTTTGTGTTACAGGGGGAATTTGTATAATGTAAAGGCTACACTGTCATATATGTTACTATAGGGTCGTGTATAAGTTCATTCCTGTAGGAGTCGGACCCCCCAAACTGCTTATAGCAGCGACTATTGCCACTGAACCCAAGAATGTATCGACAGCAGGACCGAATTTGTAACAATTACCTTAAAGAAAAGGAAGACTTGCATTTCTATAGCGCCTTTCACGACCTCAGGACGTCCCAAAGTGCTTTACAGCCAATTAAGTGCTTTTTGAAGTGTAGTCACGGTTGTAATGTGGGAAACGTGGCAGCCAATTTGCGCACAGCAAGCTCCCACAAACAGCAATGTGATAATGACCAGATCATCTGTTTTAGTGATGTTGATTAAGAGATAAATATTGGCCCCAGGACATTGGGGATAACTCCCCTGCTCTTCTTCGAAATAGCGCCGTGGGATCTTTTACACCCACTTGAGAGAGCAGACGGGGCCTCGGTTTAACGTCTCATCTGAAAGACGGCACCTCCGACAGTGCGGCACTCCCTCAGCACTGCACTGGAGTGTCAGCCTAGATTTTTGTGCTCAAGTCTCTGGAGTGGGACTTGAACCCACAACCTTCTGACTCAGAGGCGAGAGTGCTACCCACTGAGCCACGGCTGACACTTGAAAAATGAAGACATCATCGGATGTGCCAAAAAAAATCCAACAGGTACTTGTGTACTGGGCTGCGGCTGCTGGAAATCTGAAATAAAAACAGAAAATGCTGGTTAGGCAGCATCTGTGGAGAGAGAATCAGAGACGTGAGAGGGTTAACCTGGGGAATGGGGTGTATGGGATAGGGGACGGGGGTATGGGGTGGAGGTAGGAGATGGGGGTATGGGATTGGGGACTGAGGATGTGGGACAAGGGGGTATTGGATAGGGGATAGTGAGTATAGGGCGGGGCTATGGGGCAAGAGCAGGGCAGCAGGAATAATTGGAGAGCTCTTTCAAAGAGCTGGCACAGGCACGATGGGCCGAATGGCCTCCTTCTGTGCGATATAATTCTGTGATGCGACGGGGTATAGGATAGCGTAGAGAGGGTATGGGATAGGGGACGGAAGGTGTGGGAAATGGAATATGGGATGGGGACAGAGGTTACGGGATAGGGTATGGGGGAAGAGTAGGGGAGTGGGACTAATTGGAGAGCTCTTTCAAAGAGCCGGCACAGGCACGATGGGCCGAATGGCCTCCTGTGCTGTATCATTCTATGATTCTATCTCAGTTAAATTAGGATGTCATTGCACACTGGGAGCTGCTACATAAATTCACTCACATCTTCTTCGGCAGCACCTCCCAAACCCGCCACCTCGACCGCCTAGAAGGACAAGGGCAGCAGGCGCATGGGAACACCACCACCTCCAAGTTCCCCTCCGAGTCACACACCATCCTGACTTGGAAGTATATCGCCGTTCCTTCATCGTCGCTGGGTCAAAATCCTGGAAGTCCCTCCCTAACAGCACTGGGAGTACCTTCACCACACGGACTGCAGCGGTTGAAGAAGGCGGCTCACCACCACCTTCTCGAGGGCAATTAGGGATAAAGAAAGAGTTGCATTTATATAGCGCCTTTCGCGATCACCGGGCATCTCAAAGTGTTTTACAGCCAATGAAGTACTTTTTGAAGTGTAGTCACTGTTGTAATGTAGGACACGCGACAGCCAATTTGTGCACAGCAAGCTCCCACAAACAGCAATGTGATACTGACCAGATAATCTGTTTTTGTTATGTTAATTGAGGGATAAATATTGGCCCCAGGACACCGGGGATAATTCCTCTGCTCTTCTTCGAAATAGTGCCATGGGATCTTTTACGTCCACCTGAGAGGACAGACGGGGCCTCGGTTTAACATCTCATCCAAAAGATGGCACCTCCGACAGTGCGGCACTTCCTCAGCACTGCACTGGAGTGTCAGCCTGGATTTATATGCTCAAGTCCCTGGAGTGGGACTTGAACCCACAACCTTCTGACTCAGAGGCAAGTGTGATACCCACTGAGCTACAGCTGACACTGGGCAATAAATGCCAGCCTTGCCAGCGACGCCCACATCCCATGAACGAATAAAAAAATTACAAAAGCAAAATACTGCGGATGCTCGAAATCTGAAATAAAAACAGAAATGCTGGAAATACTCAGCGGGTCAGGCAGCGTCTGTAGAGAAAGAAACAGAGTTAATGTTTCAGCTCGATGACCCGTCGTCAGAACTGGAAAAAGTTAGAGATGTAACAGGGGCAGGTAAAGGGGGAGGGGAGGAAAGATCAAAAGGGAAGGTCTGTGATAGGGCGGAAGGCAGGAGAGATTAAATGACAAAAGGGATGATGGTGCGAGGCAGAAGGAGATGGTAATGGGATAAGTTAAGAAACAAAAGATGGCTCTAGAGGAGGTGTAAATGGGAATAGCAGACTCAGCAACAGCTGCCGTCTGGAAAGAATGGAGGCAGAGGTTCTGATCTGAAGTTGTTGAACTGGATGTTGAGTCTGGAAGGCTGAGGCGCTGTTCCTGGTGCTTATGTTGAGCTCAGGTGAGTTGCTGAGCAATCAGTCGGTGCGGTGCCACTAGATGGAGCCCTGTCAAACTTTATAAAGTCTTGCTGCAGCCAGATTTAATAAACCCGTGATTAATGTTATAATAGCCCCTCACACAGTCTCAAATGCTGCAGGAAGGTTTCCCCTCCCAAAGGAGATGATTATCACTGGATTAAATCATTTTCAAAAATAGCCCTTTTGCCAAACACTGTGCAAGATTTGCAAATTGTAACTCGCTTCCACGAAGACCACATTAAGTAAAATATGAAGCGTCCTGTATATATGTTGCACGCCCCTTATATGGGGATCACCTTTCTGTGACGCAGTCACCGCTGCACCTGCACACTTCTGCCACTAAATGCACCTTGAAAAACTTCGCAAAAAACTGTCCTCTTCCCCATTCCCACCCCATCACCAGCTGGCAGTCTGAGGGGAGAATCTGCTTTGCCCTGACTGCATGGGCGGAACCCGTGCGAGCCCCCGCTCCTCCCTGTCAACTATTTACCAACAGTCACTGTGTCGGGAGTTAATAAGATTAGAAATTAAACATCTGATTTTTTTTTTTCTGTTGCAAGTGCCAAATTCCTGGAGGGTGTGTTGTGTGTGTCCCTTCACCACTTGAGGTTTGGTCCTTCAGAAGCAAGTGTGTGAGGCCCATTTCGCAGCTCAGAGCTCCACACTGCATCCCCCAGACATGGATGATGTCAGACCGTCGTGGGACAGTCCCACGGAGTTTGTGTTCGCCTGCATTTCCTTCGCAGTGGGACTGGGCAACGTGTGGCGTTTCCCCTACTTGTGCCAGATGCACGGAGGAGGTGAGCTGCGGATGTTTCATTCTCTCTCTCTCTCTTGTCAAACAGGCAAACTCCACCGGTTGCTCCCAGAGGTGGTGGTGGGATTGTGGTGGGCTGGGCTGGGGGTGGGGTCTCCGCCTAAAGCCCAGCTCTTGTTAAAGAATTGCCACGATTCTGGGGTAGTTTGAAAGTGCTTTGATCCGACCTGCTTTTGAGGTTTAGCTTTTTTGTTGCTCACTCTACGAAGAACCACTTCATAGATCAAGATTATGGGTTGTTTGTATTGTCTAACCTGTGTGCTCGGGGGCGAGTTTGCAAAGTGCAGCAACTTTTTAAAAAGTTTCATGTGTGCATTTTTTTTTAACAATAAGGGCTGAGCCACTGTCTCAAAAAATAGAAGCAAAATACTGTGGATGCTGAAAATCTGGAGTTACTGTATAAACTTCTTCAATACACGGTGCTGCTGTATAACTGTCTTTAAGTGAAAGGTTTGAATGTGTCTCTGGTTGGTTGTCCACACTGTCAAGTCTGATGTTGGCTTTCAAAAGAAAGACTTGCATTTCTATAGCGCCTTTCACGACCACCGGACGTCCCAACGCGCTTTACAGCCAATGAAGTGTGGTCACTGTTGTAATGTAGGAAATGCGGCAGCCAATTTGCGCACAGCAAGCTCCCACAAACAGCAATGTGATAATGACCAGATAATCTGTTTTCAGTGATGTTGATTGAGGGATAAATATTGGCCCCAGGACACTGGGGAGAACTCCCCTGCTCTTCTTTGAAATAGCAGCCAGGGGATCTTTTACATCCACCTGAGAGAGCAGACGGGACCTCGGGTTTAATGTCTCATCTGAAAGACGGCACCTCTGACAGTGCAGCACTCCGCTGGAGTGTCAGCCTAGATTTTTGTGCTCAAGTCTCTGGTGCGGGACTTGAACCCACAACCTTCTGACTCAGAGGCGAGGGTGCTACCCACTGAGCCACAGCTGACACTGAGGAAGAGATTAGACAGAAGAGCATAATATATTTTCGAATTTTTAAAAAAAATTACGTTTTACAGTTTTTTTCCCCCCCTCTTGGATACGAGCAAAGTTTAAGCGGACTAGTAAAGAATCTTAAATATTCTCCAATATTTACTAAGAACCAACCAGGCCGGCACCAGCCGGACTCCCATTGTAACCTGGTACAGTGGAATCAGCAATCTGGCTCACAATGAAAGGGAAAATTAACAAAAAAAAACAATGATGTCAGTGAGAGCTGGAACACTGGGTTCAGCTATTTGGCTTGTTCACAACTTAATCTGTGGCTGTAAAAATGAAGAAAACATGCCCATGTACTGCAAAATGTCGAACCAATTTGAATCCACAAAGTCAATTATAACCCGTATAACAAAAGGTGGTTATGGAGTGTAATCATTTCGAACAGCGCTGGCAGGATGTGAGCAAAGAGAAGTTACCGTTCGACATGCTATTGCAAATGACAAAGAATTCAAACTGTTTAATGAGTAGTTGCATGATTTTTTAATTTGTTCGTGCGATGTGGGCGTCGCTGGCAAGGCCGGCATTTATTGGCCATCCCTAATTGCCCTTGAGAAGGTGGTGGTGAGCCGCCTTCGTGAGCCGCTGCAGTCCGTGTGGTGAAGGTGCTCCCACAGTGCTGTTAGGGAGGGAGTTCCAGGACTTTGACCCAGCGACGATGAAGGAACGGCTGATATATTTCCAAGTCAGGATGGTGTGTGTGACTTGGAGGGGAACTTGGAGGTGGTGGTGTTCCCAGGCGCCTGCTGCCCTTGTCCTTCTAGGTGGTAGAGGTCGTGGGTTTGGGAGCTGCTGACAGGTGACTGAATGTAAATTTCTAGTTGGGTATGCCCTCAAGGACATGCTAACTGAATTTGTTTTTCAAAATCAGAGGTTCCGAAACATTTACATATTGGGGGGGGGATTTTATGAGTCTGTGTTGTTGTAAAACGGTAGGCAGTGCAGCCCTGAATCTGTGATGTGCACTGCTGGCCGGGGAGGCTCCCTGTCAGAAGAGTGGAATTGTACAATTACTACCTGTACCATAATATTAGAGCACGTCAATAAAACGTCAGCTCCTATTGTGATTTCACAATAGTTAAGTAATACCATTGACCATCCATTAGTAGCAAGCCTGTCAATGCCACTGTCTATATAGATAGCTTGCAAATTGAGTTAGTGGCCCCAGGCATTACGATGCTACCTATTAAAAGTAATTGAAACAGGGCGCGGACGGGAGCGGGAGCGGCGGCGGCGGCGGAGGCAGCGGCGATTTAAAAAAAAAACCCCCACAAGGAGTGATGTCACAGGGTAGCTGGTAACTGATTGATTGGTAAAGGTCACACCTTTTTTCCTTCTTCAAGTTAGAGGCCGGGGTTAAATAACGGGTATGGGATAAAGCAGGAGCTTGGAGATTAGTAACTATTAATACTATATTACATTTGTAACTGTTAATACTATATTATATTAATAACTTGAATTAGATACATCTTAGTCTTAAGTTCCTGTAAAGTTGGTTATAGTAGAATAAATACAGACATGGCAGGGCAGCTCGGTCCAGCGGAATGCATATCCTGTGCCATGTGGGAACTCCAGGACGTTTCCTGTGTAAGAACATAAGAATTAGGAGCAGGAGTCGGCCATTCGGCCCCTCGAGCCTGCTCCGCCATTCAATAAGATCATGGCTGATCTTCGACCTCAACTCCACTTTCCCTGCCTGATCTCCATATCCCTTGATTCCCTTAGAGTCAAAAATCTATCTAGTCATCCTTTGCAAGTTTCTAAAAATTTCCCACTCCTCTGGCCTACCACTAATCTTCACAATATTGTATGCTTTTTCTTTCAATTTGATACCCTCCTTAACTTCCTTAGTTAGCCACGGATGGTTCATCCTTCTCGTAGAGTCTTTCTCACTGGAATATATCTTTGTTGAGAGTTATGAACTATCTCCTTAAAAGTCTGCCACTGCTTATTTACCGTCTTCCCTTTTAATCTATTTTCCCAGTCCACTTTAGCCAACTCTGTGTTCATACCCTTGTAATTGCCTTTATTTAAGTTTAAGACACTAGTTTCAGACCCAAGTTTCTCAACCTCAAACTGATTGTGAAATTCTATCATGTTATGATCACTCTTCCCTAGAGGATCCTTCACTATGACATCATTAATTAATGAATCCTGTCTCATTCCACATTACCAGATCTAAAATAGCCTGTACCCTGGTTGGCTCCACAACATATTGTTCTAAGAAACTGTCCTGAATACACTCTATGAACTTGTCCTCAAGGCTACCTTTGCCAATTTGATTTGTCCAATCTATATGAAGATTAAAATCGCCCACGATTATTGCAGTACCTTTCTTACAACCCCCCATTATTTCTTGATTTATACTTTGTCCTACAGTGTAGCTACTGTTAGGGGGCCGATAGACTACTCCCACCAGTGACTCCTTTCCCTTATTATTTCTTATCTCCACCCAAACTGATTCTACATCTTGATCTTCTGAGCCAAGATCATTTCTCACTACTGTACTGATCTCATCCTTTATTAACAGAGCTACCACACCTCCTTTTCCTTTCTGCCTATCCTTCCGAAATGCCAAATACCCCTGAATATTCAGTTCCCAGCCTTGGTCACCTTGCAACCACGTCTCTGTAATGGCTATCAGATCATACTCATTTATATCTATTTGTGCCATCAATTCATCTATCTTGTTACGAAAACTGCGTGCATTCAGATAAAGAGCCTTTAATTTTGTCTTTTTACCATTTTTCCCTACACTTACCCTATTTGCTGGTGAACTCTTATGCTTGTACGCTCTGTCCCTTCCTGTCAAACTTTGGTTATCATTACCACTATCGCTACCCTGCACTATTGCCTTGTTCTTTCTCTTTAACTTTCTAAGTTTCCCTTCCCCCCCCCCCCCCCCCCCCCCGCGCCACTGTTTATTTTAAAGCCCTCTCTACAGCCCCAGTTATTCGATTCGCCAGGACACTGGTCCCAGCACAGTTCAAGTGAAGCCCGTCCCAACGGAACAGTTCCCTCTTTCCCCAGTACCGGTGCCAGTGCCCCAAGAATCGAAACCCATTTCTCCCACACCAATCCTTGAGCCACGCATTCAACTCTCTGATCTTATTGACCCTATGCCAATTTGCACGTGGCTCAGGTAGTAATCCAGAGATTATTACCTTTGTGGTTCTGCTTTTTAATTTCACCCCTAGCTGCTCATACTCCCTCAGCAGAACCTCTTTCTTGGTCCTACCTATGTTGTTTGTTACTACATGGACCACGACAACTGGATCCTTCCCTGCCCACTCCAAGTTCCTCTCCAGCCCCGAGGAAATGTCCTTAACCCTGGCCTTTGGAACTCATGCTCTCGTAGCAGAGAACAGTATCTATCCCCCTAACTATACTGTCCCCTACCACTACTACATTCCTTTTTACTCCCCCAACTTGAATGGCCCCCTGTACCATGGTGCTGTGGTCAGTTTGCTCATCCTCCCTGCAGTCCCTCCTCTCGTCCACACAGGCTGCCAGAACCTCGTACCTGTTGGACAAGTGCAAGGGCTGAGGCTCCTCCAATGCTACTTCTGGATCCCCATACCTGTCTCACTCACAGTCACGCCCTCCTGTCCCTGACCACGGACCAAATCTGAAGTATTTAACCTTAGGGGTGTGACTGCCTCCTGGAACACAGTGTCCAGGTAACTTTCTCCCTCCCTGATGTATCGCAGTGTCCGAAGCTCGGACTCCAGCTCATCAACTCTGAGCTGAAGTTCCTCGAGCTGCAGACACTTATTGCAGATGTGGTTACTGTGGATCACACTGGGGTCCACCAGCTCCCACATACTACAGCTGTAACACATCACCTGCCCAGCCATCTCTATTGTATTTTATTTAACTAATTAGGTTTTCAAGCTTTGAAATACTCAATTGTCTATAAATAGTTTTTAATCTAGGTAATAACCTTGTTTAATTTATTAAATTTAGTTATATGCTTTAGGTCTTTACTGTAACTTAGCCCACAGTCCTAATTTAACCCGAGTTTATATTTTTTTATGCATCAAGCAGCACTTCTTACCCCCACCTCACCGAATTCCCTCTTTCACCAAATTCCCGAGTTTAGTACTCTGTAGAAGCAGTACTCTGTAGAACTGGACTCATAGGGCTGGATTTTGAATGACCCATGGAGTCGGGTTTGGAGGCGTGTGGGGGGTTAAATTTGCGGGGTCGGGGTTTCCGACCCTATCCCGACTCCATCCCGCCTCCACGCGGGGTTCCCGATTCCGTCCCGCCTCCAAGAGGCGGGAGAGGCCATTAAAGCCCTTAACAAGCTCTAAATTGGCTCTGTAATGCCATTTTGAAACGCTGTAGCTAGTTTAACCCTCTTTTGACGTGAAGCACGCCTGGTGTGAAACACTCCAGTGAAACCTGGCGGGAGCACAAGTGGATAGCTGACTATCGGCTGCAAGTCCACTATTACAACGGAGATGTGATGAAGGTGGTAGTAGTAGTATTAGGTCTCTCTCTCTCTCTCTGTCTCTGTCTCTGTCTCTGTCTCTGTCTCTGTCTCTGTCTCTGTCTCTGTCTCTGTCTCTGTCTCCTCACATCAAAAGCCAGGCAGGTCCTCTCTCACCAACAGTCTCTGAGACTAGGCAGTTGACAATGATGACATCATCAGAGGCGGCTTTCAGACGGAAAACACTAATTAGTTCATGGGTTCCCACATGCTCCAACTCAATTGCCCAATTAAGTGAAAATTGCATCAGGCATCCACATTAATCTGGAGTCGGGGGGGAACACGAAATGCGGATTACACGACCCCAACCCGACCCCAAGACAAAATCCAGCCCATAGAATCATAGAAAGTTACAGCACGGAAGGAGGCCATTTCGGCCCATTGTGTCCGCGCCGGCCAACAAAGAGCTATCCAGCCTAATCCCACTTCCCAGCTCTTGGTCCGTAGCCCTGCAGGTTACAGCATCCCAAGTGCACATCCAAGTACTTTTTAAATGTGATGAGGGTTTCTGCCTCTACCACCCTTTCAGGCAGTGAGTTCCAGACCCCCACCACCCTCTGGGTGTAGAAATTTCCCCTCAAATCCCCTCTAATCCTTCCACCAATTACTTTAAATCTGTGCCCCCTGGTTTTTGACCCCTCTGCTAAGGGAAACAGGTCCTTTCTATCCACTTTATCTATGCCCCTCATAATTCTATACACCTCAATAAGGTCTCCCCTCAACCTCCTCTGTTCCAAGGAAAACAGACCCAGCCTATCCAGTCTTTCCTCATTGCTAAGATTCTCTACTCCTGGCAACATCCTTGTAAATCTCCTCTGCACCCTCTCTAGTGCAATTACATCTTTCCTGTAATGTGGTGACCAGAACTGCACTCAGTACTCTAGCTGAGGCCTAACTAGTGTTTTATACAGTTGAAACATAACCCCCCTGCTCTTGTATTCTATGCCATGGCTAATAAAGGCAAGCATTCCTTCTTAACCACTTTATCTACCTGGCCTGCTACCTTCAGGGATCTGTGGACATGCACTCCAAGGTCCCTTTGTTCCTCTACACTACTCAGTGTCCTACCATTTAATGTGTATTCCCTTTCCTTGTTAGCCCTCCCCAAATGCATTACCTCACACTTCTCCGAATTGAATTCCATTTGGTACTGTTCTGCCCACCTGACCAATTTATTGATATCTTCCTGCAGTCAACAGCTTCGTTCTACAGCTTCCTTCTTCAGTATCAACCACACAGCCGATTTTAGTATCATCTGCAAACTTCTTAATCATATCCCCTATAATCAAGTCTAGATCATTGATATATACCACAAAAAGCAAGGGACCTAGTACTGCAGAACCCCACTGGAAACAGTCTTCCAGTCACAAAAACACCCATCAACCATTACCCTCTGCTTCCTGCCTCTGAGCCAGTTTTCACAGAATCACAGAAGCCCCACAGTGCAGATAGAGGCCATTTCGGCCCATCGAGCCTGCACCGACACATATCCCACCCTATCCCTGCAACCCCACGTATTTAATCCCCCTAACACTAAGGGTCAATTTATCATAGCCAAATCAACCTAACCCGCACATCTTTGGACTGTGGGAGGAAACCGGAGCACCCGAAGGAAACCCACGCAGCCACGGGGAGAATGTGCAAACTCCACACAGACAGTCACCCGAGGCCGGATTCGAATCCGGGTCCCTGGCACTGTGAGGCAACAGTGCTAACCACTATGCCACCGTGTTGCCCTTTTGAATCCAACTTGACACTTTGCCCTGGATCCCATGGGCTTTTAACTTCGTGACCAGTCTGCCATGTGGAACCTTATCAAAAGCCTTGCTAAAGTCCATATAAACTACATCAAACGCACTACCCTCATCTACCCTCCTTGTTACCTCCTCAAAAAATTTAATCAAGTTTGTCAGACACGACCTTCCCTTAACAAATCCGTGCTGACTATCTTTGATTAATCCGTGTCTTTCTAAATGAAGATTTATCCTGTCCTTCAGAATTCTTTCCAATAATTTTCCCACCACTGAGGTTAGGCTGACTGACCTGTAATTACTCGGTCTATCCTTTTCTCCCTTTTTAAACAAGGGTACCACATTAGCAGTCCTCCGGCACCACACCTGCAGCCAGAGAGGATTGAAAAATGATGGTCAGGGCCTCTGCTATTTCCTCTTTTGCTTCGCTTAACAGCCTGGGATACATTTCATCCGGGCCTGGGGGTTTATCCACTTTTAAAGCTGCTACCCTTAATACTTCCTCTCTCACTATGTTTATTTCATCTAATATTTCACACTCCTCCCCCCTGATAGCAATGTCTGCTTCGCCCCTCTCCTTTGTGAAAACAGACGCAAAGTATTCATTAAGAACCCTACCGACGTCTCCCACCTCCACACACAGATTACCCTCATAATCTCTAATAGGCCCTACCCTTTCTTTAGTTATCCTCTTACTCTTAATATATTTATAAAACATCTTTGGGTTTTCCTTGATTTTACTTGCCAAGAATTTTTCATGCTCTCTCTTTGCTTTCCTAATATCATTTTTAATTGCACCCCTGCACTTTCTGTACTCCTCTAAAGATTCTGGAGTATTTAGCCCTCGGTATCTGTCATACGCCTCCCGTTTTTTCTTTATCCTACCCTGTATGTCCCTAGACATCCAGGGGGCTCTAGATTTGTTAGTGCCACCTTTTTTCTTTAAGGGCACATATTTGGTCTGAAACCTCCGGATCTCCTCCTCGAATGCCTCCCACTGCTCTGACACTGATTTACCTTCAAGTAGCTGTTTCCAGTCCACTGTGGCTAAATCCCCTCTGAGCTTAGGAAAATTTGCTTTTCCCCAATTTAGAATTTTTATTCCTGGTCTATCCTTGTCCTTTTCCATAACTACCTTAAATCTAACTGAATTATGGTCACTAGCACCAAAATGCTCCCCCACTGATACGCCTTCTACCTGCCCAGCTTCATTCCCTAAAACTAAGTCCAGAATTGCCCCCTCCCTTATTGGGCTTGCTACATACTGGCTAAAAAAGTTCTCCTGGATGCATTTTAGGAATTCCGCACCCTCTATACCCTTCACACTAATTTTATCCAGGTAATATTGGGGTAGTTGAAATCTCCTACTATTACTGCCCTATAGTTTTTGCACTTCTCAGAAATTTGTCTACATATTTGCTCTTCTATCTCCCTCTCACTGTTTGGGGGTCTGTAGTACATTCCCAGCAGTGTGATCGCCTATTTATGTTTTTCAATTCGACCCATATGGCCTCGTTTAATGATCCCTCCAACATATCATCCCCCCTCACAGCTGTAATAGTTTCTTTAATCAATACCGCGACCCCCCCTCCCTTTTTACCTCCCTCCCTATCCCGTCTGAAAATCCTGTAACCAGGAATGTTGAGCTGCCATACCTGCCCTCTTTCAGCCACGTCTCTGTAACGGCTATAATATCATCGTCCCAAGTATCTACCTGTGCCCTCAGCTCCTCTGCCTTGTTTGCTATACTCCTTGCATTGAAGTATATACCATTTAGTACAGGCAAACCTCCTTGTTGACTACTATCTAGCCCTTGATTCCTCTGTCCTTCCAATTTACTTTCTACATTTTTGTTTTCCAATTCCAGTTTTTCTTCCCTCCCTACTGACTATTCTTAGGTTCCCATCCCCCTGCCAAGCTAGTTTAAACCCTCCCCAACAGCACTAGGAAACCCTCCCGTGAGGATGTTGGTCCTGTTCCCGTTGAGGTGCAACCCGTCTGGCTTGTAGAGGTCCCACCTCCCCCAGAAACGTTTCCAATTCCTCAGGAATCTAAAGCCCTCCCTCCTACACCATCTCTCCATTCATCTGCTCTATCTTCCTATTTCTGTACTCACTAGCACGTGGCACTGGTAGTAATCCGGTGATTACTACCTTTGAGGTCCTGCTTTTTAACCTCTTTCCTAGCTCCCTAAATTCTGCCTGCAGGACCTCATCCCTCTTCCTACCTATGTCGTTGGTACCAATATGGACCACGACCTCTGGCTGTTCACCCTCCCTCCTCAGAATGCCTTGCAACCGTTCAGTGACATCCTTGACCCTGGAACCAGGGAGGCAACATATCATCCTGGAGTCACGTCTGCGGCCGCAGAAACGCCTGTCTGCTCCCCTAACTATTGAATCCCCTATCACTATTGCTCTCCCTCTCCTCTTC
This sequence comes from Squalus acanthias, assembly GCA_030390025.1. Classification (NCBI taxonomy): domain Eukaryota; kingdom Metazoa; phylum Chordata; class Chondrichthyes; order Squaliformes; family Squalidae; genus Squalus; species Squalus acanthias. Next base: position 3,756,108 of record CM059428.1, read on the forward strand.
CCCCCCTGCCTGTGTAGCTGAGCCTTCCATGGTGCTGTGGACTTGGTTCTGGCTGCACTCCCCAGAGGAACCACTGCCCTCACCAATACTCAGCACCAAATACTGGTTGGGCTCAGGGGACTCCTGCACTAGCTGCCTGGTCCTCCTCTTCTGTCTGACGGTCACCCATTCCATCTCTGCCTGCACACTCTTAAGCTGCGGGGTGACCACCTCCCGAAACGTGCTATCCACGTAGCTCTCAGCCTCGCGGATGCACAGCAGTGACTGCAGCCGCCGCTCAAGCTCCGTAACCCGGTGCTCGAGCTACTGTAGCTGGTGACACTTCCCGCACATGTGGTCGTCCAGACCACGGGAGGTGTCCAGGACTTCCCACATGGCACAGGATGTGCATTCCACGGGAGTGAGCTGCCCTGCCATACCTCTAATTAACAGACTATTTACTAACCTAGCTGGAATAAACTTAAAAACTTTAAGAAAACCAAGTAAAAACACTTACCAGATACTCACCAATCAGCTCCCTCTTTTTGAACGTTTAGTTTTTAATCCCAGCTCTTAATTTAAACCAATGCCCAAGATAAAGAGAGAAATACTGACCGACCAATCACTTCCCTGCTTTCCTGTGACGTCACTCCTCGTTTTTGTTGTCAGGTCCGCTGCCTCCACTCTCGGGCCGCGCTCTGCCACACTCTTTATATCCTCAGGCTCCGCTCTCGGGCCTCGCTCTTTATATCCTCAGGTACCGCTCTCGGGCCGCGCTCTCTATATCCTCAGGCTCCGCTCTCGCTCCCTCTCAGGTCCGCTGCCTCCACTCTCGGGCCTCGCTCTGCCGTGCTCTTTATATCCTCAGGCTCCGCTCTCGCTCCCTCTCAGGTCCGCTGCCTCCGCTCTCGGGCCTCGCTCTGCCACACTCTTTATATCCTCAGGCTCCGCTCTCGCTCCCTCTCAGGTCCGCTGCCTCCACTCTCGGGCCTCGCTCTGCCGCGCTCTTTATATCCTCAGGCTCCGCTCTCGCTCCCTCTCAGGTCCGCTGCCTCCACTCTCGGGCCTCGCTCTGCCACACTATATCCTCAGGCTCCGCTCTCGCTCCCTCTCAGGTCCGTTGCCTCCACTCTCGGGCCTCGCTCTGCCACACTCTTTATATCCTCAGGCTCCGCTCTCGCTCCCTCTCAGGTCCGTTGCCTCCACTCTTGGGCCTCGCTCTGCCACACTATATCCTCAGGCTCCGCTCTCGCTCCCTCTCAGGTCCGCTGCCTCCGCTCTCGGGCCTCGCTCTGCCGCGCTCTTTATATCCTCAGGCTCTGCTCTCGCTCCCTCTCAGGTCCGCTGCCTCCGCTCTCGGGCCTCGCTCTGCCGCGCTCTTTATATCCTCAGGCTCCGCTCTCGCTCCCTCTCAGGTCCGCTGCCTCCGCTCTCGGGCCTCTGGGTAATTTGCTGCGAACGATGGTCTGTTTGAGGTTAGGCGCCTGTTTGAAGGCGAATAGTGGAGGCGTGGGGATGGCCTTAGCGAGGTGTTCGTCGTCATCGATGACATGTTGAAGGCTGCGAAGAACATGGCGTAGTTTCTCCGCTCCGGGGAAGTACTGGACGACGTAGGGTACTCTGTTGGTTGTGTCCCGTGTTCGTCTTCTGAGGAGGTCTGTGCGGTTTTTCGCTGTGGCCCGTCGGAACTGTCGATCGACGAGTCGAGCGTCATATCCCATTCTTACGAGGGCGTCTTATGAGGGCAATAACAGACCTGGCTCAAAAAAGGGCAGGATTGGGTATTAAATATTCCTGGATATAAGGTGTTCAGGAAAGATAGGAAAGGAAAGAAAGGAGGTGGGGTGTCAGTATTGATTAAGGAGAATGTTACAGTGCTGGAGAGAGAGGGTGTCCTGGAGGGGTCAAGGACAGAATCTATATGTTGTTGTTAGGATCTGGAATGCACTGCCCGAGACGGTAGTGGAGGCGGACTGAAACGCGGCTTTCAAAAGGGAGTTGGATAAGTAACTGAAGGAAAAAAATTTGGCAAGACTACGGAGAAAGGACGGGGGAGTGGGACTAGCTGAAGTGCTCTTGCAGAGAGCTGGCACGGGCTCGACGGGCCGAATGGCCTCCTTCTGTGCTGTAACCATTCTATGATTCTAGGATTCTAGGGGGTATACTGTTAATTTAGTTGAAGTGGTATCATCTTCCCATGTTAGGGGACAGATTTGAATATCGTACAAAAAGGTTTTACAATTTAAAAAATTGCCAATAGGGGAGTGGGACTAATTGGATTGCTGTTTGAAAGAGCCAGTACAGACTCGATGGGCCGAATGGCCTCCTTCTGTGCTGTACTATTCTACTATGTATGGGTGAAGAGGCCCCAAGTTATCTGCTATGTAAGGTCTCAGATAAGAACATAAGAAATAGGAGCAGGAGTCGGCCATTTGGCCCCTCGAGCCTGCTCCATCATTCAATGAGATCATGGCTGATCTTCTACCTCATCTCCACTTTCCTGCACTATCCCCATATCCCTTGATTCCCGTAATATCCAAAAATCTATCGATCTCTGTCTTGAATATACTCAACGACTGAGCCTCCACAGCCCTCTGGGGTAGAGAATTCCAAAGATTCACCACCCTCTGAGTGAAGAAATTCCTCCTCATCTCGGTCTTAAATGGCCGACCCCTTATCTGAGACTGTGACCCCTGGTTCTAGACTCTCCAGCCAGGGGAAACAACCTCCCTGCATCTACCCTGTCAAGCCCTGTAAGAATTTGGACAGATGAAGGAAGTCAGGAGCAGTAAAGTACATAATTATGGAGCGAAAAAGCTATTTGCCCATTTATTCTACCCCATTAAGCAGGCTATATACAATTTGCATGAACTCTCCTAATATATCAATCATCCTAAGGGCGATAGCAACTGGTATAAAATTCAAGAACTGAGATAGAATACAAGCTTAGTAAAAACACCATGACACCAACCTGATGTTACGTTCTACATTATCCAAAGATGAGCAGTTGTACTCCACGATGATGCTTCCAACACAACTGTGTATTACACAGAATGTATTTAAGAATATAAGAACATAAGAATTAGGAGCAGGACTCGGCCCTACGGCCCTTCAAGACTTAATTTGCCAAAGATTTTTATTCAGGACAAACTTCGATCCATTCCTGATTAGATTGCAGGTTTCAAAGATAATTGTTCGGTGCGTTTGAAAAGTTAATCCTTCACAAATGTGCTTTTCATTGGCAGGAGTACTTTAGCCATTAGCTCGCAATGCTGCAGTATTTACTAAACACTCCAGGGCTCCACTAGCCCTCTCAGGCATCACTAATAAGAAATAAATCTCTCGTGGTTTTAAGGTAATGTGTATTTTGTTGCATCTGAACAGTACTTGTGTGACCAAATGAATTCTCATTGCCTTGTCGTCTGCAATGTCACCCTTTCCCAATTCTCAGTCGATTTTAAAAAAATGATAGAGATGCGCAACTCTTACACGTTTAACATAAGAGAGATTTGCATTTCTCTAGCGCCTTTTCACGACCACCAGACGTCCCAAAGCGCTTTACAGCCAATGAAGTACTTTTTGAAGTGTAGTCACTGTTGTAATGTAGGAAACGCGGCAGCCAATTTGTGCAGAGCAAGCTCCCACAAACAGCAATGTGATAATGACCAGATAATCTGTTTTAGTGATGTTGATTGAGGGATAAATATTGGCCCCAGGACACCGGGGAGAACTCTCCTGCTCTTCTTCGAAATAGTGCCATGGGATCTTTTACATCCACCTGAGTGAGCAGACGGGGGCCTCGGTTTAACGTCACGTCCGAAAGACGGCACCTCCGACAGTGCAGCACTCCCTCAGCACTGCACTGGGAGTGTCAGCCTGGATTTTTGTGCTCGAGTCTCTGGAGTGGGACTGGAACCCACAACCTCTGACTCAGAGGTGAGCGTGCCTGCCCACCTGAGCCACGGCTGACACTGCAGGGCAAAGCCACATAACTCATACCTCTGACACCAGGGGTCAGCTATCAGAAAAGATTGGAGAAACACGGACTTCTCAGCCTGGAAGGAGGAGTATGAGACGGGATCTTGCCAAGGTATACAAGATAGTAAATGGTATGGGAAACCTAAATCCAGAATATTACTTTCAAGTTAAACTTTTGAGGTTCGGACAATGGGCCACCGGTTCAAACTAGTAAACGGTAACTGTGATATCGATAGCGCAACATTCCTCTTCACACAGAGCGTGATCGGATCAGCACTTGGAATGGACTCCCAGGCAGATTGTTGGAGGCAAAACCCCTGGAATCATTCAAGAAACATTGTAACTGGGGGGGGGGGACTGTTGGTGCTTCTGAATAGATGAATTGATATGGGCCCAATTTCCTTCTTCATCCATAATGATCTTGTGATCTTGTGACGTGTGGAAGTATAAAAACGGAAACACATATACATACAGGAAACTCTTTGGTATCCGGCACCGATGGGACCGGGATGGTGCCGGTTGATTAAAAATTCCGGATGACGGAGAGGGTTATCTACCGAGGCTATTTTTAACAAACAAAAATAAAAAAATCAAGAAATGTGCAGTATACAGTAATTGGGTACTCCCCTACAGAATGTTGTGTTAAATGGATGGTGGAAGATGCTTGATTAAATACAGTACTGCCAGTTGAGGGTAATCCATAACTCTTTAATTACTTAACAGTAAAACAAAACGGTTATTGAGCTGTTGTTTTCGGAGTATGAATTTTGCCGGTTAATAGAGAATTCCGGATATTTAGGTGCCGTTTAAATGAGAGTTTCCTGTATATATGTGCAGCAACACGGGTATGAAATGAAAAAAGGTGTTGAATGAGGGCAGTCCATTGAATCCCTGGAAGATCTAAGCCCACGGAACAAGAGGGCTGAAATTCCGAATTATTCTACTGTTTTATTACGAGAAGCAGAGAGCAGCTTTTTTTTAGGATGGGGGCGTACCTTTCTCATGTTGGAGGCAGGGTATATTATTCAGGACATGCTACATTGCAAACTGCCCACACAAGATTGAACCCGTTAGAGTACAATGTGTTGAATGAGTCAGTATAGTTACCTCTCAGGAGAGCACAGCAAAAAGTCAATGGGGACTGTGTTAAAAATAAAACGACGTCTTCTGACCAGTCTACTACGTAGAGATCAAATCTAGCTGGTGGACACACCTCATGAGATTAATTCCTGAGATAAGAGGGTTGTCCTATGAGGAGAGATTGAGTAGAATTGGCCTGTATAAGAACAAGGAACAGGAGTCGGCCATTCGGCCCCTCGAACCTGCTCCACCATTCAATAAGATCGTGGCTGATTTCGACCTCAACTCCACTTTCTCGCCCGCTCTATATTCTCTGGAGTTTAGAAGAATGAAGGGTGATCTCATTGAAATGTATAAAATTCTTAGAGAGATTGACAGGGTAGATGCTGTCTCTTCATCTCCCCCTTTGTTCTTTTATCCCCTCCCCCTTTTCCCAGCTTTACTCTGGCCTTAAATCTATTTGATTTCCGGCTCTTCACAGTTCTGATGAAAGGTCATCGACCTGAAACGTTAACTCTCTTTCTCTCTCCACGGATGCTGCCTGGCCTGCTGAGTTTTTCCAGCGTTTTCTGTTGTTATCAGATTTCCAGCATCCGCAGTATTTTGCTATCGTATTAGTGTTTGGTTCACTGCCACCTCTCTTCTAGGAATGCCTACCTTGAAGAAGTTCTGCTCTTCTCTTCGACGGGATTTCCGTTTGGCTCTTCAACCTTGTTCATCTTCATTGATTTCAGTTTCCCTTCTCGTGTTTGATCAGGTATCTTCCAAGACTCGGTTTCACAGCCACATTACTTTCCTCAGCAACTGTCTCCGGTTCCGACTTATCCCACGTGGATTCCAACTAAACTTCCACCCTTCGTGTTTCGGATCAACCCAGGATTACAAATATCTCCAAGATATTCATCGTTCCTCGAACTACTGCTCTCGCCGCATCTTGAGATCCACGCTCAACGCCATGCGGCGCCACATGAACACTCTCGACATCTCTCTTCAGCAGCACCGACGCACTCTATCTCAAAGCTGTCCGGGTCCACAGTTCCATTTCATCCTTAGACTCATCCGACGCTTCAACAAAAAACTTTTCTTCTTCCTTTCCGATGTCAAGGATCGCAAGCTTCAACAACTCTTGGACACTAACGCCCCTCCGGAACCTTCTTCCCCTTCACTTTCCTCTGACCCCCCTTCTCCCAATCTCACCCCCTGCCGCGTTTTCACTATCCCCTCTGACCTTCCCCTCTCTGACTCCGAACGATCAGTCCTCAGCAAAGGCCTGACCTTCATCCCCTTACGCCCCCATCTCAATGAATTTCGAGCTCGGCACGATGCTGAGCTCTTTTTCCGCCGCCTCCGTCTCCGTGCCCACTTCTCTGGCCAGGAGTCTTCCCCCCGCACGGCTGACCCTTTCTCCCGCTTTCTGAATTCTCGTTCCACCTGGACCCCTCCCTCTGGCCTCTTACCCTCTCTAGATCTTTTCATTGCTAACTGCCGCCGTGACATCGGCCAGCTCAATTTCTCTGCTCCCCTCACTCACTCCAACCTACCTCCCTCTGAACTTGCAGCACTCCATTCTCTCCGATCCAACCCTGACATTGTCATTAAACCTGCTGACAAGGGTGGCGCTGTTGTTGTTTGGCGAACCGACCTCTACCTAGCGGAAGTTGAACGCCAACTCTCTGACACCTCCTCCTACCTCCACCTGGACCATGACCCCACTACGGAACATCAAGCCACCGTGTCCAAGACCGTCACTGACCTCATCTCCTCTGGAGATCTTCCCCCCACGGCCGCCAACCTCATAGTTCCCCAACCGCGCACAGCCCGCTTCTACCTCCTTCCCAAGATCCACAAACAGGACTGCCCCGGTAGACCCATCGTTTCAGCCTGTTCTTGCCCCACGGAACTTATCTCTTCCTATCTCGACTCTATTTTTTCTCCCCTTGTCCAGTCTCTTCCCACCTACATCCGCGACTCTTCCGATGCCCTCCGCCATTTTAACAGTTTCCAGTTTCCCGGCCCCAACCATCTCCTCTTCACTATGGACGTACAATCCCTCTACACCTCCATTCCCCACCAGGATGGCCTGAGGGCGCTCCGCTTCTTCCTTGAACAGAGGCCCAACCAGTCCCCATCCACCACCACCCTCCTCCGCCTGGCTGAACTTGTTCTCACATTGAACAACTTCTCCTTTGACTCTACCCATTTCCTCCAAATTAAAGGTGTTGCTATGGGTACCCGCATGGGTCCTAGCTATGCCTGCCTTTTCGTGGGATATGTGGAACACTCTTTGTTCCAGTCCTACTCGGGTCCCCTCCCTCACCTCTTTTTCCGGTACATTGATGACTGTATCGGTGCCGTCTCCTGCTCTCGCCCTGAACTAGAACATTTCATTCACTATGCTTCCAATTTCCACCCTTCCCTCACCTTCACATGGTCCATCTCCGACTCTTCCCTTCCCTTCCTCGACTTCTCCATCTCCATCTCTGGGGATAGGTTATTGACTAACATTCACTACAAGCCCACTGACTCCCACAGCTACCTGGACTACACTTCCTCCCACCCCGCCTCCTGTAAGGACTCTATTCCATTCTCCCAGTTTCTCCGTCTCCGCCGCATCTGCTCTGATGATGCCACCTTCCATACCAGTGCTTCCGACATGTCTTCCTTTTTCCTCAACCGAGGATTCCCCTCTACCGTGGTCGACACGGCCCTCGACCGTGTCCGTTCTATCTCCCGCACTTCTGCCCTCACCCCTGCCCCTCCCTCCCGGAACCACGATAGAGTTCCCCTTGTCCTCACCTTTCACCCCACCAGCCTCCACATTCAACGGATCATCCTCCGCCATTTCCGCCACCTCCAGCGTGATCCCACCACCAAACACATCTTCCCCTCACCTCCCCTTTCAGCATTCCGCAGGGACCGCTCCCTCCGCGACACCCTAGTCCACTCCTCTACCACCCCCAGCACCCCTTCCCCTTCGCCCGGCACCTTCCCGTGCACGCGCAGGAGATGCTACACATGCCCTTACACCTCCCCTCTTCCCACTGTCCAGGGCCCCAAACACCCCTTCCAGGTGAAACAGCGATTTACTTGTACTTCCTGCAATTTAGTATACTGTATTCGCTGCTCACGATGTGGTCTCCTCTACATTGGGGAGACCAAACGCAGATTGGGTGACCGCTTTGCGGAACACCTCCGTTCAGTCCGTAAGGGGGACCCCGAGCTCCGGTGGCCTGTCACTTTAATTCACCGCTTCACTCCCACTCTGACCTCACCGTCCTCGGCCTATTACACTGTTCCACGGAAGCGCAGCGTAAGCTCGAGGAACAGCACCTCATCTTTCGTTTAGGCACGCTACAGCCCTCTGGACTCAATATCGAGTTCAACAATTTTAGATCATAACCTCAGCTCCAATCACATTTATATTTTATTTTTTCCACCCTTTTATTTGCCCCCCCCACCTTTCTTTTCCTCCTAGAAGCTGGCAGCTGTCCTTCATTCTGCCAGTGGATTTCACACTTCTTGCAGCCTTAATCTGTCACATTAACACCACCTCTAGCCTTGCATATCTCTTAATGTCTCTTAATGTCTCTTCATCTCCCCCTTTGTTCTTTTATCCCCTCCCCCTTTTCCCAGCTTTACTCTGGCCTTAAATCTATTTGATTTCCGGCTCTTCACAGTTCTGATGAAAGGTCATCGACCTGAAACGTTAACTCTCTTTCTCTCTCCACGGATGCTGCCTGGCCTGCTGAGTTTTTCCAGCGTTTTCTGTTGTTATTAGATGCTGAGAGGTTGTTTCCCCTGGCTGGAGAGTTTAGAACTAGGGGGCACAGTCTCAGGATAAGGGGGTCGGCCATTTAGGACTGAGATGAAAAATGTCTTCACTCAGAGGGTTGTGAATCTTTGGAATTCTCTATCCCAGAGGGCTGTGGATGCTGAGTCATTGAGTATATTCAAGGCTGAGATCGATCGATTTTTGGACTCTTGGGGAATCAAGGGATATGGAGATTGGGCGGGAAAGTGGAGTTGAGGTCGATGATCAGCCATGATCTTATTGACTGGCGGAGCAGGCTCGAGGGGCCGAATGGCCGACTCCTGCTCCTAATTCTTATGTTCTTATATTGTTACCACTCTACATGACGTCATTGGAAAGAGCTTGAATTCTGATTGAATTAATGTTGCAAGGGCTTGACAGAAGTGTCCATAGAAACATAGAAACATAGGAGCAGGAGTCGGCCATTCGGCCCGTCGAGCCTGCTCTGCCATTCAATATGATCATGGCTGATCCTCTATCTCAATACCATATTCCCGCTCTCTCCCCATACCTCTTGATGCCTTTTGTGTCTATGACTATGGAATCCTCTACAGAGAAAGGACACTTAAAATTTGCAGCTTGGATACATATAAAGGAAGTAAAATGCTTTACTGTGAAGGTGCATAAGTTATTAGCCCCGCAATTATCACCGATATAAAGAACAGGCTGTTCACAGTTTCAGTGACGTCCTATATCATGGGCTATGCAAAAATTGGCCCAGGATGTTAGCGAATAGGTTAATTGTGATGATCAATTTTATTGAAACGATGATGTGGTGATGGAGTGTGAGGCAACACGGCCGTGGACTGTACACATGAATGCTGTGAGGCCTTTTGGCATTTTCTGACTTGCACCCCTGCTGTTGTACAGAGTTCAACCATAGAATCATAGAAATTTATGGCACAGAAGGAGGCCATTCGGCCCATCGTGTCCGTGCCGGCCGACAAAGAGCTATCCAGCCTAATCCCACTTTCCAGCTCTTGGTCCGTAGCCCTGCAGGTTACGGCACTTCGAGTGCTTATCCAAGTTATGGGCATATCTTTCTCCACTGATGGAGGGGAAATCAGAAGGTGAGTCTCCCCCCCCTCCCACTGCTGTCACGGGCCTCATAACAGTTGGTAAGAGAGCAACGTTGGAAAAGGTTTGGGAGCAGGGAATGTACGCTACATAAACCTGAGCTGGCCCAAAACCCTGCCACCCGTGTCCTAACTCGCACCGAGTCCCATTCACCCATCACCCCCTGTGCTCGCTGACCTACATTGGCTCCCGGTTAAGCAACGCCTCAATTTTAAAATTCTCATCCTTGTTTTCAAATCCCTCCATGGCCTCGCCCCTCCCTATCTCTGTAATCTCCTCCAGCCCCACAACCCCCCGAGATATCTGCGCTCCTCCAATTCTGGCCTCTTGAGCATCCCTGATTATAATCGCTCCACCATTGGCGGCCGTGCCTTCAGCTGCCTGGGCCCTGAGCTCTGGAATTCCCTCCCTAAACCTCTCCACCTCTCCACCTCTCTCTCCTCCTTTAAGACGCTCCTTTTGGTCCCTTTTGGTCATCTGTCCTAATATCTCCTTATGTGGCTCGGTGTGAAATGTTAGTTTGATAATCGCTCCCGTGAAGCGGCTTGGGACGTTTTTGCGATGTTAATGGTGCTACCTAAATACAAGTTGTTGTTGTTGGAGCAAAGTCTTAAAGGAAGGGTAAATGGAGCAAAATAGCGATCGACGGTCGTGGAAGCCACGTGGAGCCAGATTAACGTTTGTAAAGCCCACCCTGTGAGATTTCCACGGCTAACTCTGTAATTGTGTGTTTCAGGTGGATTTTTAATTCCGTACATGATAATGTTAGTTGTGGAAGGACTCCCTTTGTTTTATCTGGAGCTGACATTAGGACAATTGATGAGGAAGGGAAGCATTGGAGCTTGGAAAGCAGTCAACCCCTATTTGATTGGCGTCGGTACGTAACTTCACACCTTGTTTTCTCTCTCTCTTGAAATTTGATGCGGTGAGACGACCCGTTGAGTTTGTGAGTCACCATTTTTTTTCTCACCCCCTCCCCCCAAAAAAACTAGGTGCATCGAGTCTTGTTATATCATTCCTGGTCTCTGTCTACTACAATGCTATCGTTGCCTGGAGTTTCTGGTATCTATTTCATTCATTTGAGGTACGTAGAAGTAAGACTCGTTGCATTGCACGCTGCACAAATAACGAAGAATGAATTCTTTGCATTCTCTTCCCCCGCGGCCGCATTGTAAAATGTGCAAAGTGACCCTCGCTTGGTATACACTGATCTCAGCCAGGATAGTGTTAGAAGGGCTCTAATTGGTCCCATCATACCCTCACTGTACCTGACGAAGGAGCAGCCGCTCCGAAAGCTCGTAATTTCAAATAAAACTGTTGGGCTATAACCTGGTGTTGTGCGACTTCTCATTTTTGTCCACCCCAGTCCAACACCGGCATCTCCGCATCATGACCATCATACCCAGCTAGGGAAACAAAAATAAATAAATAAATAATTGCCTCGATCAAGTTTCAGTAACGCCTGCTGGGAAATGTGAATATGTGGACATAGAAAAAAGACAGACTTGCATTTCTCCAGCGCCTTTCACGACCACCGGACATCCCAAAGCGCTTTACAGACAATGAAGTACTTTTTTTTTTTGAAGTGTAGTCACTTGTTGTAATGTAGGAAATGCGGCAACCAATTTGTGCACCGCAAGCTCCCGCAAACAGCAATGTGATAATGACCAGATAATCTGTTTTAGTGATGATTGATAAATATTGGCCCCAGGACACTGGGGATAACTCCCCTGCTCTTCTTCGAAATAGTGCCATGGGATCTTTTATGTCCACCTGAGAGAGCAGACGGGGCCTCGGTTTAACGCCTCATCCGAACGACGGCACCTCTGACAGTGCAGGACTCCCTCAGCACTGCCCTGGAGTGTCAGCCTAGATTTTTGTGCTCAAGTTTCTGGAGTCATCATCGAGGATGGGATCGAGCTCAGTTGTGTTTCACCCATGCTTGAATAGTCTCCTGGCGCTCACTACCGAGGCTGACACACAAGCAATGGCCAATTGGGTAAGGGGCCTCTGTGGAACCCGAGCCCAGTAAGACAAAGTCAGCACCATCAAGAGTGAAGAGGGGACGGGGCCGAAAATGGAGGCGGGGAGAAAGGGTGGCGGGAAGGGGGAAGGAACTTTGCCTAGATCACTGATGAGCTGATGCTTGGAGTATTGTGTGGAGTTTCGGACAACCTGGCCCTGACAATCTGCCGGCCAGTGATCCCAGACACTTAGCGAGGATTGCACGCACCAGGAATTCCCGCAGTCGGGAAGAGGCTCCCTTATTAGCCTGCAAATGGCGGGTGTCCACACAACTGGGGTACACCCAGGGCACCCACTACCTGAAAGAGGCCAGAAAGCTGCCATCGATGTCCGGCCCCTTCTAGAAACACGTCTTAAGGGGACCACTTTAAATATTAAAAAAATATATTTGAAGGGGATCTCATTGAAACGTATAAAATTCTGACAGGGCTGGACAGACTGGATGCAGGGAGAATGTTTCCCCTGGCTGGGGGGTCTAGAACGAGGGGGTCTCAGGATACGGGGTAGGACATTTAGGACTGAGATGAGGAGAAATTTCTTCACTCAGAGGGTGGTGAACCTGTGGAATTCTCTACCACAGAACGCTGTGGAGGCCAAGTCACTGAATATATTTAAGAAGGAGATAGATAGATTTCTAGACACAAAAGGCATCAAGGGGTATGGGGAGAGAGCGGGAATATGGTATTGAGATAGAGGATCAGCCATGATCATATTGAATGGTGGAGCAGGTTCGAAGGGCCGAATGGCCAACTCCTGCTCCTATTTTTCTATGTTTCTATATTTCAGCTTCCCAAATCCTTAGGGTACCAGCCTGGATCTGCGAGGGGTGGGCGGTGGTCCTCACACCTGCCAATGGTGGAGGGTTTGGGAACTCCCAACTTCAGGCGTCTTGGCATCTTTCCCCCCGCCCCCCAACCCCCCAACCCCATATGATGATAGTCTATTTGGACCAGGTGGAGGCCTAGCCCTCAGTAAGTCCGAGGGGAAAGGAGGGAGTGGGCCACAGCCTAGATTTCCGCGGTAGGTCAGTGTAAACTGACTGCACCTCCGTGAGTTGGGCACAACTTCCACAAGAGGCTTTTGCATGATTTCAAAGCTGTGATGTTGCTCAGTACAGGAAGTGAGCTATTTCTCAATAACTACAGATTCTCATGTCAATTTTCAATGACTCCAGATGCTTCTTTGTACATGGCGAAATCACACTCTTCTAACTTAAAGAGCAAGCTCATATCTGCTCAGGTGCAAGACTATATAATATATCAATAATTTAGACTTCAGTGTAGGGGGGCATGATTCAGAATTTTGCAGATGATATAAAGATTGGCCGTGTGGTTGATAGTGCAGAAGAAAGCAACTTCATGCCATGAGCAGACACGATGAGCCATGTGGCGTCCTTCTGTGCCATAAATTTCCATGATTAAGAACCACTGCCAAATTGATGTGCATACTATGATTCTCTTGCTTTTTCCTTCTCTCTCGTTTTCTCGCTCTTTTCAATCCTTTTCAGTCATTGTTTTCTCTTTCCCTTTTTCCTATATTTACCTCACCCTCATTTCCCTGCCTCCCTTCATACACACCTTTTTTGTCCCTCATCGCCCATTGACTATTTGCCTGAAGTTGTGCAAAGACCAGATTACAGTGTAGGACGTGCGGAGTTACCCCTCGCTCCGTCCAACAGGTGATAGAGTTCGGACTTGAGACTTAGGAGAAATTACACCAAACACACCGGGTTCTGCCGTTAATCTTTTATTGTTCCTAAGACAGATTCAAAACCCAAACCGCTATTCGAGCAGTTCACCAACAATGTTACAAGAAATCACACATACAACCACCCGCAGTTGATCAGTCCAGCGTCGATTGTAGGTCCTCGTAAGCGAGATGACTGGCCAGGCCCCTCCTTCCTCTGACTGCAGTAGCTCTTCACCTTTCGACTGCAGTGCCAATATTTTTAGTCACTGTTTTATACAGTTTTCCTCGCCTTTTTCAGTAAATCAATCATTCAGAGATTGTGAAATGTTCCTTTTAATGTTCGACCTGAGTAGTTTGAGCTGTCAACCTTTCACACCCTGTGTGGCTGTCCGTTAGCTGCCTTTATCAAAGCCCAAATTGTTCGTTTACTCATGAAAGTTTACAGAAGTGGCCGGAAACCACTTGGTCGCATTTCCTGTTGAACTAGAAAAAGGCTCATCGAGCTGAAACGTTGACTCTGTTTCTCTCTCTACAGATGCTGCCCGACCTGCTGAGTATTTCCAGCAGTTTCTGTTTTTGCTCACCAAATGTTTGCTGCCTTTGAGTAAAACACATTCCATGTCCACTTATCAGTGAAAGACCGTCTGTTACATTCACCAACTTTATTTCACTTCAAAAAATCTTTTGGCCTGGCAAAGCATTTTAATATGTACCAAAATTAAAAATGAAAGGTCTGTACATACTTGCAACAGGCAACTAGTTTGTATATTTACTGTTGGTCTTAACTAGTTCACTAGATTCTGCAGTGTTAACCAAATTCTGAAAAAACGTCAATAGGTTAGTCATTCAGATTTGTTGATGGAATAGTAGCTTTTGTTTACATATTGTCCACAAATAATGACAATCAGTATTGGAGTACAAGAGTAAGGAAGTCTTGCTACAATTGTACATGGCTTTGGTGAGACCACACTTGGCGTTTTGGTCTCCTAATCTGAGGAAGGATATACTTGTCTTGGAGGCGGTGCAACGAAGGTTCACTAGATTGATTCCTGGGGTGAGAGGGTTGTCATATGAGGAGAAATTGAGTAGATTGGTCCTATACTCTCTGGAGTTAAGAAGAATGAGAGGTGATCTCATTGAAACATACAAGATTCTGAGGGGGACTGGCAGGGTAGATGCTGAGAGGCTGTTTCCCCTGGCTGGAGAGTCTAGAACTAGGGGGAATAGTCTCAGGATAAGGGGTCGGCCATTTAAGACTGAGATGAGAAGGAATTTCTTCACTCAGAGGGTTGTGAATCTTTGGAATTCTCTACCCCAAAGGGCTGTGGATGCTGAATCGTTGAGTATATTCAAGGCTGAGATCGCTAGATTTTTGGACTCGAGGTAGAATCAATGGAGATCGGGCGGGAAAGTGGAGTTAAGGTCGAAGATCAGTCATGATCTTATTGAATGGCGGAGCAGGCTCGAGGGGCCGAATGGCCGACTCCTGCTCCTAAAAAAAAAAAGAAAGACTTGTATTTCTATAGCGCCTTTCACGACCACCGGACATCTCAAAGCGCTTTACAGCCAGTGAAGTACTGTTTGAAGTGTAGTCGCTGTTGTAATGTGGGAAATAATTCTTATGTTCTTAAATTGGGAAAGGGATGAAAATGAAGAGAAAGAACGTGGTGCATTATCCATGTGTAAAGGTTTCACTCCCGTTAATAATTAACATTTGCCTTTTGTTTACCCAACAATGCAGAATCCTCTACCTTGGGCCAGCTGCCCGTTAAACAGCAACAACACTGGAATCATTGAAGAATGCGCGAAAAGTTCCTCCACTGAATACTTCTGGTACAGAACGACATTGAATATCTCTCCCTCCATCGACGATACGGGGTCGCTGCACTGGGGGATGATTCTGTGTCTCGTACTCTCCTGGCTTGTCGTCTATCTCTGCATTGTCAGAGGAACTGAATCCACTGGCAAGGTAACTATTGTTGAGCCACATAGACTTTAGAAGCCGGTGCGTTCTAGTACTTAAAAAAATAACGCGGGACGTGGCTTTCAAAAACCTCTCCGTGGCGCAGGGAACTTATAAACTTGCCTGGAACGAACATGCATTTTTTAATCTTTAAGATCATTTTTCAGATTCTTTATTGAGGGGCACGCTTCACGCATCATGGTTTCTCTGGGGCTGTCTCTGCAAGGTACAGAGCACACATTTCAGTCTGGTCAAGTAACACGCTTGTGAGTTTTGATTCCTGGCAGATAATAGAGAAGTTAATATATTAATCATTTGAAAAGTTCAATGCTTCTGAACCAAAAGGGTTCCAGGTTTGTTTCGAGAAGCTGCGTCTGTGTTTGAATACATTTCAAATAAATAAGTCAGAGTGCAGTTAGGTATTTTTTGGGGAAGGGAGGTGGACATTTTTTTTTAATTCATTCCTGGGATGTGGACATCTCTGGCAAGGCCAGCATTTATTGCCCATCCCTAATTGCCCTCGAGAAGGTGGTGGTGAGCCGCCTTGAATACAACGAGTGTCTTGCTAGGCCATTTCAGAGGGCAGTTAAGAGTCAACCACATTGCTGTGGGTCTGGAGTCACATATCGGCCAGACCGGGTAAGGGCGGCAGATTTCCTTCCCTAAAGGACATTAGTGAACCAGATGGGTTTTTACAACAATCCTGTAGTTTCATGGTCACCGTTACTGAAACTAGCTTTTTATTCCAGATTTATTTAATTAATTAAATTTAAATTCCCCAGCTGCCGTGGTGGGATTTGAGCATGTGTCCCCAGATCATTAGTCCAGGACTCTGGATTACTTGCCCAGTAACATAACCACTATGCTAGCGTTCCCACTCTAGATCATAACAACTCGCTGTGTAAAAAAAAAAAAAAAAATGTTTCTTCATGTTGTCTCTGGTTCTTTTGCCAATCACCGTAACTCTGTGTCCTCTGGTTACTGAACCTTCTGCCGCTGGAAACAGTTTCTCCTTATTTACTCTTCCAAAACCTTCATGATTTTGGACACTTGTCCTGCTGCTTGTGTTGCCAACTTTTCCTCACTCACGGTGATGTACCCCTTCTATGTGCATGGTTTTGGTCTCCTTATCTAAGGAAGGATATACTTGCCTTGGAGGCGGTGCAACGAAGGTTCACTAGATTGATCCCTGGGATGAGAGGGTTGTCCTATGAGGAGAGATTGAGTAGATTGGGCCTATACTCTCTGGAGTTTAGAAGAATGAGAGGTGATCTCACTGAAACATCTAAGATTCTGAGGGGGGATTGACAGGGTAGATGCTGAGAGGCTGTTTCCCCCTGGCTGGAGAGTCTACAACCAGGGGGCACAGTCTCAGGATAAGGGGTCGGCCATTTATGACTGAGATGAGGAGGAATTTCTTCACTGAGGGTTGTGAATCTTTGGAATTCTCTACCCCAGAGGGCTGTGGATGCTGAATCGTTCAGTATATTCAAGGCTGAGATCGATAGATTTTTGGACTCTCGGGGAATCAAGGGATATGGGGACCGGGTGGGAAAGTGGAGTTGAGGTCGAAGATCAGCCATGATCTAATTGAATGGCGGAGCAGGTTCGAGGGGCTGAACGGCCGACTCCTGCTCCTAATTCTTATGTTCTTATGTTCTCTAGCCCAATAATAAATTTTAATTTAGCGGAACCATCTTCAGGCAGGGCGAACAGCTGGGTATCTTTTTTTTTACATAAAGGTTCCCCAAACACAGAGTTACGACTCCTTGAACATTTATTCTTCGAATTTCTGGAGCAGGCTTACCTCCATGAATAAAAATTCTGAAATCAGTCCAAAATAATGTGATTTGTACACACACAGCACAGGTGGGGTCCAAACTAAGAACATACGAACATACGAATTCGGAGCAGGAGTCGGCCATTCGGCCCCTCGAGCCTGCTCCGCCATTCAATAAGATCATGGCTGATCCGATTACTCCACATTCCCGCCTACCCCCGATAACCTTTCACCCCCTTGCTTACCAAGAATCTATCTACCTCTGCCTTAAAAATATTCAAAGACTCTGCTTCCACCGCCCTCTGAGGAAGAGAGTCCCAAAGACACACGACCCTCTGTGAGAAAAAATTTCTCCTCATCTCTGTCTTAAATGGGCGACCCCTTATTTTTAAACAGTGACCCCTAGTTCTAGATTCTCCCACAAGAGGAAACATCCTCTCCACATCCACCCTGTCCAGACCCCTAAGACGGTGCAAAGACTGATGGGATAATGGGGCTGATTTTTTAAAATTCGTTCCTGGGATGCGGGCGTCGCTGGCAAGGCCAGCATTTATTGCCCATCCCTAATTGCCCTCGAGAAGGTGGTGGTGAGCCGCCTCCTTGGATACAACTGAGTGTCTCGCTGGGCCATCTCAGAGGGCAGTTAAGAGTCAACCACATTGCTGTGGGTCTGGAGTCACATTTCGGCCAGACCGGGTAAGGACGGCAGATTTCCTTCCCTAAAGGACATTAGTGAACCAGATGGGTTTTTACGACAATCCGGTAGTTTCATGGTCACCGTCGTGCCAGATTCCGTATTTGGGTGTGGGGCAGTGCCCAAGGGGCGTGCTAGTTGGGAAAACACGGCCCTTGCAGTACTTGATTTTTGCATCCTCCTCACCGGCAGTGCCCACGGGCGGAATCCGCCCTCACGTCCCGGGACTCCTTTTTAATGGGAAATGTAAGATTGGACCGTTTCGCCATTTTGTAAATAGATAACACTGAATGAAACACCTAACCGGACAAAAGGGCAATGCAATGTGATCTGTGAAAGGCTGATCCTAATGTACTTCTCCTTGACGCAGGTGGTCTATGTAACGGCTTCCTTCCCGTACCTGGTGCTGCTTATTTATCTAATCCGAGGAGTAACGCTGCATGGTGCAACCAATGGGCTGCTTTACATGTTCACTCCAAAGGTATTGTATCCTCGCGTCTTCAAAAATAAGATTCGCTTAAGGTCAACGCTCTCATTGTTAAATTCTTAGATCTGTTCCACGGAAGTCATCAATCGTTCCTTAATAAAAAGAAAGAAAGTCTTGCATTTCTACAGCGCCTTTCACGACCACCGGACGTCCCAAAGCGCTTTACAGCCAATGAAGTACTTTTTGAAGTGTAGTCACTGTTGTAATGTAGGAAACGCGGCAGCCAATTTGCGCACAGCAAGCTCCCACAAACAGCAATGTGATAATGACCAGATAATCTGTTTTTAGTGATGTTGGTTGAGGGATAAATATTGGCCCCTGGACACCGGGGAGAACTCCCCTGCTCTTCTTCGAAATAGTGGCCATGGGATCTTTTACGTCCACCTGAGAGAGCAGTCGGGGCCTCGGTTTAACGTCTCACCTGAAAGACGCTCGTGTACGTACGGGCCCATGCTTTCATATCTGGATCTGTCCAAAGACACCTGCCTGTGCGGGCGGAATTCCTGAAGGATGGCGTGACACAGTTTGCGTACATTCCTGCAGCGAGACTTCAAGTCGAGTCCCAACACCGGATGGCTGTCCGCGGGTTCCTTCTCGGCAGCTATAGGACAACATGCACCAGAGGGACCTGGGAGTTGATGTGCATAGGTCCCTGAAGGCGACAGGACACATTGAGAGAGTGGTTAACAAAGCATATTGGGATCTTGGGCTTCATAAATAAGAGGTATTGAGTACAAAAGTAGAGAAGTTATGCTGAACCTTTATAAAACGCTGGTTAGGCCACAACTGGAGTATTGCGTCCAGTTCTGGTCACCACACTTTAGGAAGGATGTGAAGGCCCTTGAGAGGGTGCAGAGGAGATTTACCAGAATGGTTCCAGGGATGGTGGATCTTAGCTACAAGGACAAGTTGGAGAAGCTGGATTTGTTTTCATTAGAGCAAAGGAGGTTGAGGGGTGATTTGACAGAGGTGTACAAGATTATGACAGGTTTGGATAGGCTAGACGGGGAAAGGCTGTCCCCACTAGTTGATGGTACAAGGACTAGGGGACACAGATTTAAGGTTTTGGGCAAGAGATACAGGGGGGATGTGAGGAAAAACATTTTTACGCAGCGAGTGGTGAGGACCTGGAACTCGCTGCCGACGGAAGTGGTGGAAGCGGAGACACTCAATGTTTTCAAGGGGAGACTGGATAGGCACTTGAGGGAAATAAACTTGCAGGGCTACGGGGATAGAGCGGGGGAATGGGACTGACCGGATTGTTCTACAGAGAGCCGGCACGGCCTCGATGGGCCGAATGGCCTACTTCTGTGCCGTTATGTCTCTGGGGGAAAAATTCGGTTGCTTTGCGCCTTCCGTTAGCGCCCCAAGCGTGGCGATGCTTGCGCCACTCGCGAAATTAACTAGACATTTTGCGGCGGCGCTAAACACTACCGCCACGATCTCCTGCACCCGCAGATCGTGACATCAGTCGAGTGCGCAACGCCCCGGAGCGGATATTGAGTGGCGTCCCCTGCCTTACCGCCTGCCGCTAGCAACGACAGGTTGAGGGGAGCGTTTTGCAGTCGGGAAGGGACTGGGGGAGCGCTATTTAAAGGTGACCACTTCCTGCCTTTTTTTGTCAGCGACATTTTTGCACCACGCATTCTGAGAGAGAGAGAGAGAGACTTCTGGAGAGATTCAACGCTGTGTGAAGGAGTTTTGGGTACTGAGCAACACTTTGCAGGTTCATTTTGATTTGACCTTCCTTGCATCGATTTAGAAGAGACTATGGGGGCTGCACTCTGAGCTCTTTCCCTGGGCCATTGTTCTTTCCAGCGGATTTGATGTACAGGTCTCTCCAGGCTGAGATTCAAGGCTGCAATGAGCAGGGTGTGGATGGAGAGCAAGATTGACCCTCCCCTTTAAGAACTGGCCGGCGCCAGTGTGTCTGTGTTCCATTGCTGACTGACATCACATGAGCTTCGCCAGCGCTCTGAGGTAGCGCCTCGCTCCTCGGTGTTAGCGCCTTAAGAGAGGTGTGTAGTGCCTGATTTAGCGCTCCAATCACCTCCAGGGGCGATAAAAGCCAAGTTTGCAGTCGGAGGCGATAATTAGCGCCAGGCGCTAATCTTTGCGCCCGGCCGATAATTGCGCCCCAAATGGGGCGATACCAAATTTCTCCCCCCATGACTCTATATCTCCCAGCCTGCAGTGCACAGCTGCATCAAACAGGCAGGTCACTGACTCTTCTGTTTGCCAGGGTCAGTGATTTTATTTGTTGCACTTTTGGAAAGCAGCCCATGCCAAGCAAGAGGCGTCTGCCATTTCTACCATGTGGCAGACATGCCAACAAGTGCAGGTCACAATTGACTGCACTCACGTGGCAATGTGTGTCCCAAACCCCCAGTGCATCTCCCTTCATGAATAGAAAGGGCCAACACTTCCAATTCTCCAACGTGGGGAATCCAAACAAGACCGAGAACCGTAAGGTAGAACCCTAAGTCTCTTTGGCTCCAGCCAGAGCACTTGTGATGGAGTCTGTGCCTGTGCTAAAAGAAAATCGTTTAATGGACGCTCCAATGCAGAGAGCCCCGGAGTGTCCACGCTCTCCCTGCTGGTCCACAACTCAATCAGGACATATGTGGCATTGCTCAGATGCAGGTTGTAGACTCTTTCGTGGCAGCCCCCCAAATTTTATCGGCTGCTTGGCATATTCTCAAATGCCCCCATGAAGTGGTTCAAACTGGCTTCCTGTATATCAGGTCACGTTTCCTGCAATTCCAACTGCAATTGCTTCTCTTCACTTGTACCCTGTGCATCAGAATGTCAGTGGGTAGCACCCTCGCCTCGGAGTCAGAAGGTTGTGGGTTCAAGTCCCACTCCAGAGTCTTGAGCACAAAAATCTAGGCTGACGCTCCCAGTGCAGTGCTGAGGGAGTGCTGCACTGTTGGAGGTGCCGTTTTTCGGATGAGACGTTAAACCGAGGCCCCGTCTGCTCCCTCAGGTGGACGATCCCAGGGCACTATTTTGAAGAAGAGCAGGGGCGTTCTCCCCGGTGTCCTGGGGCCAATATTTATCCCTCAATCAACATCACTAAAAAACAAACAGATTATCTGGTCATGATCACATTGCTGTTTGTGGGAGCTTGCTGTGCAAAGTGGCTGCCGCGTTTCCCACATTACAACAGTGACTACACTTCAAAAAAAAGTACTGCTTTGGGACGTCCGGTGGTCGGCTGACACTTCGGGGTAATTTTTTAAGCGTTTCACGCAGCAGCTTAACATTTGAGGTACGCGGAAGACTTTGCATTTCGGACCTGAGCTAACCCAAAACCTCAGGAGTTCAGTGGGACTGAGAAGGAAAGAAAAAAAATTCAGCCTTTTACAATCTTAAGGGCGGAATGGAAACCTGCGTCTCCGGCCAAGTCGTCACACGTCATCCAGCTGGAACTGGAAACTAGGATTTTAGGAATTCAGACTTGGCCGGGATTCAATAGAAGGCCAACCAGTCACCCCTACTCCCATCAGTCTATTAAATCTGCCCTAAAAAGCATAATAGTGAAGGAATATCCAGGAAAATTACAGAATAAAAAGAACCAACCTAAAGGGAAGTTATCAAAACTTAATGTACCTCAACCGTGGAAATGTGAAGGACATTCCATGATTCGCAGTTGATTAGAGTGTCGATGGCAGTTGTGACACTCAACAAATAAACGCTTTGATCAATTACAGTGGCCTCTTTTTTAAAATAAAATTGTACTGAGTTCTATTCTAGTTTATTCTGTTTATTGCATGCCTTTTAATTGGTGGGTTTAGAGGACCCCTTATTTTGAGTGGATCCCCCCTGTCACTTTTAATTCTCCGCTCCACTCCCACTCTGACCTCACCGTCCTCGGCCTCTTACACTGTTCCAATGAAGCTCAACGGAAGCTCGAGGAACAGCACCTCATCTTTCGATTAGGCACTTTACAGCCTTCTGGACTCAACATCGAGTTCAACAATTTCAGGCCATAACCTCTGCCCCCATTTTTTCGGACAGCATTTGCTGATTCTGCTGTTCCCATTTACACCTCCTCTAGAGTCATCTTTTGTTTCTTAACTTGTCCCATTACCATCTCCTTTCGCCTCCCTTTTGTCATTTAATCTCTCCTGCCTTCCACCCTATCCCAGACCTTCTCTTTTGTTCTTTCCTCCCCTCCCCCCCCCCCCCCCTCCTTGCCCTTACACTTGATGAAAAACCTGTTCCATCTCTAACTTTTTCCAGTTCTGACGAAGGGTCATCGAGCTGAAACGTTGACTCTGTTTCTCTCTCACCAGACGCTGCCTGACCTGCTGAGTGTTTCCAGCATTTTCTGTTTCTATCCCTTATTTTGCGTGTCCTTCCGAAAGGGCAAGCCAGTTTAGAATGATGATCAATTTTAATATTGCTTAGCTGTTTCTGAAACGAGACAGTTAATTTTCAAAAACACCCTGTCGTGTACAGTTTAGACTGGCTAACGTACGATCTGCTCACTCTCACACGAAACCTTCTTGTTTTTTGCCATTCCCAGATTGAGCAGCTGATGGATCCAAAATCCTGGATTGATGCGGCCACCCAGATCTTCTACTCACTTGGCCTGGGATTTGGTAGTCTGATCGCGTTCGCCAGTTACAACCAGAAAAACAACAACTGTGAGAAACAAGCAGTAATGATTGCTTTCATTAACAGTCTGACATCAGTATTTGCCAGCGTTGTCACTTTTGCCATATATGGTTTCAAAGCTACGTTAAATTATGAAAACTGCCTTGACAGGTAAGAGTATGTTATAGGGAGAGTCTCGCTCTTACACTCCAGCACTTCTTCCTTGCTCCTTGTTCTCGAACTTCTCTTTCACATTTCTGTGCTCCCTCAGGTACACTTTCTCACTGTCCAGCCTTCCTCGCTAGAATCTCAAAACTGTTTATACCAGTGTAAGTAGAAAGAAAGACTTGCATTTCTATAGCGCCTTTCACGACCACCGGACGTCCCAAAGCGCTTTACAGCCAACGAAGCACTTTTTGAAGTGTAGTCACTGTTGTAATGTGGGAAACGTGGCAGCCAATTTGCGCACAGCAAGCTCCCACAAACAGCAATGTGCTAATGACCAGATAATCTGTTTTTAGTGATGTTGATTGAGGGATAAATATTGGCCCCAGGACACCGGGGAGAACTCTCCTGCTCTTCTTCGAAATAGCAGCCGTGGGATCTTTTACATCCACCTGAGAGAGCAGACGGGGCCTCGGTTTAATGTCTCATCCGAAAGACGGCTCCTCCGACAGTGCGGCGCTCCCTCAGTACTGCACTGGGAGTGTCAGCCTAGATTTTTGTGCTCAAGTCTCTGGAGTGGGACTTGAACCCACAACCTTCTGACTCAGAGGCGAGGGTGCTGCCCACTGAGCCATGGCTGACAGCAGCAATACTTAGCTATGTGTCCAAGTCTCTACCTGTGACCATTTACAGCCAGCCAGGCCTGCATGCATAACGGCTACAAGGCCATGCAGAATCGCCCTATCGTTTCCCCCGACCCACCCCCTCCTTGCTAGCCCACTAGAAGGACCTCATCTGCATTCGGCAGCTCCCCAGGAACTCACCAAGGAGAACCCATTAGATAACGGGAGCCGTGACAATCTACATGTTTGGATTTTCAGTGGGATGGACAGCTGCTGGTTTGGAGGGGGTGAAAAGTATATAATTTACTCAGCTCCCTAAGTGAAAGAAGTAATATACCCTTGTTTGGCTGTATAATGTAACGATATTGACACAAGTGGCCCAGACACATACAATACAAGCAACAAACTCCATTAATAATATCAAGTAATGACTAGATTGGGCCGGGACTCTCTGGAGTTTAGAAGAATGAGAGGTGATCTCATTGAAACATACAAGATTCTGAGGGGGATTGACAGGGTAGATACTGAGAGGTTGTTTCCCCCTGGCTGGAGAGTCTAGAACTAGGGGCCACAGTCTCAGGATAAGGGGTCGGCCATTTAAGACTGAGATGAGGAGGAATTTCTTCACTCAGAGGGCTGTGGATGCTGAGTCTTTGAGTATATTCAAGGCTGAGATAGATAGATTTTTGGACTCTCGGGGATTCAAGGGATATGGGGATCGGGCGGGAAAGTGGAGTTGAGGTCGAAGATCAGCCTCTCTCTTAGGCAGTCCCTCGGAACCCAGGATGACTTGCTTCCACATTAAAAATGAGTTCTCAGGTGACTGATGAGTCCAATGCGGGACCTACAGTCTCTGTCACAGGTGGGGCAGACGGTGGTTGAAGGGGCGGGTGGGTGGGGTGCTTGGGTTGACGTGCGCTCCTTCCGCTGTTTGCGCTTGGCTTCCGCTTGCTCCCGGCGAAGAGACTCGAGGTGTTCGGCGCCTTCCTGGATGCTTCTCCTCCACTTTGTGCGGTCTTGGGCCAGGGATTCCCAGGTGTCGGTGGGGATGTTGCACTTTTTCAAGGAGGCTTTGAGGGTGTCCTTGAAGCGTTTCCTCTGACCACCTGGGGCTCTCTTGCCGTGTCGGAGCTCCGAGTAGAGCACTTGTTTTGGGAGTCTCGTATCGGCATGTGGACAATGTGGCCCGTCCATCGGAGCTGATCGAGCGTGGTCAAAGCTTCGATGTTGGCCTGAACTCAGCCATGATCTTATTGAATGGCGGAGCAGGCTCGAGGGGCCGAATGGCCGACTCCTACTCCTAATTCTTATGTTCTTATTTCAATGCATGAATGTCAACATATGAATGTTTCTTCACCATTAAGTTTTGGTGTGCATGTTTAGAGATGTTGTGTCGATGCATTCTGTGCCTTTGCAGCATTCTTAAAGGCACTTTCTATTGGTATGAAGTGTCCCGGGGAGCAGTGATGAAACAGAGACACACAAGCCCCGTGTAACACTCTCCCCTGTTTCATTCAACCCTTCCCAGTTCAGGCCTTTTGGAGGCCAGGCACTCATGAAAGCTAGAAAATCTCACTCTGTTAAGTGGAAAAACAGGCCCCAAAAATCCTGGGGACACGATCCCCGTAGTTAGAATCTCCACCGCCAATTTGTGGGATCACCGGGAGAGACCCGATTGGCATGGGCAAGGCAGAGGCTCAAGCGCCACTGCACACCTTTGGTGCTTGCCTACAGCTGTAGGCAGAGGACTGCTTAGGCCCCAGTCCTGGCATAAGGGGACCAATTAAGAATTTTTAAAGGAAGATTATCTCCCTTTCTTCTCTAGTTTGGACCACCACCCCAGCAGGGCAAGCTTTCACCCACCAGTACACCGCCTGTCACTTGGCCTCCTGGCCTCCAGCATTCTACTGGCTCTCAAGCAGGAGCTCCTGACGTACGGAGATCCTGCATCTCGCTGACAGCATTTGCCTTGCACGGGGCAGGCGATGGTTCCATTCCAGCACAGCTGGTTCCCTGCTGTTTTCCAGGTCCTCTCCCACTGGAGGTACGATGGGAGAATGGTGGGACCACTTGCCTGGATGAGTGCAACTCCAACAGCACTCAAGAAGCTCAACACCATCCAGGACAAAGCAGCCCGCTTGATTGGCACCCCATCCACCACCTTAAACATTCACTCCCTCCACCACCGGCGCACCGTGGCTGCAGTGTGTACCATCTACAAGTAGCACTGCAGCAACTCGCCAAGGCATCTTCGGCAGCACCTCCCAAACCCGTGACCTCTTCAACCTAGAAGGACAAGGGCAGCAGGTGCGTGGGAACACCACCACCTCCGAGTTCCCCTCCAAGTCACACACCATCCTGACTTGGAAATATATTGGCCGATCCTTCATCGTCGCTGGGTCAAAATCCTGGAACTCCCTCCCTAACAGCACTGTGGGAGCACCTTCACCACACGGACTGCAGCGGTTCAAGAAGGCGGCTCACCACCACCTTCTCAAGGGCAATTAGGGATGGGCAATAAATGCTGGCCTTGCCAGCGACGCCCAAGTCCCAGGAGCAAATAAAAAAAAATAAAAACATTTCTGTAGATTCAGTTCTGATGAAAGGTCATCGACCTGAAACGTTAACTCTCTTTCTCTCTTTCTCTCTCCACGGATGCTGCCTGGCCTGCTGAGTTTTTCCAGCGTTTTCTGTTGTTATTTCAGATTTCCAGCATCCGCAGTATTTTGCTATCGCCCTCTGTAGATTCATTGTTCTTCGTGAAGCCTCGGAAAATGTGGGTCTCTTGATTCGTTGGGTGTCCGGAGGTCAGGCCTTTTACAATAGAGGGCACCATCACCTCCAAGTCACGCACCCTCCTGACTTGGACATATGCCACTCTTCCTTTGTAATTTCTGGGTCAACGGCACCATGGAGAGACCGTCAGCACAAGGATTGCAATGGTTTGAGGAGAAGTCCCACCACCACCTTCTCAGGATAACTAAGCATGGACAAGGAATGTTGTCTTGTCCATGTTGCCCACATGCCAAGAGTGCCATTGAGGGCACTCCTTCAATGTAATAGTGTCAGATGACTGTTGAAGGTAATATATCATTTTATTTGTTTTGAAAGCATTATCTTTGAAGTTTGATCGAAGAGCAGTCAATAAACTGAGTAATTTCATTTCATAACAAGTCTTGAGAAATCTGAGACAGCTATATAAAAATGTACACAAATGAACCATAAAATGATTACAAATTAGCAAACAACAACAATAACTTGTATTTATATAGTGCCTTTAATGTAGTAAAATATCCCAAGATGCTTCACAGGAGCGATTATCAAACAATATTTGACAGCGAGCCACATAAGGAGAAATTAGGGCAGGTGACCTAAAAGCTTGGTCAAAGCGGTAGGTTTTAAGGAGTGTCTTAAAGGAGGAGAGAGAGGTAGAGAGGGAGGTTTAGGGAGGGAATTCCAGAGCTTGGGGCCCAGGCAGCTGAAGGCACGGCCACCAATGGTGGAACGATTATAATCGGGATGCTCAAGAGGTCAGAATTAGAGGAGCGCAGATATCTCGGGGAGTTGTGGGGCTGGAGGAGTTTACAGAGATAGGGAGGGGCGAGGCCATGGAGGGATTTGAAAACAAGGATGAGAATTTTGAAATCGAGGCGTTGCTTAACTGGGAGCCAGTGTAGGTCAGTGAGCACAGGGGGTGATGGGTGAACGGGACTTGGTGCGAGTTAGGACACGGGCAGCAGAGTTTTGGATGACCTCAAGTTTACGGAGGGTAGAATGTGGGAGGTCGGCCAAGAGTGCGTTGGAATAGTCAAGTCAGTATTAGTGACCAATGAAGTTTGAGTCACGTATGTTTTACACCACACAGTAGCAATGATTTGAAATCATTTTTTTGAATGGTTGTAGTTAGATGGGCATTTAAAAAAATTAATTCACAGGATGTGGTTGTCGCTGGCACGGCCGGCATTTATTGCCCATCCCTAATTGCCCTCGAGAAGGTGGTGGTGAGCTGCCTTGAATACAACTCAGTGGCTTGCTGGGCCATTCCAGAGGGCAGTTAAGAGTCAACCACATTGCTGTGGGTCTGGAGTCACATATAGGCCAGACCGGGTAAGGGCAGCAGATTTCCTTCCCTAAAGGACATTAGTGAACCAGATTGGTTTTTACGACAATCCGGTAGTTTCATGGTCACCATTACTGACACTAGCTTTTTATTCCAGATTTATTTAATTAACTGAATTTAAATTCCCCAGCTGCCGTGGTGGGATTTGAACTCACGTCTCAGATCATTAGTCCAGGCCTCCGGATTACGAGTGTAGTGTTTAGTGCGTCATACTGCTATGTTCAGGAGACTAGCTAGTTGAAGGCATGGGAGGAGGCGGCGAATAGTCATAGAGTCATAACGGCACAGAAGGAGGCCATTCAGCCCATCGAGTCCGTGCCGGCTCCCTGTAGAGCAATCCAGTCAGTCCCATTCCCCCGCTCTATCCCCGTAGCCCTGCAAGTTTATTTCCCTCAAGTGCCTATCCAGTCTCCCCTTGAAAACATGGAGTGTCTCCACTTCCACCACTTCCGTCGGCAGCGAGTTCCAGGGTCCTCACCACTCGCTGCGTAAAAAAGTTTTTCCTCACATCCCCCCTGTATCTCTTGCCCAAAACCTTAAATCTGTGTCCCCTAGTCCTTGTACCATCAACTAGTGGGAACAGCCTTTCCCCGTCTAGCCTATCCAAACCCGTCATAATCTTGTACACCTCTATCAAATCACCCCTCAACCTCCTTTGCTCTAATGAAAACAAATCCAGCTTCTC
The DNA here is from genome assembly GCA_030390025.1 of Squalus acanthias. NCBI lineage: Eukaryota > Metazoa > Chordata > Chondrichthyes > Squaliformes > Squalidae > Squalus > Squalus acanthias. The sequence goes on from CM059428.1 coordinate 3,784,866, forward strand.
CAACCTGTCCTTGTAGCTAAGATCCCCCATCCCCAGAACCATTCTGGTAAATCTCCTCTGCACCCTCTCAAGGGCCTTCACATCCTTCCTAAAGTGTGGTGACCGGAACTGGAGGCAATATTCCAATAATTTGAGACGAGCTGCTGGGACAGCAGGGGAGGGCAGCTTGAGAACGTTCAGCGTGGAGGAAACAGGAAATGCGGATGGGAGATTTAGGCCCAGGTTTTCCTTTCTTTCGCTGTCCAATTCCAGGTAGCTTCAGGGCAGCCTGATGAAAGGTGGGCAGGTACGGAACTGGACTGGCAGCCCAGCAGATCCCGAGTTCAGATACCACCATGGAAAAATATTATATGGCCGTTTCTGGGCAGGCACCAAGAAATCCCGACTGATTCAGTGATGTCCCTCAGCGCAGGGAACTTGCCCCAGCTACCTGGTCTGGCCTACATGTGACTCCAGCCCCACACTACATGGTTGGCTTTTAATAGGATAGAATCGTAGAAATTTACGGCACAGAAGGCCATTCAACCCATTGTGTCCGTGCCGGCTGAAAAAGAGCTCTCCAGCCTAATCCCACTTTCCAGCTCTTGGTCCGTAGCCCTGCAGGTTACAGCACTTCAAGTGCATATCCAAGTACTTTTTAAATGTGATGAGGGTTTCTGCCTCTACCACCCTTTCAGGCAGTGAGTTCCAGACCCCCACCACCCTCTGGGTGAAAAAAGTTCTCAACTCCCCTCTAATCCTTCTACCAATTACTTTAAATCTATGCCCCCTGGTTATTGACCTCACTACTTAAGGAAATAGGTCCTTCCTATCCACTCTATCTAGGCCCCTCATAATTTTATACACCTCAATTAAATCTCCCCTCAGCCTCCTCTGTTCCAAAGAAAACAACCCCAGCCTATCCAATCTTTCCTCATCGCTAAAGTTCTCCAGTCCTCGTAAATCTGCCCCGTAGTGTAATCCGATCTTTCCTGTAATGTGGTGACCATAGTGGCCTCGGGGCAACCAGGGATGGGCAATAAAATACGGCCTTGCCGGTGTGGCCCACATCCCTTGGCTGTTTAACCAGAGTCCCGTCCCCTGACGATGCTCGCCTGCGGTTTGCCCCTGGAAGTGAGGTCAAAGGTCAGAATGCGCCCACTGAAATCCTGCCGACCGTCTCCGTAGCCTGTCCCAGTGTTGCTGCGACGTCAGACACCCAGTTCTCCTGCGCTTCCTCCTCTGGCGCAGACAGCGGCTATCCGGGTTCTTGCGGGCCCATCAGGCTTGCGTGCCTGGTGGAAGCTTTGCCGCGGAATTTAAACGCTAGTGATTTTTAAAAAAAAAACAAGAGGGAGGCAAGTGAACGTAGTTTGAGCCCATCGAGTAGACAAATAGCGTAAGTTCTGAGAAAGTAGCACAAATCCCCAAGCTCTTCAAAGAATCTTAGTCCCTGCCACCTGAACTTTGATCAGCTGCATTCGGACACAACATCTTACTGGTAACAGACGGCGGGTTATTCCTTAATCAATCTGAAGCCATTCTGTAGATGAGGGAAGGAAGGAAGGAATAGAAGGATCTGCTGATGGGTGAGATGAAGCGGGGGTGGGAGGAGCCTGGTGTGGAGCAGAAACAGCGGTGCATGGCCCCATTGGGCCGAACGACCTGTGTCTGTGCCGTAAATACTGTGTAATTCATTAACCCTTAATGTCATCAGCAAAGAGTATTGGCACGCCATCATTCTGATGCACAAATCAACTATAAACCCACTCCACCTGCATAAAGAAAGAAAGACTTGCATTTCTACAGCGCCTTTCACACCCACCGGGCATCTCAAAGCGCTGTACAGCCAATGAAGTACTATTTGAAGTGGAGTCACTGTTGTAATGTAGGAAATGCGGCAGCCAATCTGCGCACAGCAAGCTCCCACAAACAGATAATCTGTTTTTGTGATGTTGGTTGAGGGATAAATATTGGCCCCAGGACACCGGGGAGAACTCCCCTGCTCTTCTTCGAAATAGTGCCATGGGATCTTTTACATCCACCTGAGAGAGCAGCCGGGGTCTCGGTTTAACGTCTCATCTGAAAGACGGCACCTCCGACAGTGCAGCACTCCCTCAGCACTGCACTGGGAGTGTCAGCCTAGATTGTTGTGCTTGAGTCCCTGGAGCAGGACTTGAACCCACAACCTTCTGGACTCAGGCGTGTGAGCGACCCACTGAGCCACAGCTGACACTAAAGTTGCAAGGCAAGTGATTATAGAGAGTGGATAGCAGGAAGTGGTTTGGAGACTGTAATCTAATCAAGAGGACAGCTATAAAAGACTCTTAGCTTGCCTTTAACAGTGCGTCGCTGTTTAGTAATCCCTGCTGGTTATTGTTTCACCCTCGTGCTAATTTTGGAAAGTCACTTTGCAATTGCGTAACTTTGGAAGCTACAAAGCTGTGCCTCTCTCTAATTACAGGATGATGCTACTTCTCACAAATACCTTTGACCTGGAAGAAACGGCAATAAAAGCAGACACTCTCAATGAGTGGACGAAGTACCTGAACGCAACGGCGCCAGACAGATTTGCCGCCATTTCTTCACAGGTCGAAATCTGTGACCTGCAGTCTCACTTGAACACGGTAATTAGTTTGCTTTTTGAGGGCGGGATTCCCTTTAACAACTTTAAAAAAAAAAATATCGGCCCAGAATTTGCGGTCGGGGTGAGGGTGAACTGGCTGTCATTCCGCCTCTGAAACTGACCGCAACGCCGGGATTTGGCGCCTGCACAGAACCAGCAATCAGTGAAATCTCTCAAATCGGGGAAACTGTTCAAAACTTCGGCTCTTCCGCAGTAATACCGCTCTTAAATACCCCACTAATAGTCAGACTCTTTTGGATTCGGTGTAACTGGGGGTTTTAACAGCGTATTGATGGCTGAACAAAGGTTATGGCCCCGGAAAAACTAATTTTAATTTTGTGCAGTGTCAAATTTATCCATTTTAATAAAAATTACAAGTTTTTTTTAAAGTTTGTTCATCTTTATTCCAGCTTTGCCTTTTCCCCCGTGTGAGAGCCCCAATCTTTGTTTTCGCTCTCTCTCTCTAACATTTAAAAAAAAGTTAGAATCGGAAGAGCTTACCCACTTCCTGGTTCGCTGTCTGGGAGAATTCTGCATTGTGATTGGCTACTCAGACAGCCTGTTGACATCACAGCAGCTCGCGCTAAGGATTCCCCATTAACTTGCGCTGATTTCAATTACGGGTCGGAAAAGCCGAACTTCTCGCCACAGAGAGATTGCGAGATCCTTGCGCTGACCGCGAATTCCGGGCCAATATATATATGTATGAGCTTAGAGATGAAAGTATCTGCAGGCTGTCTAACTGTACGATGCTGAACAGCTGTGCCTGGTTGTGTCGTTACCGAGCAAGCAGTTCTCTGCAGGGGTTGCTGAAAAGTGCTGAGCAGCGGCAATTCTGGCTGTTTGACGGGGGATTTTCCCCCCCCCACTGTTCCTAGCCCAAGACACTAAAGTTCATTGCAGCACTGAACATTGCTTCTTCTCCAGGTCAGGTCACCTCACTCAGCACAGTCGAGGGATTCGACCTCAAGGGGGCCTCCTTGTTTCGTTCGGCTCAGCACCACACCTCACCAAGATGCTGCGAGTCTCTGCTGACCCAGGGGGTGGGGGGGGGGGAGAGCTCTGGGCGCCTGGCCAATAACCCCTCACTCCTCCAGAAAGGCCGACCCAAATCACAAGTCTGCATTATGCCACTTTGATATGCTTGTTTTCAGATGGCCAGGTGGGGCGATGGTAGTGAGGATAGCCCAGGAGCAATCTTCCACCCCGCCCTTTTGGATATGACTGTGGGGGTTGGGGTTGGGGGGTGGGGGTTGGGAGTGGGGATGTAGGAAACCAATGAGAGGGAAAATTGTGGAAGAAGCAAAGGTGCGTGCCTCTCATTGGAGGGCACACACCCTAAAAAACAATTCTTGTTGTACACTTAACTCTAGCCCGGTGTGAGGAAGCAACTCCCCAAGCCAGTGTTCACCATTAACTGCCTGGGATAACTGTTCCTCCGATTTCAGACTCTTCCTGTGGATAAGAGACTTGCCTGCACTTGGCACCTTTCTGTCGCAGTATAGTGAAGACTAGAAGACACTGCGGGGGGGTCACTTTCACCTTCACCGACTGGGCGGTAATCTGGCGGAGTGTGTGGCCCACCCTTTGTAGAACCCGCCCGAAATTGAAACCAATGGGACGATAATCGAGCAGGTTCGACAACGGCAGATTCGGGGCACCTTCAAAGGCAAGTGGAGAGTAGCGGCGGCAGAGACCCTGCCACGCTGAGAGCTCACCCCATTGGCCAGCACACTGCCATTTCTTGGGGGGGGGGGGGGGTTTGGTTCATGTCGCCGCCTCCTTGCAGCTCGACATAACAAAATGAAAATAGTACGCGTGGGATGACGGGACCCGCCAGAATTCCTGCTATTCCCACTTCCAAGTCCCCCAACATACTGCACGCCAGCAATCAGCAGGTGGACGATAATTCACAGAGCAAAAGTCAGGCCCACAACAACAGCTTGTATTTATATAGCGCCTTTAATGTAGTAAAACGTCCCAAGGCGCTTCACAGGAGTATTATAAGACAAAAAATTTGACACCGAGCCACATAAGGAGATATTAGGACAGGTGACCAAAAGCTTGGTCAAAGAGGTCAGTTTTAAGGAGCGTCTTAAAGGGGGAGAGAGAGGTAGCGAGGCGGAGAGGTTTAGGGAGGGAATTCCAGAGCTTAGGGCCCAGGCAGCTGAAGGCACGGCCACCAAAGGTTGAGCGATTATAATCAGGGATGCTCAAGAGGCCAGAATTAGAGGAGCGCAGATATCTCGGGGGGGGTTGCGGGGCTGGAGGAGATTACAGAGATAGGGAGGGGCGAGGCCATGGCAGGATTTGAAAACAAAGGATGAGAATTTTAAAATCGAGGCGCTACTTAACCGGGAGCCAATGTAGGTCAGCGAGCACAGGGGGTGATGGATGAACGGGACTTGGTGCGAGTTAGGACACGGGCAGCCGAGTTTTGGATGACCTCAAGTTTACAGAGGGTAGTGGACCAAAAGGTGACCTGTGTCAAACTGTTTGCTCACTAATGAAAATGACATCAATATTTTTATATTTATTATCTGAATAATACGTGTTGAGAGCTGTTCTGCCCCAAATAAAACAATATAAGCCCAAATCCCAGAGATGGAAAGCCAATGTGTAACTCCCTACACTTACCCATCGCCTCCACCCGTGTGTTTTGTGGCTGCAAGAAAAGACCACCAGCTGATTAAATCCCAACCACAGCCCCAAGGGAGGGTAGAACGTGGGAGGCCGGCCAGGAGTGCGTTGGAATAGTCAAGTCAGGGCTGTCTTAGGCTGGTTTGAAGGCCTGGGGCAGTCAATGAAAGGACCCTCGGCTTTCCTGCCAAGGGACCAGTTTTTACAATAATTGAGATCTTCAGCCGACCCTGCTGGCATTGCCTCAAAGTCGTGCTGCAATCTCCTGCCTCCAGTGCGCACCCTTACTGCGTCATTCCTGGCACGAGTACCTGCCAAAATGATGCTAATTGCCTGACCCCCCCCAAGCCCTCCCCCACCGCCAGGCATCCTGACGGGGCCTCTGGCAGGTCGGAAGTTCCGCAGCGCCATTGCGACAGTGGAGGAGCAGGATCCCGGGCTGTTGGGCTCTTTGCGATTAATTGCGAGCGAAAACCGGCATCCAGTTATTCTAGAGCACTGCCCCCCTGTTGGCGTTTGAATGGTCTGCGCCATCCGGCAGCAATCTGTGACTGGGCAGGATGGAAAGGTGCGACGCGCCATCAACTGCATCTGGGCTGGAGGCGTACGCGGGCAGCTTTTCACCGACGTGTTTTCCATTCACCTAAGGTAGAACGGAAGCTCACATTGCTTGAATAACACAATAACATCACAGCTGCAGGCTACTGTTAAAACAGATGGCATAAGCAGATGACATTAGTTTCACTAGATTGATTCCTGGGATGAGTGGTTTGCCCTATGAGGAGAGATTGAGTAGATTGGGCCTATACTCTCTGGAGTTTAGAAGAATGAGAGGTGATCTCATTGAAACATACAAGATTCTGAGGGGGATTGACAGGGTAGATGCTGAGAGGTTGTTTCCCCCTGGCTGGAGAGTCTAGAACCAGGGGGCATAGTCTCAGGATAAGGGGTCGGCCATTTAGGACTGAGATGAGGAGGAATTTCTTCACTCAGAGGGTGGTGAATCTTTGGAATTCTCTGCCCCAGAGGGCTGTGGATGCTGAGTCGTTGAGTATATTCAAGGCCGAGATCGATAGATTTTTGGACTCTCGGGGAATCGAGGGATGTGGGGATCGGGCGGGAAAGTGGAGTAGAGGTCGAAGATCAGCCATGATCTTATTGAATGGCGGAGCAGGTTCGAGGGGCCGTACGGCCGACTCCTGCTCCTAATTCTTATGTTCTTATAAAGTAAATATGGAGAAACTGGTTGCAGTGGAGAAGGGCAGCAAGCAGAGGACACAGATTGAAGGTAATTGGCAAAAGAACCAGAGGGGAGATGAGAAGTTATTTACACATCGAGTTGTTGTGATCTGGAATGCAGTACCTGAAAGGGTGGTGGAAGCAGGTTCAAATAATAACTTTCAAAAGGGAATTGGATAAATGCTTGAAGGGAAAAATCTGCAGGACTCTGGAGAGTGGGACTAATTGGAGAGAATCTTTCAAAGAGCTGGCACAGGCACGATGGGCCGAATGGCCTCCTCCTGTGCTGGATGAATCTATGATTCGACGTCTTGTAAAGGGGCTCAACCCCACAACTTTCTGACTCAGAGGTGAGATCGCTACCAAGGGCTGAATTTATTTTATTTGAATATGAAAATAATACCACATAGGCATTATTAGGTCCTAATGTTATAATGACGTCGATGACGAAGCCCAACACCGCCTTCAGTGTGCCAGTGCAGCCTTCGGTCGCCAGAGGAAGAGAGTGTTTGAAGACCAGGACCTCAAACCCGGCACCAAGCTCATGGTCTACAGAGCAGTAGTGATACCCGCCCTGCTGTATGCTTCAGAGACATGGACCATGTACAGCAGGCACCTCAAAGCACTGGAGAGGTACCACCAACGCTGCCTCCGCAATATCCTGCAAATTCATTGGCAGGATAGGCGCACCAACGTCAGTGTTCTCGCTCAGGCCAACATCCCCAGCACCGAACCTTTGACCACGCTCGATCAGCTCTGATGGACGGGTCACATCGTCCGCATGCCCGATACGAGACTCCCAAAACAAGCGCTCTACTCGGAGCTCCGACACGGCAAGAGAGCCCCAGGTGGGCAGAGGAAACGCTTCAAGGACACCCTGAAAGCCTCCTTGAAAAAGTGCAACATCCCCACCGACACCTGGGAATCCCTGGCCCAAGACCGCATAAAGTGGAGGAGAAGCATCCGGGAAGGCGCCGAACACCTCGAGACTCTTCGCCGGGAGCAAGCAGATGCCAAGCGCAAACAGCGGAAGGAGCGCACGTCAACCCAAGCACCCCACCCACCCGCCCCTTCAACCACCATCTGCCCCACCTGTGACAGAGACTGTAGGTCCCGCATTGGACTCATCAGTCACCTGAGAACTCATTTTTAGTGTGGAAGCAAGTCATCTTCGGTTCCGAGGGACTGCCTAAGAAGAGAAGAAGAAGAATGTTATAGTAATCATCCTGAAAGGACCATGACTAGATAATATCACCACATTATTTTTAACAGTAATTTATAAGATGCTGCCAATGGCTTCGCTGGTTAATCATAGAATGGTTGCAGCACAGAAGGAGGCCATTGGGCCTGTCGAGCCCGTGCTGGCTCTCTGCGAGAGCACTTCAGCTAGTCCCACTCCCCCGCCCTTTCCCCGCAGCCCTGCAATTTTTTTTCCTTCAGGTACTTATCCAACTCCCTTTTGAAAGCCATGATTGAATCTGCCTCCACCACCCTTTCAGGCAGTGAATTCCAGATCCTGACCACTCGATGCGTAAAAAAGTTTTTCCTCGTGTCGCCTTTGGTTCTTCTGCCAATCACCTTAAATCTGTGTCTTCTGGTTCTCGACCCTTCCGCCAATGGGAACAGTTTCTCTCTATCTACTCTGTCCAGACCCCTGATGATTTTGAACACTCCTATCATTGAGTAGTTGAGCCATACAGAACATGAAGGTCCGAAATGCGATTCACAGCCAGTGTTGCGTTAGTTGGGAATTCTCTTCATCACCGCTAGATTAAGGAGGAGAAAATGAGCCTGAGTTCTTGCTCTTGTCTGTTATCCAGTGACTGTTCACAGGTACTTATCATATGACCCTTCAGTACCTCAACAAAGTGGCTATTGTGCATGATTGACCCATCACAACCTTTTTTTATATTCGTTCCCGGGATGTGGGCGTCGCTGGCAAGGCCAGCATTTATCGCCCATCCCTAATTGCCCTCGAGAAGGTGGTGGTGAGCCGCCTTCTTGAACCGCTGCAGTCCGTGTGGTGAAGGTGCTCCCACAGTGCTGTTAGGGAGGGAGTTCCAGGATTTTGACCCAGCGACGATGAAGGAACGGCCGATATATTTCCAAGTCAGGATGGTGTGTGTGTGACTTGGAGGTGGTGGTGTTCCCATGCGCCTGCTGCCCTCGTCCTTCTAGGTGGTCGAGCTCGCGTTGTTCTGAGCATGATCATGTCACCAGCTGAGGGCCACAGACCTATTTCCACCAGCGGTCATTGGGTAGCAATCAGGAGCAAGAACTCTGGCAGGTTTTTCACTCTCTCCGTCTCAGAGGCCATTCACAGCATACCTACTGCTGCCTGGCCAACTCCCACACACAACTGGGGCCTTCCTTGTCTATATGACACAACTACTCAGAACTTAAACTTAATAAGCTGTCGAGGGAATTGCGGCCAAGGATGCTGGTACTGCGACACACTGAGCGACTGTACCATCAGGGGATTCTGGTTTGTAAGACTATAAAGTGGCTCAGTGGGCAGCACACTTGCCTCTGAGTCAGAGGGTTGTGGGTTCAAGTCCCACTCCAAGAGACTTGAGCATAAAAATCTAGGCTGACACTCCCAGTGCAGTGCTGAGGGAGTGCTGCCCTGTCGGAGGTGCCGTCTTTCGGATGAGACGTTAAACCGAGGCCCCGTCTGCTCACTCAGGTGGACATAAAAGATCCCATGGCACTATTTCGAAGAGCAGGGGGAGTTCTCCCCGGTGTCCTGGGACCAATATTTATCCCTCAACCAACATCACTAAACCAGATTATCTGGTCATTATCACATTGCTGTTTGTGGGAGCTTGCTGTGTGCAAATTGGCTGCCGCGTTTCCTACATTACAAAAGTGAATACACTTCAAAAAGTACTTCATTGGCTGTAAAGAGCTTTGGGGCATCCGGTGGTCGTGAAAGGCGCTGGAGAAATGCAAGTCTTTCTTTCTTACCAGCTACAACAGTCCACGAACTGGACCAAGCTCAATGATTGCAATGAACTTTTTTTAAAATCCCATTCATTATTGGATCTATTCTTGAAGGGAAGCATTTTCAGGGCTATGGTGAAAGCAGGGGGGAGTGGGACTAATTGGATAACTCTACCAAAGAGCCGGCACAGGCACGATGGGCCGAATGGCCTCCTGCTGTCCTGTATCATTCTATGATTCTATGATTCTGTCCACCATTGTGCGTGTACATTTATGGAGCTTGTCTCTTCTCCTCCTAGGCTGCTGAAGGCACTGGGCTTTCATTTATAGTCTTCACTGAAGCGATTGTCCACATGCCTGGCCCAACACAGATCTGGTCGGTGTTGTACTTTATGATGCTCTTGATGTTGGGAATCGGTAGTATGATGGGAAATACGGCGGGAGTCATCACACCTCTAACTGACATGAAAATCATTTCAAAGTATTTACCAAGAGAGGTCATGATAGGTAAGCCTCATCTGCCGGTGTATTCTCCTTTACTTGTAATCGCTAAGGTCAGGATCTCGATGCTGGAGAATGAAAACATGTTTCTACTTTGTGCAGCTTGTGTCGGCGTTAGCAGCTCGTGGCTCAGGAGTGACGTGGGCCGGATATAGCGTAACGGTCTCCCGGCCCTGCCTCAAAACTCCAAGCAGCACAACCCACCACCAGCGGCCAGAATCCACCCCCCCTCACCTCTCTCCATCGAACAGCCTGCTGAGCCGCTCCTGCTAAGCTGGTAGGGCACGAAATCGTTGGGGAGGTAGCGACTGCCGACTGCCTGTCTCGGTAGGAGTGTAGCGGGCTGGCACCCTCAGGCTGGAACACCCCTTCCCGCGCCCTGCAGTCCTGACCTGCGGTATCACGGATGCCTAAGGCAGCCTCCCCCCTACTCCCCCACCCAACCCACCTGGAAAGGAGAGCAACGCAGTTGGGGGCTGGATGGGGAGGATTTTAACAACAACAACAACTTGTATTTATATAGCGCCTTTAACGTACTAAAATGTCCCAAGGCGCTTCACAGGAGTATTAAAAGACTTGGAGCGAGTTAGGACACAGGCGGCCGAGTTTTGGATAACCTCAAGTTTACGTAGGGTAGAATGTGGGAGGCCAGCCAGGAGTGCGTTGGAATAATCAAGTCTAGAGGTAACAAAGGCATGGATGAGGGTTTCACTAGGGTACGGCAGCATAGTGGTTATGTTACTAGACTAATAATCTCCGAGACATGAGTTCAAATCCCAGCTGGGGAATTTAAATTCAGCTAATTAACTAAATCTGAATAAAAAGCTAGTGTCAGTAATGGTGACCATGAAACTACTGGATTGGTGTAAAAACCCATCTGGTTCACTAATGTCCTTTAGGGAAGGAAATCTGCCGTCCTTACCCGGTCTGTCCTATATGTGACTCCAGACCCACAGCAATGTGGTTGACTCTTAACTGCCCTCTGAAATGGCCCAGTCAGCCACACTGTCGTATCAAACCGCTATGACATGGACTGCAGAGGTTGAAGAAGGCGGCTCACCACCACCTTCTCGAGGGCAATCAGGGATGGGCAATAAATGCTGGCCTTGCCAGCGACGGCCACATCTAGGTTTTCTTTTCTATGAGTTTTAATTTTTATGTAATAATTATCAATTGTTCCTATAAAAAAAAATGACTTCAATGTTGAAGTGCTGCGCCGGTGAAACCAGGACTCCACTTGGTTAAGCAGCTGCGCTTGATCACTCACTGCCTCCGACTGACGAGCAAATGACAATCTTACATTCAGCAGCACTCGAAATGTCAAAGGATTGTTAAATCTCTTTATAGCAGCTGTCTGGGTCAAAACCATCAGTCAAACGGTGCGAGCGAGCGGCCTTGCAAATCACACAGGATTAGAATAGGTCCGTAGGCGGAGGAGAGAGACGGAGTACCGTCCCATCGTTTCAAGCCCACCTGCTTGTGCTGGTTTTGCCTTTCATTAAGAGCGCTCCGATATTTAGCTTCGTGTCACTGGCAGGGTCGACTCCCGCTGAGCTTGAGCGGGCCAAGCTGGAAGCCCTCCACGCTGCTGCCCTTCCATGCGCGGGCGCGCTGTGTTGCAGGAAGCCAGGGCTGCTGCACGCTCGAGCTCAGCAGCCCCGTGCGAGCCTTTCAGCACTTTGGAACATCAGAACCATAGAATGGTCACAGCACGGAAGGAGGCCATTCGGCCCATCGAGCCCGTGCCGGCTCTCTGCAAGAGCACTTCAGCTAGTCCCACCCCCCCGCCCTTTCCCCCGTAGCCCTGCAAATTTATTTCCTTCAGGTACTTATCCAATTCCCTTCTGAAAGAACATAAGAATTAGGAGCAGGAGTCGGCCACACGGCCCCTCGAGCCTGCTCCGCCATTCAATAAGATCATGGCTGATCTTCGACCTCAACTCCACTTTCCCGCCCGATCCCCATATCCCTTGATTCCCCTAGAGTCCAAAAATCTATCGCTCTCAGCCTTGAATATACTCAACGATTCAGCATCCACAGCCCTCTGGGGTAGAGAATTCCAAAGATTCACAACCCTCTGAGTGAAGAAATTCCTCCTCATCTCAGTCTTAAATGGCCGACCCCCTTATCCACACAATTCCACAATGGCCCATTGTTTTTATTACACTGTCTTGGGGTGATTTTCCACATTAAAGGCACGATATAAGTTGTTGTAAAGATGCTTTTATAGTTCAGCCCTGGGGCGGGACCAGCACCCAGCAATGCTTTGTTGCCCCCACTCCCCATTTACCCTTCGACCTGTTGCCATTCTCTGGCCGCAACTGGCAACATCCATAGAAAAGTGCCGGTGGAATAGCTTTGGCAAAAGCAACGCGCATTTGCCATTAGTTTTTCCAGCATAAAGCGGTAAAAGGCTGACACAGGGTTACTGAGCGGGAAGTAGGCCCGGCCTGGCCCCCACCATCAGGCAAAGCCAAGGGACCGCTGACACTGCTGCCCATCTGACTCCTAATGCTGCTGTCTCTCACCATCGCCTGACTCCTAATGCTGCTGTCTCTCACCATCCCGCCTGACTCCTAATGCTGCTGTCTCTCACTGGCCCACCTCACTCCTAATGCTGCTGTCTCTCACCGGCCCATCTGACTCCTAATGCTGCTGTCTCTCACCATCGCCTGACTCCTAATGCTGCTGTCTCTCACCATCCCACCTCACTCCTAATGCTGCTGTCTCTCACCATCCCGCCTGACTCCTAATGCTGCTGTCTCTCACTGGCCCACCTCACTCCTAATGCTGCTGTCTCTCACCATCCCGCCTGACTCCTAATGCTGCTGTCTCTCTCCGGCCCATCTGACTCCTAATGCTGCTGTCTCTCACCATCGCCTGACTCCTAATGCTGCTGTCTCTCACTGGCCCGCCTGACTCCTAATGCTGCTGTCTCTCACCATCGCCTGACTCCTAATGCTGCTGTCTCTCACCATCCCGCCTGACTCCTAATGCTGCTGTCTCTCACCGGCCCATCTGACTCCTAATGCTGCTGTCTCTCACCATCCCGCCTGACTCCTAATGCTGCTGTCTCTCACCGGCCCATCTGACTCCTAATGCTGCTGTCTCTCACTGGCCCACCTCACTCCTAATGCTGCTGTCTCTCACCGGCCCATCTGACTCCTAATGCTGCTGTCTCTCTCCATCCCACCTCACTCCTAATGCTGCTGTCTCTCTCCATCCCACCTCACTCCTAATGCTGCTGTCTCTCACCATCGCCTGACTCCTAATGCTGCTGTCTCTCACCATCCCACCTGACTCCTAATGCTGCTGTCTCTCACCTGCCCACCATTGCCATATTTAGAAAGTACACGAAGCTCATGCCTTGGCCAGCCTTTAACAACCTCGCCTTGCCACCTCGCCACCACCTCCCAAAGCCGGCCCCGTCTGTCCGCCTCTGATCTGCAGAGCTTGCTCTTGGTGCAGGCGCGGGGTTTGCAGTAGAGGTGCTCCTCCCCCAGTTGCACTTTGCTTGCGCTGGTTACGCATGACCTTTTCCTTTGCAGGGGAGCGGACACAATGATAATGGACTGTGAGTGGCAAGGACACATCTTCTTCTCACCCATATGATGAGACCCGCAGGAGCATTGACTCTGTCAGATCAAGACTAGCAGAGCCCCCTGTGGCAGGCAATGTAAGTTTGCACAGTGGCTGAGTTAACCTGGTGCTTGAGTGTTTGCAGAGGCTTCCCTTTGCACAGGTCAGCTTCCCTGACACCCAGGTGCTGACCCAGAAAGAGCAGGAGAGGTAAGGAAGTGAGTGAAGCCTCTATCATTGCTGCAGGATGTGCATTGGGAGCATTGTCATGACTTACCTCGACGACCCTCGTGAGGTTATTGAACCTCTTCCTGCGCTGTGTGGCAGTCACTGTGGCAGTCACTGTGTGGCAGTCACTGTGGCAGTCACTGTGTGGCAGTCACTGTGTGGCAGTCACTGTGTGGCAGTCACTGGGGAGGTGGACTTTCCTCCATACATTTTTGCACCCTCTCTTGTGCAGCTTCTTACACTCAGTCCCCAGCAGTCTTTCCCTTCTAGCCTTTAGTTGAGCCAGTAGAACATCCACAGATGTATCTGTGCCCTTCCCGCTGTTGACTACATTGAAGCTGCTGCTCTTTCGGGCATTGAGCGGCTCCTGCTCTCCAGAAATAAGAGCTCCCTTTAATTAGTTGCAACATTTCAACGCCTAGCACGCCAATCCATTTCTCCCTCCCTCCCGGTGATGGTAACCCAGTAAGTAGCAGCTGCCACACGTACATTGTTCGGGCCCCAGAAGGAAATTGCAGCAGGTTAGTGGTGGACCTGTTGGACAGGGAGGAGTCCCGCCCACCACCAACCCAGGCCAATCCAGCCAAACATGTCTCACTAGTGCTCTCTCTCTCTGTCTTATTTTTAAACAGTTTCTTGTCGGGTCCCCTGGTTTTCCGACGGCCTTTAGTTTAATTAGAAATTTATCGTGGCAATTTGTCAACACTTTGCGGAACTCTAGATAAGCTATCGTAACTCTTGGACTCGCCCACTGATAGGGGCACTGTAATCCAGGTAATGAGATTGTGCCTTGATCAGTTAGATTTTGAATCTACTCTTTGCTTATTTTCTGATTAATCCCCCCCCCCCACTGCTCCGCCTTAAGAACATAAGAAATAGGAGCAGGAGTAGACCAATCAGCCCCTCGAGCCTGCTCCGCCATTCAATGAGATCATGGCTGATCTGATCCAACCTCAACTCTAAAGAACACAAGTAGGAGCAGGACCAGGCCACTCGGCCCCTGGGCCCGCTCCGCCACCCACAGGGCCTTGACCGATCCGAACTCAAACTCATGTCCAATTTCCAGCCCGCTCCCCATAACCCCTAATTCCCTTTACTTCTAGGAAACGGTCTATTTCTGTTTTAAATTTATTTAATGAAGTAGCTTCCACAGCTTCCTGGGGTAGCAAATTCCACAGACCCACTACCCTCTGAGTGAAAAAGTTTCTCCTCATCTCAGTTTTGAAAGAGCAGCCCCTTATTCTAAGATTATGCCCCCTAGTTCTAGTTTCACCCATCATTGGGAACATCCTCACCGCGTCCACCCGATCAAGCCCATTCACAATCTTATATGTTTCAATAAGATCGCCTCTCATTCTTCTGAACTCCAATGAGTAGAGTCCCAATCTACTCAACCTCTCCTCGTATGTCCACCCCCTCATCCCCGGGATTAACCGAGTGAACCTTCTTTGTACTGCCTCGAGAGCAAGTATGTCTTTTCTTAAGTATGGACACCAAAATTGTATTTGGTCTAACATCTGTGTCAGCCGTGGCTCAGTGGGCGGCACCCTCGCCTCTGAGTCAGAAGGTTTGTGGGTTCAAGTCCCACTCCAGAGATTTGAGCACAAAAAGCTAGGCTGACACTCCAGTGCAGTACTGAGGGAGTGCCGCACTGTCGGAGGGGCAGTACTGAGGGAGCGCCGCACTGTCAGAGGGGCAGTACTGAGGGAGTGCCGCACTGTCGGAGGGGCAGTACTGAGGGAGCGCCGCACTGTCAGAGGGGCAGTACTGAGGGAGTGCTGCACTGTCGGAGGGGCAGTACTGAGGGAGTGCCGCACTGTCGGAGGGGCAGTACTGAGGGAGCGCTGCACTGTTGGAGGGGCAGTACTGAGGGAGCGCCGCACTGTCAGAGGGGCAGTACTGAGGGAGTGCTGCACTGTCGGAGGGGCAGTACTGAGGGAGCGCTGCACTGTCGGAGGGGCAGTACTGAGGGAGTGCTGCACTGTCGGAGGGGCAGTACTGAGGGAGTGCTGCACTGTCGGAGGGGCAGTGCTGAGGGAGCGCTGCACTGTCGGAGGGGCAGTACTGAGGGAGTGCTGCACTGTCGGAGGGGCAGTCCTGAGGGAGAGCCGCACTGTCGGAGGGGCAGTTTTGAGGGAGTGCTGCACTGTCGGAGGGGCAATGCTGAGGGAGCGCTGCACTGTCGGAGGTGCTGTTTGTCAGATGAGACGTTAAACCGAGGCCCCGTCTGCTCTCTCAGGTGGACGCAAAAGATTCCAAGGGCACTATTTCGAAGAAGAGCAGGGGAGTTCTCCCCGGTGTCCTGGGGCCAATATTTATCCCTCAACCAACATCACTAAAACAGATGATCTGGTCATTATCACATTGCTGTTTGTGGGAGCTTGCTGTGCGCATATTAGCTGCCGCGTTTCCCACATTACAACAGTGACTACACTTCAAAAAAGTACTTCATTGACTATAAAGCGCTTTGGGACGTCCGGTGGTTGTGAAAGGCGCTCGAGAAATGCAAGTCTTTCTTTTCTATGCCATGTTATTCAGAGTCAATGGCCGTAAGTCGGGAATCTGCTCCTCCTCAGTTCGGCATCTGTCAGTGATGCTATAACAACAACAACAACTTGTATTTATATAGCGCCTTTAATGTAGTAAAACGTCCCAAGGCGCTTCACAGGAGTATTATAAGACAAAACATTTGACACCGAGCCACATAAGGAGAAATTAGGGCAGGTGACCAAAAGCTTGGTCAAAGAGGTAGGTTTCAAGGAGCGTCTTAAAGGAGGAAAGAGAGGTAGAGAGGTTTAGGGAGGGAATTCCAGAGCTTAGGGCCCCGGCAACAGAAGGCACGGCCACCAATGGTGGAGCGATTAAAATCAGGGATGCTCAAGAGGGCAGAATTAGAGGAGCGCAGATATCTCTGGGCGGGGGTGGGGGGGGGTGTTGTGGGGCTAGAGGAGAAAACAGAGATAGGGAGGGGTGAGGCCAGGGAGGGATTCGAAAACAAAGATAGAGGTTTTGAACCAACTGTTTGGATGTACGCAAAAACATCAAAGGATTTCTTGCATGCTTTTTGTTTCGCTTTTCCTTCCTCTTTCCCCGCCACAGTCTGCTACAACGGCCAAAATTGGAGGAATTGACATGTCCGCATATGATGACATGTTCAAGGGTTAAATTACGAGGAGAGATTACACAAACTAGGGTTGTATTCCCTGGAATTTAGAAGGTTAAGGGGTGATTTGATTGAAGTTTTCAGGATATTAAGGGGAACAGATAGGGTCGATAGAGAGAAACTATTTCCACTGGTTGGGGATTCTAGGACTAGGGGGCAGAGTCTAAAAATTAGAGCCAGACCTTTCAGGAGTGAAATTAGGAAACACTTCTACACACAAAGGGTGGTAGAAGTTTGGAACTCTCTTCCGCAAACAGCAATTGATGCTGGATCAATTGTTAATTTTAAATCTGAGATTGATAGCTTTCTGTTAACCAAAGCTATTAAGGGTATGGAGCCAAAGGCGGGTATATGGAGTTAGATCGCAGATCAGCCGTGATCACATTGAATGGCGGAACAGGCTCGAAGGGCTGAATGGCCTCCTCTTGTTCCTATGTTCCTATGACATCACACTGCTGATTTCCATTTCTCTTTCCCACACGGGAAAGATCTCCCCAATGACGTAGCCTTCCGAGAGACCACAGGATGGAGTCTTCCCCGAGGTGAGACACTCCTACTCTACCCCTGTCCCCCCAACAGATCACATTTGGTTTAACTGGTCACATTTAGATTCTGGTATCCACGACCAGAGCGTAATACCAGATTGCCAACACTTCAGCTACAAAATCTTCTGCTTCGGAGGCGAGGAAGAAACATGCTGTTCTCAGACTTTCCCAGCTCACTTTCGAAACATAGAAAAATAGGAGGTGGAGTCGGCCATTCGGCCCCTTCGAGCCTGCTCCGCCATTCAATATGATCATGGCTAATCCTCTATCTCAATACCACATTCCCGCTCTCTCCCCATACCCCTTGCTGCCTTTTGTGTCTAGAAAATCTATCAATCTCCTTCTTAAATATATTCAGTGACTTGGCCTCCACAGCCTTCTGTGGTAGAGAATTCCACAGGTTCACCACCCTCTGAGTGAAGAAATTTCTCCTCATTACAGTCGGAGGCGATAATTAGCGCCAGGCGCTAAACTTTGCGCCTGGCCGATAATCGCGCCCCCGATACCGAATTTCTCCCCCTAGATGCTATGATCTCAATATAAGTACTAGACACGTGGGGGTGGGTGGGTGGGGGGGGGGAGGAGGAATAAAGACCCTTTTCCCATGCAGAGAGTTATTGCAATGTGGGATATTCAAGAAGGCGGCTCACTACTGCCTCCTCAAGGCCATGATGCGGAGATGCCGGTGTTGGACTGGGGTGGACAAAATTGAGAGGTCGCACAACACCAGGTTATAGTCCAACAGTTTTATTTGAAATCACAAGCTTTCGGAGCTATCGATTGCTTTGGCGATTCTGTATCTAATTTACTTCACCTGAGGAAGGAGCAATCGATAGCTCCGAAAGCTCGTGATTTCAAATAAAACTGTTGGACTATAACCTGGTGTTGTGCGACCTCTCAATTTTGTCCTCAAGGCCAACCAGGGATGGGCAACAAAGGTGGCTTTGCGAGTGACGCCCACATCCCAAAAATGAATAAAAAATTAGATTGACTGCTTTGCCACAAGTGGTGATTGATGCTAAACCGATTACAGCATTCAAAAAGGTACCGGATATTCAAATAATATTAAAATATAAAGCAGGAAATAGGATTCGTTGGCAGCGAAAGGAGAGAATTGCAGTCACTGCAGGCACGACAGGCTGAGTGGCCTCGACCTCTCCTTTTATCTATTGTATTTCTGAGAGAGAACTGAAAAAACAAGCAGTGCCAGCTTCCAGAAACCTTGTACCATTATTCAAATTTGGAGGCAGGTTTTGAATGGAGTCCCGAGCTAAACATGTTTGGTTTGGCCTTTTTAATTTGAACTTTGTGTCAGCTGTGTCTCGGTGGGCGGCACTCTTGCCTCTGAGTCAGAAGGTTGTGGGTTCAAGTCCCACTCCAGAGACTTGAGCACATAAAGCTAGGCTGACACTCCCAGTGCAGTACTGAGGGAGTGCCGCACTGTCGGAGGTGCCGTCTTTCGGATGAGACGTTAAACCGAGGCCCCGTCTGCCCTCTCAGGTGGACGTAAAAGATCCCACGGCCACTATTTCGAAGAAGAGCAGGGGAGTTATCCCCAGTGTCCTGGGGCTAATACTTAAACATAACAAAAACAGATTATCTGGTTGTTATCACATTGCTGTTTGTGGGAGCTTGCTGTGCGCTACTTGGCTGCCGTGTTTCCCACATTACAACAGTGACTCCACTTCAAAAGTACTTTATTGGCTGTAAAGCGCTTTGAGACGTCCGGTGGTCGTGAAAGGCGCTATATAAATGCAAGTCTTTTTTTGGTCCCACTGGTTGGTGTGCCAGAGATGTTTGGTGGAGAAGGAGGGATGCAGGTTTGGTCGGTCCTTCAGTTTTATGTTTCTTTGTCCTTGTTATGGTTCGGGCTGTCGCCAGATATGTCTTCTCATTCTCAGTGCAGGGACTGCCTTAATACGCAACCCATTATTTCCTAGGAATCAATACATGAGCTTACACTTGAGCCGTCTGATAGTGTAGCATGGTTCGCTGTTAACATGCCGACTGAAAATGGTGCAAGATGTCCTGTCATCTCCGACTGAGACAAGTGACACTCTGATAGACTGTATATGTCGGGCTATAAACTGCACGTCCGGCTTGTTAACGAGTGAGATTAATCCGAATCAAGACGGAACAACAGATTTCAGTAAATTACAGAAAAAGATTGCTTGATTTCTCACCAGTATATGTATAAAGCACTAGTCCGGCCCCAGCTGAAGTATTGTGTCCAATTCTGGGCACCACACTTTAGGGGGGATGTGGAGACTTTGGAGAGGGTACAGAAGAGATTTACTAGAGTGGCTCCAGGGATGAGGGACTTCAGTTACGTGGAGAGACTGGAGAAGCTGGGGTTGTTCTCCTTGGAGCAGAGAAGGCTAAGAGGAGATTTGATAGAGGTGTTTAAAATCATGAAGTGTTCGGATAAAGTAACTAAGGAGAGGCTGTTTCCAGTGGCTGAAGGGTCGATAACCAGGGGACACAGATTTAAGGTGATTGGCAAAAGAACCAGAGACGACATGAGGAAAACTTTTTTACGCAGCAAGTGGTTAGGATTTGGAATGCGCTGCCTGAAAGGGCGGTGGATACAGATTCAATAGTAGCCTTCAAAAGGGAATTGGATAAATACTTGAAGGAGAAAAAATTGCAGGGATCTGAGGAAAGAGTGGGGGAGTGGGACTAACTGATTGCTCTTCGAAAGAGCCGGCACAGACTCGATAGGCCGAATGGCCTCCTTCTGTGCTGTACTATTCTATGATGGCTTAGCAGGCAATGTCTCTCACCTTGACCACAAAATTCATAGGAAAACCGAAATGAATAAAACTGCTTCAGTTGCAGTGTCTGTGTAGACTCTGGACTTGAGCAGATCCTTCTAACCAATCACCAGCAACTCTGCTTCTGAATGTGCAAAAGTTACATTTTTCTTCATTCTGCTGAACTCCCAATGTTTTTTATTTTGGGTCGGGCTGGATTTTATGTTGTTTCACGATCACAATGGCCCGTAATTACCGATCGGAGGCTTCCTGCGTACGGGTGCCTCCTTCAGAAAAATATCTACGGACTTACCTGAGGGCTCCCGAGGTCATAGAAACATAGAAGATAGGAGCAGGAGTGGGCCATTCGGCCCCTCGAGCCTGCTCCGCCATTCAATGAGATCATGGCTGATCATCCAAACTCAGTACCCTGTCCCTGCTTTCTCCCCATATCCCTTGGTCCCTTTAGCCTTAAGAAATAAATCTAACTCCTTCTTGAATATATTTAATGAATTGGCCTCTACTGCCTTCTGTGGTAGAGAATTCCACAGGTTCACCACTCTCTGGGTCCGGACACTTCCGCTCCTGGGCCTCTCCACAGTCGAAATGCGCAGGGCCCACGTATCCCAGGGGGGGCGCAGGCGGTTCGCAAGCGTCCCTGGGATCACGTGGGCCATGGGGAGCCAATAGGAGAAAGGAATCTCCCTTCATACACTTGACAGATAGACCCTGTCAAATATATGAATGGAGATCACCCCAAAAACACGGTAAAACATTAAATACATTTTAAAAAACCATCACGTTTTTAAAATGAGTTAAAATTATGCTGGTAAAAGCAGGCCTTATGATTGCTTTTACCAGGCGTGAGATTTTTAAGGGTTTTCAGCGGGAGGAGGTTCTGCAGAAAGCGGAACTCTCCCCCCCCCCCCCCCCCCGCAGAGGCCCTTCTCCAGGGCAGGCGGAGGATCTGTCCGAGCATTCTTGACAGATCGGAAATGCTGGTTTTCAGCGCATGCGCTTCGCATCGGAAAATACGGCCAATAAATTGTAAACTGCAGTCGCCGCGTGAGAAGGGTGATGCGTCGTATAAATGAATCACTTTTGTAACTCGTAGGATTGCAAGATTATTGCCAGCGAGAAAGAGGGTGTTTTATGTAGTTTCACAAG
Organism: Squalus acanthias; assembly: GCA_030390025.1. Lineage (NCBI taxonomy): Eukaryota > Metazoa > Chordata > Chondrichthyes > Squaliformes > Squalidae > Squalus > Squalus acanthias. The sequence goes on from CM059428.1 coordinate 3,806,229, forward strand.
GACTGAAAGAGATTTAAGCAATGCAAGTTATAACAATGAGGCGGCTGTGTTTTATGGGGATGGTTTTGATTTCTGTGCACTGAGCTTTGTATTTCTTTCCCCTTGCAGGGATTGTCTGCCTTGTGGCTTGCGCGATTGGACTTGTTTTTAACATTGGATCAGGAAATTATTGGTTTTCTATATTCAATGACTATGCAGCGACCTTGTCTCTTCTGCTGGTAGTGTTGGTTGAAATCATCGGTATCTGTTACATCTATGGAATAAGGAGGTGGGTGAATTACATTTCTTTCGATCATGACCTTTCACTGACCCCGTGTCTTCGGGAATTTCAGTAGAATGTTGGTAGCACCCTCGCCTCTGAGTCAGAAGGTTGTGGGTTCGAGTTCCACTCCAGAGACTGGAGCACAAAAATCCAGGATAACAGTCCAGTGTAGTACTGAGGGAGTGCTGCACTGTCGGAGGTGCCGTCTTTCGGATGAGACGTTAAACCGAGGCCCCGTCTGCTCTCGGGTGGATGTAAAAGATCCCACGGCATTATTTCGAAGAGGAGCAGGGGAGTTATCCCCGGTGTCCTGGGGCCAATATTTATCCCTCAATCAACATCAATAAAAAACAGATTATCTGGTCATTACAACATTGCTGTTTGTGGGAGCTTGCTGTGCGCAAATTGGCTGCCACGTTTCCTACATACAACAGTGACCTTGACGTTTATAGCATAGCAATGTATGCAGATAAGAACATGAGAATTAGGAGCAGGAGTCGGCCATTCGGCCCCTCGAGCCTGCTCCGCCATTCAATAAGATCATGGCTGATCTTCGACCTCAACTCCACTTTCCCTGCCCGATCTCCATATCCCTCGATTCCCCTAGAGTCCAAAAATCTATCGCTCTCAGCCTTGAATATACTCAACGATTCAGCATCCACAGCCCTCTGGGGTAGAGAATTAACAGTTAATAATTCTGTTTGGCAATTTAAAGTCATGGCCTCATGAAAAATGTATTCTACCATCTTTTAAAGATAAAAGAGATCATGTGAGGGAACATGATATAACTGGTAACCAAAGTGCAGTTGGCAAGAGTTGTCTGGTTCAATACCAATCATCTAGATATCTAGATATAGATGGTCAGCGGTTCGGTTCCTGATGCTATTTGTCAATTAAAGATACCTGCCACCATTGGAATGAGCACCACAATCGGTGCCTGAGCTGCAGTCCGAGTTACGAGAGAGCGTTTTCACTATTTTGTGGAGGACCTGAGACTGCTCACTCAGCCTTGTCACTCTCTGCAGAGAGCCGGCACGGACTCGATGGGCCGAATGGCCTCCTTCTGTGCCGTTGTGACTCTATGACATGCTCAACACCTGCCGGCCAACCAGAGTGAGGTTATATGGAGGCAAGGGTCCCAGACCTGAAACGTTGACTCTGTTTCTCTCTCCACGGATGCTGCCTGGCCTGCTGAGTGTGTCCAGCGTTTTCTGTTGTTATTTCAGACTTCCGGCATCCGCAGTATTTTGCTATTGTATTGTTATATGGAGGCAAGTTGGCTTTATGAGGCCGAAAGTTGGGGGTGGGGGGTTGTGTTTTTAACAGTACAATTCCAGTTTTAACAATGTTAATTATCATGTGCACATAGAAAATACCCACCATCCTTTCTTTATTTAACCACCAACTCTGTGCGGATCTGACGCAGCCCTCTCTTCGCGTGTGAAATTATTAAAAAGTTTCTGTCCTTTGGGAACAATTTATTATTTACACATAGGATGTGGTAAGTCTCAATTCTGTTGATGAGAAGGCTTCCAGTCTTCCTATGATGTTTCTGTAGACTGGAGAATCGCGACACTCCGGCATTCCATATATTTCCCAGCCCTGCCTTGTTAAAGGAATTTTTTTTTTTTTTTTATATATCAGAAGTTTAGCTGTGGAAAAGTACTGCCTCTGCCCTGCCGTGCTTCTGCGAGACATCATCCCTTTGGCAATCTGTCAAGTTTTAGTCTCTCGCCAATAATTCAGAGGGCGGAGATTAAGTTTGAAGTGCTGACTGAGGTCGTATAGGTCGCAGCTCCAGCACGTGAGTTCGGGATCGGATGGGAAATGTCGGCACAATTCACGCAAACATATTCAGGAGGGGTTTCCCCCCCCCCCCCGAATTGGAAGCTGCCCAGAATACTCCTGGATTTCAACCCTGTGGAAATCTGGTCTCATTATATTTCATTTCCTTTGTCCCTGTTCTTTCTTGTCTCAGGACCCCACATGACATTGCAGTGCTCTTTATCATCATTCCATCTTTATGTGAATTCCAAGACAGGGTAGGGTGGATTGGATGATGACCCTGAATAGGTAAATAATTGACTACTTCGAAGCTATCCTTTTCCTGGATCCACGTTACCGACTCACCCGGTCCTGTTTGAGGTGGCGTGTGTAACCTTAGCTTTCTCCATAGAATCAAAGAAATTTATGGCACAGAAGGAGGCCATTCGGCCCATCGTGCCTTCTTGTTTATTTCTTGTCTCTAATATACAGGACAGCAATATTTTAATGCCCTGGTAGGAGGAATGCAATAATATAACTACATCAGCCATATAGAAAGAAAGAAAGACTTGCATTTCTATAGCGCCTTTCACGACCACCGGACCTCTTAAAGATCTTTACAGCCAATGAAGTACTTTTTGAAGTGTGGTCACTGTTGTAATGTGGGAAACGCGGCAGCCAATTTGCGCACAGCAAGCTCCCACAAACAGCAATGTGACAATGACCAGATAATCTGTTTTTGTTATGTTGATTGAGGAATAAATATTGGCCAGGACACCGGGGAGAACTCCCCCTGCTCTTCTTCGAAATAGTGCCATGGGATCTTTTACGTCCACCTGAGAGAGCAGACGGGGCCTCGGTTTAACATCTCATCCAAAAGTGCAGAAGGTTTATTGACAAATCCTGCATCCCACCCTCCCCAAACCCTCCCCTCCCCAAACCCTCCCCTCCCAAACTCTCCCCTACTCTCCCCAAACCCTCCCCACCCCTCCCCAAACCCTCCCCTCCCCAAACTCTCCCCTACTCTCCCCCAACCCTCCCCTCCCCTCCCCTCCCCAAACCCCAAACCCCAAACCCTCCCCACTCCAAACCCTCCCCTCCCCTCCCCCCACACACCCCACAACCAATGTTCTCCCTAATTTTTCAGAGTGGGGAGAATGTGGAACTCGCTTCCACAAAGAGTGGTTGAGGCGAATAGTATTGATGCATTTAAGGAGAAGCTTGATAAGCAGAGGGAGAAAGGAATAGAAGGTTATGTTGATGGGGTGAGATGAAGAGGGGCGGGAGGAGGCTTGTGCGGAGCATAAACACCGGCACGGACCATTGGGCCGAATGGCCTGTTTCTGTGTAAGACTATGTGAGAAAAGACAGGTTAACATTAGAGAGGAAAAACAAGGTGCACAAAAGAGTGGGAGAGACAGATTGCACTAGAGTAAGAGATATTACGGTATTGGGTGGGGTCAGACTAAGAGAGAATACAAGAAGGTCTAAGATGGGTTTACAGTGCATGTGTAAACACACGAAGTGCGGTAAACAAGGTAAGTGAGCTGCAGGCACAAATAGCCACATGGGAATATGATGTCGTGGCGATACCTGAGACCTGGCTCAAAAAAGGGCAGAATTGGATATTAAATATTCCTGGATATAAGGTGTTCAGGAAAGATAGATATGGAAAGATAGGAGGTGGTGTGGCAGTATTGATTAAGGAGAATGTTACAGTGCTGGAGAGAGAGGATGTCCTGGAGGGGTCGAGGACAGAATCTATTTGGCTAGAGTTAAGAAACAATAGAGGTGCCATTACACGACTAGGTTTATTCTATAGACCACCAAATAGTGGGGAAAAATATAGAGGAGTAAATTTGCAGGGAAATTACAGAGAGGTGCAGGAACTATAGAGTAGTGATAATGGGGGACTTCAATTATCCTAATATAGACTGGGATAATAATAGTGTAAAGGGCAGAGAGGGGGAAGAATTTCTGAAGTGTGTTCAGGAGAACTTTCTTGATCAGTACATTTCCGGCCCAATGAGGAAGGAGGCATTGCTGGATTTGGTTCTGGGGAATGAGGTGGGTCAAGTGGAGCAAGTGTCAGTAGGGGAACATTTAGGGAAGAGTGATCATAGTATCATAAGGTTTAGGTTAGCTATGGAAAAGGACAAAGAGCAATCTAGAGTCAAAATACTTAATTAGAGGAAGGCCAATGTCAGTGGGATGAGAATGGATCTGGCCCGGGTAAATTGGAATCAAAGATTGGCAGACAAAACTGTAATCGAACAATGGGCTGCCTTTAAAGAGGAGATGGTTCGGGTACAGTCGAGGTACATTCCCACGAAGGGGAAAGGTAGGGCAACCAAAGTCAGAACTCCCTGGATGATGAAAGAGATAGAGAGTAAGATGAAGCAGAAAATGGGGGCGTATGACAGATGTCAGGTTGAGAATACAAGCGAGAACCAGGCTGAATATAGAAAGTTCAGAGGGAAGTAAAAAAGGAAATAAGCGGGGCAAAGAGAGAGTATGAGAATAGACTGGCAGCTAACATAAAAGGGAATTCAAAAGTCTTCTATAGGCATATAAATAGTAAAAGGGTAGTAAGAGGTGGGTTGGGGCCAATTGGGGACCAAAAAGGAGACCTACGCATGGAGGCAGAGGGCATGGCTGAGGTACTAAATGAATACTTTGTATCCGTCTTTACCAAGGAAGAAGATGCTGCCAAAGTCATAGTAAAAGAGGAGGTAGTTGAGACATTGGATGGGATAAAAATTGATAAAGAGGAGGTACTAGAAAGGCTGGTTGTACTTAAATTAGATAAGTCACCAGGACCGAATGGGATGCATCCTAGGATGTGGAAGTAAAGGTGGAAATTGCGACCGTAATCTTCCAATCCTCCTTGGATACGGGGGTGGTGCCAGAGGACTGGAGAATTGCAAATGTTACACCCTTGTTCAAAAAAGGGTGTAAGGATAAACCCAGCAACTTCAGGCCAGTCAGTTTAAGCCTCAGTAGTGGGGAAGCTTTTAGAAACAATAATCTGGGACAAAATTAACAGTCACTTGGGCAAGCCAGCATGGATTTGTTAAAGGCAAATCATGTTCAACCAACTTGATTGTATTTTTTGATGAGGTAACAGACATGAGGGTAATGCGGTTGACGTGGTGTATATGGATTTCCAAAAGGCGTTCGTCAAAGTGCCACATAATAGGCTTGCCAGCAAAGTTGAAGCTCATGGAATAAAAGGGACAGTGGCAGCATGGAAACAAAATTGGCTAAGTGACAGGAAACAGAGAGTAGTGGTGAACGAAATAAAAACAGAAAATGCTGGAAATACTCAGCCGGTCAGGCAGCATCTGTGGAGAGAGAAACAGAGTTAACGTTTCAGGTCGATGACCCTTCGTCAGGACTGTTCTGGTCATCGAGCTGAAACGTTAACTCTGTCTCTCTCCCCACAGATGCTGCCTGACCTGCTGAGTATTTCCAACATTTTCTGTTTTTATTTCAGATTTCCAGCATCCGCAGTATTTTGCTTTTGTGTAGTGGTGAACGGTTGTTTTTCGGACTGGAGGAAGGTATACAGTGGTGTTCCCCAGGGGTCGGTTCTTGGACTACTGCTTTTCTTGATATATATTAATGACTTGCATGTGGGTGTACAGGGCACAATTTCAAAATTTGCAGATGACACAAAACTTGGAAGTATAGTGAACAGTGAGGAGGATAGTGATAAACTTCAAGAAGACATAAACAGGCTGGTGGAATGGGCGGACACGTGGCAGATGAAGTTTAACGCAGAAAAGTGCGAAGCGATACATTTTGGTAGGAAGAACTAGGAGAGGCAATATAAACTAAAGGGTACAATTCTAAAGGGGGTGCATGAACAGAGAGACCTGGGGGTATATGTGCACAAATTATTGAAAGTGGCAGGGCAGGTTGAGAAAGTGGTTAAAAAAGCATACGGATTCCTGGGCTTCATAAATAGGGGCATAGAGTACAAAAGCAAGGAAGTTATGATGAACCTTTATAAAACACTGGTTTGGCCACAACTGGAGTATTGCGTCCAATTCTGGGCACCGCACTTTAGGAAGAATGGCTCCAGGGATGAGGGACTTCAGTTACGTGGATAGACTGGAGAAACAAGGTTTGTTCTCCTTAGGGCAGAGATGGTTGAGAGGAGATTTGATAGAGGTGTTCAAAATCATGAGGGGTCTAGACAGAGTAGATAGAGAGAAACTGTTCCCATTGGCGGAAGGGTCGAGAACCTGAGGACACAGATTTAAGGTGATTGGCAAAAGATCCAAAGGCAACATGAGGAAAAACGTTTTTATGCAGTGAGTGTTTAGGATCTGGAATGCACTGCCTGAGATGGGGGTGGAGGCAGACTCAATCGTGGCTTTCAAAAGGGAATTGGATAAGTACCTGAAGGAAAATATTTGCAGGGCTACGGGGAAAGGGCGGGGGAGTGGGACTAGCTGAAGTGCTCTTGCAGAGAGCCGGCACAGGCTCGACGGGCCGAATAGCCTCCCACTGTGCTGTAACCATTCTATCATTCTATGATTCTATTCTAACATTTATTGAGAACAGGAAACTGAAAGATCTGTAAACCCCTTAATAGGGCTACACACACCAATGGGGGCTGGTGGGGTGGGTAGAACAACAGAGAGAAGTCGTGAAACAAGAATACTGAGGGGCCTGGATAGAGTGGATAGGAAGGACCTATTTCCCTGAGCAGAGAGGTCAATAACCAGGGGGCATAGATTTAAAGTAATTGGTAGAAGGATTAGAGGGGAGTTGAGGAGAACTTTTTTCACCCAGAGGGTGGTGGGGGTCTGGAACTCAATGCCTGAAAGGGTGGTAGAGGCAGAAACCCTCATCACATTTAAAAAGTACTTGGATATGCACTTGAAGTGCCGGAACCTACAGGGCTACGGACCAAGAGCTGGAAAGTGGGGTTAGGCTGGAGAGCTCTTTTTGGGCCGGCACAGACACGATGGGCCGAATGGCCTCCTTCTGTGCCGTAAGTTTCTATGATTCTATGAACACTGACGAGTCACAGACAGGAGAACGTGGGTTAAATGGCCAGCATACAAAGGGGTTTTAAAAATTTGGAAAGATGCAAAACCCAGTGGATGATATGTAAAGATCACCTCCGTGCCAGGACATTAGGAAAAAGAAGCGTGTGGAAATAACTGAGAGGCAATGGAAAGGCTCGCAACAGAGGCCAGAGGCGCACATAAAAACAAGAAATGGGGAAAAGATAAAAAACTGCAACCACTGCGCTATCTAAAATAAAAACATAAAATCCTGGAAGCAGAAAGCAAGGCTAGCAGAACCTGAATAGAGAAGAGATTAAAGTCATGACCACTTCAAAGATAATGGGGGAAATAGCTACCACCTGAAATTGCTAAAGTTAATGCTTAGACCAGATGAAAAACATGTTTTGCATTTATAATTTAGCATATATACTGACCTCTGTGAAAGTAAGGTAACAGACACCATCCAGCAATTTAATAATTATAGTTACTATGGGACGTTAAGACTTTTTGTGGCCCACGTATTCACGGTACTGGACCTGCACGAGATCCATTTCATGCCATACTCTCGCCTCTGAGTCAGGAGGTTGTGGGTTCAAGTCCCACTCCAGTGACTTGAGCACAAAAATCTAGGCTGACACTCCCAGTGCAGTGCTGAGGGAGTGCTGCACTGTCAGAGGTGCCGTCTTTCAGACGAGACGTTAAACCGAGGCCCCGCCTGCTCCCTCAGGAGGACGTAAAAGATCCCGCAGCACTATTTCGAAGAAGAGCAGGGGAGTTATCCCCGGTGTCCTGGGGCAAATATTTATCCCTCAATCAACATCACTAAAACAGATTATCTGGTCATTCTCACATTGCTGTTTGTGGGAGCTTGCTGTGCGCAAATTGGCTGCCGCGTTTCTTACATTACAACAGTGACTGCACTTCAAAAAGTACTTCATTGGCTGTAAAGTGCTTTGGGACGTCCGGTGGATGTGAAAGGCGCTGTAGAAATGCAAGTCTTTCTTTCTGTAATTAGTTCCAGACATGAACAGTTTTGATATTATCTGTGCTCATGAGATAGTAACTAATTAGAAAAATATCTCTTACAGATACCGGAGTGATATTGAAAAGATGACGGGAAACAGGCCAAACTTGTACTGGGTCATCACATGGGTTTTCATAAGCCCTGTTTTAATTATAAGCCTACTGATTTTTTACATTGTCGATTACGCCACGAAAGGGACACTAACATACACTGCGTGGAATTCACTTGAGGTATGTGACTAATCTGATTTGGTTTAGCTGCGTCCATTTAACATCACTTATCCCCTGAGGAATTTCAGGTAACTGGAGGTTGCTGGCACAGTGACGGTCGAGTCTGAAATGCCGCAGAGTGGGAGCATGCCGATTCTCACCGATGCTTCGCCCCCAACCACCACACGGAGATGCAGCTTCAAAGCTCGGTGCTTCCCGAAGCTGGGACAACCTGTTGCAGGCCCGGCCAGCTCAAGAGCAGGACTTGGAGAAACCCCGGGAGCACGCTGCGTGTTTTTTTGCCCTCTCGGCCGAGGAATGGCGGTCTGTGGGCGGGACCAAAAAAGCACGGGGGAATTCGGAGGGACTGAGCTTGAGGTGGAAAACAAGCATGAACAGCTTCCGCTGCCAAAAGACATCATTTGCCCTGATTATGACGTAGGAGAATGAGAGGTGATCTCATTGAAACATATAAGATTCTGAAGGGGATTGACAGGGTAGATGCTGAGAGATTGTTTTCCCCTGGCTGGAGAGTCTAGAACTAGGGGTCACAGTCTCAGGATAAGGGGTCGGCCATTTAGGACTGAGATGAGGAGGAATTTCTTCACTCAGAGGGTGGTGAATCTTTGGAATTCTCTGCCCCAGAGGGCTGTGGATGCTGAATCGTTGAGTATATTCAAGGCTGAGATCGATAGATTTTTGGACTCTCGGGGAATCAAGGGATATGGGGATCGGGCAGGAAAGTGGAGTTGAGGTCGAAGATCAGCCATGATCTTATTGAATGGCGGAGCAGGCTCGAGGGGCCGTACGGCCGACTCCTGCTCTTAATTCCTATGTTCTTATGTAGACCGAGATGATGCTGAAACTGGCTGGTTGTTAATTGAATCAATCGAAGGGACTAATGAGGCATTCTCTGTAATGAGGAATAATAGGTGTGTGATCTCAAAGTGGTAGATCACAATGGATGTTCCCAATATTTCCTTTCTTTCAGCTATTCAGGGGCTATATTTTGTGCTTACTGTAGGGGTATCAGTGCTAGAAAACTGGCTCATCAAATCATGGGGCACACACTCGATATTTCCCAGTGCGAGCTTAGGACAGGAAAGGCTGCACACCAAGAGTGGACATTTGCCCTTGAGTGTTCCGAGTATGAACGCCAGCACAGACTAGTTGGGCCAGATGGCCTGTTTCTGTGCTGTATATTCTACGTAATATGTGACATTCCCAGCGTAGGAATGGCGTGGGTTAGGTGCAGGGCAGTTACTTTGCCCCAACAATGGCCGAGAAATTCCACACACTTTTTTCCAGTGTATTATCAGTGCATAATCGGGGCAAATTATGTCTTTTGGCAGTGGACGCCATTTATGGCTCGTTTTCCACCTCAAGATCGGTCCCTCCGAATTCCCCCCGCGCTTTTTGGCCCTTTCCCCCACACACTGCCCACCGAGCTCATTGACATACATTGTAATAAAGGTCAGTGTCACTGCTGCTCCGAGTTTCCTGCTTTTACACTCAAAAGAGCACCAGGATACGCTAGACTGAGTGTTCTGAAGGCCAGCTCTTGCCAAGATCAGCTGGGACAGGCGGCAGTGAGGCCGAAGAGTGTGGAGTTTTAGTCGCGATTTCGACAGCCAGGAATGGTTGTTTTGCAGTGAATTTCTGTTTTATGGCATTGAGCTTAGACAACCTGAGACTTGCTTCTGAGTGCCTGTGGGAGTGTGGAACCGCTGGGAGATTCGAACACCTTCTCCTCGCAGGCAGAGCTCCTTCAGAGCAAGTATGACATTCCCTGTGGCTCAACCCTTGTGTGCCATTATCATGGAGGATTAGCAGCACAGCTTGGAGCAAAGGAGGGTCGGACAACTTTTAAGAAACCAGATACGTCCCCTTCCTCAAAGAATATACAGGCAGCACAGGTCATACGAGGACTTTAGTGAGTAGATGTGCTTAGAAGAGAATCTTACAGCACAGAAGGAGGCCATTCGGCCTGTCGTGCCTGTGCTGGCTCTTTGAAAGAACTCTCCAATTTAGCCCCACTCCCCAGCTTTCTCTCCATGACCCTGCAAATGAATCCTCTTCATGTCTAATTGCCTTTTGAAAGTTCCTATGGAATCTGATTCCACCACCCTTTCAGGTTCTGCGTTCCAGGTCTGAACAACCCTCTGTGTAAAAAAAAAAAAAATAATAATTCTCATTTCCCCTCTTGTTCTTTTGCCAATTATTTTAAGTCTGTGACCTCTGGTTACCGACCCACTTACCAGAGGAAACGGTTTCTCCCTACTTGCTCTATCAAAACCCCTCCTAATTGTAAATACCTCGATTAGGTTTCACCTTTAACCTTCTCTGCTCCAAGGAGAACAATCCCAGCTTCTCCAGTCTCTCCACGAACACAAGCCTCATTTAAGGAGAGTGTGCTTCACCAGAGTGGCAGTGGATGAGCCGTACCACCCATTGCATGAGGATCTGGAGACAGGTCACCTGCCCACACTGCTCTCTCCCTCTCTGTGATGGTGAATGTGAAGCCCACACTCAACATTTATAGCACTGGGCTATTTCAAGCAGCCATGGGGATCTCAGCCAGGCTGCATTTGTCAGGCGATTGATGGACCTTTCTGGCGAGCTGGCGAATTTATCACCTTTGGTGTCACAGAGCAAGGCAGTGGCGAGATGGGGCCATCCAGTTTTTATGTGGGGTTGCTGGCTTTCCCAAGATCTAGGGTGCAATAGATGGCTCTGACGTTCCTGCAGAGAAACCCCCTCAACTTTCTTCACAGGAAGGGCTGCTTTCCTGCAATGCACTCTCTCTGCGCACTGCCCCCTGTCGAGAGTTGCGATTGTGGAACTGGCCCTGTGGATCGTGACCAAACACTAGCTCACCGAGCTGTCTTCCAGAAGTTCACCTGTGTGGATTAACTATGTGGGTGTAAAATTGTAATTATCACAAAGCCAATAGTGATACAACATTTCAGGTCGATGACCGAGCTGAAACGTTAGCTCTGTTTCTCTCTCCACAGACGCTGCCTGACCTGCTGAGTGTTTCCAGCATTTTCTGTTTTTATTTCAGATTTTCAGCATCCGCAGTACTGTATTATGCTTTTGTATTAGTGATGCAACATTATTCTGCTCAATTGCAGTGCACAGTATGTGACATGTCTTGTGCAATCTGGACCTGTACATTGATTTTAAACAATCGCTGTAACATTATATCTTACAGGGAGAATCAGTTAAGCTCGCATATCCTCCGTATGCTTTGGCCGTTATTGGACTTCTGGTGGCCGTTTCCACAACTTGTATTCCTTTGATCCCGTTAATCATGTACATCAGGAAGAAGCTCAAAAAAGAAAAGTTTTAGGGTTAATATGTTAACTTGGATGTCTTACAACCGTACTTTAAAGAAGAATTCCTTCGAGGCTCCTTGGAAAAAAATAACTCTATTATTATTTTTAAATACGCACTTTGTGATCATTTTTAAACTGCACGTATTCAGGAAAGCATGAAGCTTACAAATTCAGAAGAAAGGTGGCATTTAAAAAAAAAAATTGTATTTAACATTGTTATACTCCTAAATCATCAATAAAATTTATAATACAGTCTCCAGCCCTTACACTGTCACGCTTAGCATAGGCAGCTGCCTATATCGGGCAAATAGCACTAACCTTTTAGCTTTACCCCAGGAATCAATTACATAGGCGCCGCTTAAAACGTATTAAGCGCGCCAACTATTTCGGGCAGTTCAATAAATTTGCATCTCAATAATCTCAAGAAGCTCGACACCATCCAGGACAAAGCAGCCCGCTTGATTGGCACCCCATCCACCACTTTAAACATTCATGCCCTCCACCACCGGCGTACCGTGGCTGCAGTGTGTACCATCTACAAGATGCATTGCCAAGGCTTCTTCGGCAGCACCTCCCAAACCTGCGACCTCTTCCACCTAGAAGGACAAGGGCGGCAGGCGCATGGAAACACCACCACATCCAAGTTCCCCTCCAAGTCACACACACCATCCTGACTTGGAAATATATCGGCTGTTCCTTCATCGTTGCTGGGTCAAAATCCTGGAACTCCCTCCCTAACAGCACTGTGGGAGCACCTTCACCACACGGACTGCAGTGGTTCAAGAAGGCGGCTCACCACCACCTTCTCAAGGGCAACTAGGGATGGGCAATAAATGCTGGCCTTGCCAGTGATGCCCACATCACAGGAACGAATAAAAAAAAAAAAATCCCCTGTATTTACCAATTTAAAAGGCTGTGTTTATTTGCAACACAAGTGGATTGGACCAGATTTCTGATAGGTGCGTCTTGTCCTCCAAGGGGACCAAACAGTCTGTTGGGAATATATAATTTGATCCTGTCTGCTGTACAGTAATTCAAGTTCTCTGCAATGTGTAATTTGATCCAGTCTTGTCAGGCAGCCTACAGAAAGTGGAACTGTAGTCAGCTTTGTGAAGATCCTCTGTTTTCTAGTGTTCTGCAATTGTAATTATAGTCATCCTTGGCTGGTTAAATAAAATACTTTGTACTCTAATTAGTGGGTTAGTTACTTCTTTGGAGTTTTATTTTTCCTTCCGGAAGTGATAAAAATTCTTTAATTCAGAATGAAGGGACCAAGGTCAAGGCTATAGCTTTAAGGGCGAAACGTTCATTAAAATAGGAAATGGAAAACCAGAAGCAAATACCCAACGGGCCCCAGATCTCAGGCGGTGCGACTACAGCAGGAACATAGTAATTGCTTGCACGAACAAGTTTGAGTCGTTCTGCGCATGCGCACCTGTACGGGGGCAGAGCAGAGCCCCCTGGGCCGGGCCTACTCACCATCCCACCCCGCCACCGGAGCCGCACATGCATACCCGATGTTCCGGTCGTGCACACACCTGGATCACGTTTCCTCCCAGTTGCCAGCCATTTCTTGCCTGGAAAAGGTCAGGAGAGGAGAGGGGATCGGAGGGGGAGAGGAGAAGGGATCGGAGGGGGGAGAGGAGAGGGGATCGAAGGGGGGAGAGGAGAGGGGATCGGAGGGGGTGAGGACAGGGGATGAGGGGAAGAGGACAGGGATAGGAGGAGAGAGGAGAGGGGATCAGAGGACGGGATCGAAGGGGGAGAGGGGATCAGAGCGGGGAGAGGAGAGGGGATTGGAGGAGGGCGGGGGTGGAATCAGAGAAGGAGAGGAGAGGGGATCGGAGGGGGAGAGGACGGGGATAGGATGAGGGAGAGGACAGGGATCGGAGGGGAAGGGGACCGGAGGGGGAGGACAGGGATAGGATGAGAGAGGACGGGATCGGAGGGGAATAAGACGGGATCGGAGGGGGAGAGGAGAGTGAATCAGAGGAGAGAGAGGAGAGGGGATTGGAGGGGGAGAGGAGAGGTGATAGGTGGGGGGGAGGAGGGGATATCAGAGGACTTCTTTCACTCACCTCTGTAAATACAGAAGAAAATGTTCATTAATAAACTTATTTTCTTATCTCATAATTTTACTGTTAATTTTTGACCCCAACCCTTCCTTAACACTTGTTTTTTTCCCTAATATGGTTTTATAAAAAAAAACTTTGTTTTTTTCATTATACATTGGCTCAGTGGGCAGCACCCTCGCCTCTGAGTCAGAAGGTTGTGGGTTCAAGTCCCACTCCAGAGACTTGAGCACAAATATCTAGGCTGACATTCCAGTGCAGTGCTGAGGGAGCGCCGCACTGTCGGAGGGGCAGTACTGAGGGAGTGCCGCACTGTCGGAGGGGCAGTACTGAGGGAGCGCCGCATTGTCGGAGGGGCAGTACTGAGGGAGTGCCGCACTGTCGGAGGGGCAGTACTGAGGGAGCGCCGCACTGTCAGAGGGGCAGTACTGAGGGAGTGCCGCACTGTCGGAGGGGCAGTACTGAGGGAGTGCCGCACTGTCAGAGGGGCAGTACTGAGGGAGCGCCGCACTGTCGGAGGGGCAGTACTGAGGGAGCGCCGCACTGTCAGAGGGGCAGTACTGAGGGAGTGCCGCACTGTCGGAGGGGCAGTACTGAGGGAGCGCCGCACTGTCGGAGGGGCAGTACTGAGGGAGTGCTGCACTGTCGGAGGGGCAGTACTGAGGGAGCGCCGCACTGTTGGAGGGGCAGTACTGAGGGAGCGCTGCACTGTCGGAGGGGCAGTACTGAGGGAGTGCTGCACTGTCAGAGGGGCAGTACTGAGGGAGTGCCGCACTGTCGGAGGGGCAGTACTGAGGGAGCGCCGCACTGTCGGAGGGGCAGTACTGAGGGAGTGCTGCACTGTCGGAGGGGCAGTACTGAGGGAGCGCCGCACTGTTGGAGGGGCAGTACTGAGGGAGCGCTGCACTGTCGGAGGGGCAGTACTGAGGGAGTGCTGCACTGTCGGAGGTGCCGTCTTCCGGATGAGACATTAAACCGAGACCCCGTCTGCCCTCTCATGTGGACGTAAAAGATCCCACGGCACTATTTTGAAGAAGAGCAGGAGAGTTATCCCCGGTGTCCTGGGGTCAATATTTATCCCTCAATCAACATCACTAAAAACAGATTATCTGGTCATTATCAACATTGCTGTTTGTGGGAGCTTGCTGTGCACAAATTGGCTGCTGCGTTTCCTACATTACAACAGTGACCACACTTCAAAAGTATTTAATTGGCTGTAAAGCGCTTTGGGACGTCCGGTGGTCGTGAAAGGCCCTATAGAAATGCACATCTGTCTTAGCTTTCTTTACCTCTTGTTTCCACTTGCAAATTATTGTCTTCCTGGTGATTTTTCTTTTGTGTCACTGGCTTTGTTTTTTTTTTAACTACACCTCTTTTCTTTGGCCTTTATTTTCAGCCTAATATTAATATTCATTCACGTAAAGCAGGGCTCTACACACAGCCTCCTTCTCCCCTCGTTGCAATTTTTCAAAGGCTTTGCGACCAGTTTCACTCTTATAAATCAAAAAAAATTCTCATTCCTCACCCGTCCTTTGACACCCGTGAACCAACTTTTTTTTTAAAAAGTTTGCCGTTCAAATAACTTTGTGAGGAAGTTAAAAAAAAAACTTCAGACCCTCAACATTTCAGAGTTGAACAGTGTGTGTTTATAGTCAGGTAATGAGTTCCCTCATGCCTCGAAATAAAAATGCTCACCCTCCGACTATTAATGCCAACGGCTCGCCATGAAGAAAGCGAGAAACTGCAGCAGGCGTTCCCGAGCCCGAGGGGCGGCCCCTTTAAATCTTACAGCGATGACCTCACCGCAGCGGCTGCGTGATGTCACGGGGTTCGGATGACGTCACAGAGCCGGGGGGCGGGGCTGCAGGATGATGTCACGGGGGGTGGGTTGGGTGAGTTCGAGCTGGAGGTGAAGCGAGAGCTTCCACCATCTCACCTGGACAGGTAGTGAGTGAGTGAGTGAGTGAGCTTGTGTCTGCTTTGATAGGCGTGCCAGCTTTACTCATGTCCTGCAACTCTTGAAAAACTTGGGAACTGTTTTGAAGCCACTTAGGATAAGCAGTATGAATTTAATGTCATTTAGAAGAACATTAATACTTATACCAAGTTCACCCAAGCGTAGATGAGACATTAGAGGAAAAAACTTTATTTTACAGATGTTTCCAGGAGATTCCAAAGATTAAATCGCTTAATTTACATGGTTTGCCATATTTTCCAAATTATTTTTTTTAAAGATAACTTGTTTATTGCTGTGGGATGCTAAATGATAATAAAGGGCTTAAAAAAAACACCATTGCAAAATACTGGAAATCCAAAACAGAAGAGGAATTGATGGAATAACAACAGAAAACGCTGGAAACACTCAGCAGGCCAGGCAGCATCCGTGGAGAGAGAAACAGAGTCAACGTTTCAGGTCTGTGACCCTTCATCAGAACTGGAAAAAGTTAGAGATGTAACAGGTTTTAAGCAGGTGCAGAGGCAGAGAAGGGGGGGGAGGGGAGGAAAGAACAAAAGGGACTTTCGATGAGGCACTTTACAGCCTTCTGGACTCAACATTGAGTTCAACAATTTCAGACTATAACCTTGGCTCCCATTTTTTCAGGCGGCAGCTGTTGATGATTCTGCCATCCCCATTTGCAACATTTAATCTCTCCTGCCTTCCACCCTATCACAGGCTGTCCCTTCAGTTCCTTCCTCTCCCCCCCGCCCCTGCTTAAAACCTGTTACATCTCCAACTTTTTCCAGTTCTGACGAAAGGTCTTCGACCTGAAACGTTGACTCTGTTTCTCTCTCCACGGATGCTGCCTGACCTGCTGAGTGTTTCCAGCATTTTCTGTTGTTATTTCAGATTTCCAGCATCCGCAGTATTTTGCTATTGTATGAGGAATTGATGGAAATACGCAGCAAGTTAGTCAGCGAACAGACAAGTTAATGTTTTAGGTTTTGACCCTCCTTCAGAACTGAAAACTGGAAGCATTTTAATAGAATTGGAAGAAAAAGTATAGGGGAGGGAAAGCTATCACAGGAGGGAAGTATTGGTGGAATAACCAGTAATCTGCTTAACCATAACCTGTTTTTCTTTTAAACGGATTGCAGATTAATCCACTGATTTCATTCTGTTTTTCCTGTCAAAATTGAACTTGTCCTTTTCCCTGTAACATAAGAACATAAGAAATTGGATAGAAAACTGGTTGGCAGACAGGAAGCAAAGAGTTGGAATAAACGGGTCTTTTTCCAAGTGGCAGGCAGTGACTAGTGGGGTACCGCAGGGATCGATGCTAGGACCCCAGTTATTCATAATATATATTAATGATCTAGACGAGGGAACTAGATGTAATATCTCCAAGTTTGCAGACGACACAAAGCTGGGTGGGCGTGTGTGCTGTGAGGAGGATGTAGAGAAACTCCAGTATGATTTGGACAGGTTGGGTGATTGGGCAAATGCATGGCAGATGCAGTATAATGTGGATAAATGCGAGGTTATCCACTTTGGTGGCAAAAACAGGAAGGCATATTATTATCTGAATGGCAATAGATTGGGAAAAGGGGAAGTGTAATGAGACCTGGGTGTCCTTGTGCATCAGTCACTGAAGGTAAGCATGCAGGTGCAGCAGGTGGTTAAGAAGGCAAATGGTATGTTGGCCTTCATAGCGAGAGGATTCGAGTACAGGAGCAAGGATGTCTTGCTGCGGTTGTACAGGGCCTTGGTGAGACCACACCTTGAGTATTGTGTGCAGTTTTGGTCGCCTTATCTGAGGAAGGATGTTCTTGCCATGGAGGGAGTGCAGCGAACATTCACCAGACTGATACCTGGGATGGCAGGAATGACGTATGAAGAGAGATTGGGTCGATTAGGCTTATATTCGCTAGAGTTTAGACGAATGAGAGGGGATCTCATTGAAACTTATAAAATTCTAACAGGACTAGACAGACTAGATGCAGGAAGGATGTTCCCGATGGCGGGGGAGTCCAGAACCAGAGGTCACAGTCTAAGGATAAGGGGTAAGCCATTTAGGACTGAGATGAGGAGGAATTTCTTCACCCAGAGAGTGGTGAACCTGTGGAATTCTCTACCACACAAGGCAGTTGAGGCCAATTCATTAAATATATTCAAGAAGGAGTTCGATATATTTCTTAAGGCTAAGGGGATCAAAGGATATGGGGAGAAAGCAGGGACAGGGTTCTGAATTTGGATGATCAGCCATGATCGCATTGAATGGCGGAGCAGGCTTGAGGGGCCGAATGGCCTACTCCTGCTCCTATCTTCTATGTTTCTATGTTATGAGCAGGAGTAGGCCATTCGGCCCCTCGAGCCTGCTCCGCCATTCAATGCGATCATGGCTGATCTGATCTTGGGCTCAGCTCCATTTCCCTGCCCGCACCCCATAACCCTTGACTCCCTTATTGTTCAAAAGTCTGTCTATCTCCACCTTGAATATATTCAATGACCCAGCCTCCACAGCTCTCTGTAGATTTGTTACATATGCAGTGGCAATGCCTTCAGTCTCCTGTCTCTGTCCACACTGACATATCACATGGTAATTCTTCTGCTGACCCTCTGAGAGAGTGCGAGTGTCTGTATGTCATGGGTACATGTTCCAGCATCAAATATTTTGCGCTCACTTGCGGAGAATAATCTACCATCGCAAAACAGGAGCTGCTAGGCTTGTTCCACCCTCAGTAGCATTCTCTCTCTTACTCATTGTCTCTCCCTATTTCTCTCTCTCTGCTTCTAAGGGTCGGCCATTTAAGACTGAGATGAGGAGGAATTTCTTCACTCAGAGGGTTGTGAATCTTTGGAATTCTCTGCCCCAGAGGGCTGTGGATGCTGAATCGTTGAGTATATTCAAGGCTGAGATGGATAGATTTTTGGACTCTAGGGGAATCGAGGGATATGGGGATCGGGCGGGAAAGTGGAGTTGAGGTCGAAGATCAGCCATGATCTTATTGAATGGCGGAGCAGGCTCGAGGGGCCGTATGGCCGACTCCTGCTCCTAATTCTTATGTTCTTACGGGTTATAGCGAATCGACAGCCCGTTTTACATCTTGATTCGCGATCACCCATTTTACACTAAGTCAAGATCGACCCCAAGATCTGAAGGATCTTTGTTACGGTGAATATCAGGAGATACAGCAGTAAAGAGGTGATTCAAATTCTTCCAAGGTGTACAGGAATACAAAACAGCCTCCCATTCTGCTATTGGTTCTTTTGTTCCTGCTTCGCAAGTTAAGGGAATTGGCAAAAGAACCAGAGGCGACATGAGGAAAAACTTTTTTACGCAGCGAGTGGTTAGGATTTGGAATGCGCTGCCTGATAGGGCGGTGGATACAGGTTCAATAGTAGCCTTCAAAAGGGAATTGGATAAATACTTGAAGGAGAAAAAGTTGCAGGGATGTGGGGAAAGAGCGGGGGGAGTGGGACTAACTGGATTGCTCTTCGAAAGTGAGACTTGATAAACCGAATGGCCTCCTTCTGTGCTGCACTATGCTATGATTCTATGATTCTATGATTCTAGAGTTCAGTGGGAATGTCTTTAAAGATCAGAGAAGAGACACAACTTGAACCTGCCGTTGGGCAAAGTCATATTATCTGCATGCAGACACTTGGAAGCAGCAGCCTGGCCCCGTTCGTCAAAAAGAGCAAGAGTTTTGACAGCTTCTGGGAATCGAGCGCTCTGAAACTCAAGCAAATTAACAACTTTGATGCGTACAGCTACCGCCAGGCAGAACAAGCCCCCTTTCCGCGGGCGTTACCACTGATACCTCTTACCAAGAATGAGGCTTTGCTTTATGAGTATGGGGAAGCAAGACTCGTTCCGTCTAAAGAATGGAATTTATGCAACATGGATAGCTGCCCACCAATGCTATGCGAGACCAGTCATTTTTCAGAACTTGTGGCACGGGACAGAAGCAATCCGCAACTTGGCTTCGACCTCGCTTATATGGAGGAAAAAGAAGGTAAGACGCATCCTAATTGGGAGATAGGTGAAGGCAAGATTCTGAGGGGGATTGGCAGGGTAGATGCTGAGAGGTTGTTTCCCCCTGGCTGGAGACACTAGAACGAGGGGGCACAGTCTCAGGATAAGGGGTCGGCCATTTCACGCTGAGATGAGGAGGAATTTCTTCACTCAGAGGGTGGTGAATCTTTGGGATTCTCTACCCCAGAGGGCTGTGGATGCTGAATCGTTGAGTATATTCAAGGCTGAGATCGATAGATTTTTGGACTCTAGGGGAATCAAGGGATATGGAGATTGGGCGGGAAAGTGGAGTTGAGATCGAAGATCAGCCACGATCTTACTGAATGGCGGAGCAGGCTCGAGGGGCCGTACGGCCGACTCCTGCTCCTAATTCTTATGTTCTTATGTAGACGGGAGGAGCTTTTGAAAAAAGGATGAATTTGTTGGATTTTTTTTGTACCTCAAAATTCTTATGTTTGAAATTTGTTGCAGCCATGATAGAAACCGTGTTAAAATATTGGGTACTGGTAAAAGATGCTGGTGATCAGAGTGAGTCCAACAATGGCCAGTGTTATGTCGATACCGTTGCAAGATCTGGATGTATATCTGTTTAGGGACAGTATTGAGGGACACGGTGGCATAGTGGTTAGCACTGTTGCCTCACAGCGCCAGCGACCCGGGTTCGAATCCGGCCTCGGGTGACTGTCTGTGTGGAGTTTGCACATTCGCCCCGTGTCTGCGTGGGTTTCCTCCGGGTGCTCTGGTTTCCTCCCACAGTCCAAAGATGTGCGGGTCAGGTTGATTTGGCTATGATAAATTGACCCTTAGTGTTAGGGGGGATTAAATACATGGGGTTAGGGTGGGATATGTGTCGGTGCAGGCTCAATGGGCCGAAATGGCCTCTATCTGCACTGTGGGGATTCTGTGATAAGCACGGATACTGATGATTGAAAGCTGGTAGAATATGATGGGGTTCAGTTTGGCTCAGTTGGTAGGACTGATGCCTTTGAGTTAGAAAGTTGTGGGTTCTAGTGCCACTAGAGATTGAGAGCAAATAACCTAGGCTGACGTTTAAATGCAGCCCTGAGGGATTGTCGCATTGTCGGAGAGGCCGTCTTTCGCATGAGGTGTCAAACCTGCACAGCTGGATGTACACGATCCCGCACCATGACTTGAGGAAGAGCAGCAGGGCAATCTGACCAATATTCCGTCCTCAACAAACAGACTATCTGGTTATAACAACAGAAAATGCTGGAAATACCCAGCGGGTCAGGCAGCATCTGCGGAGAGAGAAACAGAGTTAACATATCAGGCCGATGACCTTTCGTCAGAACTGGAAAAAGTTTAGAGAAATGAAACAGGTTTTAAGCAAGTGTAGGGGCAGGGAGAGGGGGGAGGGGAGGAAAGAACAAAAGGGAAGTTCTGTGAAACAAGAAAGGCTTGGCTTTATATAGCGCCTTTCACTACCACCGAACGTCCCAAACCGCTTTACAGCCAATGAGGTACTTTTTGAAGTGCAGTCACTGTTGTAATGTAGCAACCAATCTACACACAGCAAGCTCCCACAAACAGCAGTGTGATAATGACCAGATCATCTATTTTTTAGTGATGTTGATTAAGGGATAAATATTGGCCAGGAAATACTCCCCTGCTCTTCTTCGAAATAGTGGCCATGGGACCTTTTACCTGAGAGAGCAGATGGGGCCTCGGTTTAATGTCTCATCTGAAAGACGGCACCTCTGACAGTGCAGCGCTCCCTCAGTACTGCACTGGGAGTGTCAGCCGAGATTGTTGTGCTCAAGTCTCTGTGAGCAGGTCTTGAACCCTCTACCTTTGGATTGCAGAAGCAAGTGTGCTACCCACTGAGCCACGGACAATTCTCTGGTGTAAGTATAATTATTCATGACACCAGGTGCAGACTCAGATGGGTCTAGGGATGACATTAATTGTGTGGAAGGCAAATTTATCGAGGTAAGGGACAATTAAAGGGGAGTGTCACCATTGGGAGAGAAAACCTTTCGAGAGACTCCAGGGGCATCTCAACCCATCAGCAGTCTTTGCCGAGGCTGAAGAGACAGTCAGTTCAGAAGCAGGAGTGGCTTTTCGCACTTCTTTACTTAATATTAAAGTGAAACTCCCATCCAGGCCCAATTGGAAATTTGTTTGAGGCCAAAACTGAGGTGAAAATCAGGCAAAAATGATTTTGGTTTAATTTTTCAGTCCCGTACACCCGATCAGCACCTGAAACCAGGCACAGACGGGGTGTAGCAGACACTAAGATCAGCCTCGATGTGTCTTAGAACAACCTTATTAAAAGAAAATGCAACGAGCAGCGTAACTATTTCAATCCTTATCCCGATCTCAGTACTTAGAGCTTGGGAGAGCGTTGATTGGTAGATTTTTTTAAAGTTATGATGACTTTTGTTTGCTCCTGCCAATCAATATTCACGCCACCTGCTGTCTGTTTTTTAAAATTCATTCCTGGGATGTGGGCGTCGCTGGTGTTTATTGCCCATCCCTAGTTGCCCGCGAGAAGGTGGTGGTGAGCCGCCTTCTTGAACCGCTGCAGTCCGTGTGGTGAAGGATTGGTACAACTGAGTGTCTCGCTCGGCCATTTCAGAGGGTCAGTTAAGAGTCAACCACATTGCTGTGGGTCTGGAGTCACATATAGGCCAGACCGAGTAAGGACGGCAGATTTCCTTCCCTAAAGGACATTGGTGAACCAGATGGGTTTTTACGACAATCCAGTAGTTTCATGGTCACCATTACTGATACTAGCTTTTTATTCCAGATTTATTTAATTAATGCAGAAAAGTGCGAAGTGATACATTTTGGTAGGAAGAACGAGGAGAGGCAATATAAACTAAAGGGTACAATCCTAAAGGAGGTGCACGAACAGAGAGACCTGGGGGTATATGTGCACAAATCATTGAAGGTGGCAGGGCAGGCTGATAAAGCGGTTAAAAATGCTTATGGGATCCTAGGCTTCATGAATAGAGGTATTGAGTACAAAAGTGTGAAATTATGATGAACCTGTATAAAACACTGGTTCGGCCTCAACTGGAGTATTGTGTCCAATTCTGGGCACCGCACTTTAGGAAGGATGTGAAGGCCTTAGAGAGGGTGCAGAAAAGATTTACGGGAATGATTCCAAGGATGAGGGACTTCAGTTACGTGGATAGACTGGAGAAGCTGGGGTTGTTCTCCTTAGAGCAGAGAAGATTGAGAGGAGGTTTGACAGAGGTGTTCAAAATCATGAGGGGTCTGGATAGGGTAGATAGAGAGAAACTGGTCCCATTGGCAGAAGGGTCGAGAACCAGAGGACACAGATTTAAGGCGATTGGCAAAAGAACCAAAGGCGACGTAAGAAAAAACTTTTTTACGCAGCGAGTGGTTAGGATCTGGAATGCAATGACTGAAAGGGTGGTGGAGGCAGATTCAATCACGGCTTTCAAAAGGGAGTTGGATAAGTACATGAAAGAAAAGCATTTGCAGGGCTACGGGGCAAGTGTGGGACTAGCTGAAGTGCTCTTTGCAGAGAGCCAGCACGGACTTGATGGGTTGAATGGCCTTCTTCTGTGCTGTAACCATTCTATGATCTGAATTTATAATTCCCCAGCTGCCTGTGGTGGGATTTGAACTCATGTCCCCAGATCATTAGTTCCAGGCCTCGGGATTACTAGTCCAGTAACATAACCACTATGCTACCGTACCCGGTAAAAAGCATATAGTTGATTGTCTTTGATTTTAAAAGGTCCTTTGAAGTTATTGTCGTCATGTACACAGAGGTTAAAATGTGAGGGAACTGATTTGGTGTGGTTCAGAAACACAACACATTGGTGTCGTAACGTGCCGTCCCATAGAGCATTATGGACTGGATCTCAGCTAACCTATCAGGGGGTGTTGAGCAGAGGTGAGGCAGTTCCCTGCAGTGAGGTAGGTAATTCAACGTGGGCCATGGTTGCACATCTCCTATTTGCTGCTAACAGAACAATGTTGATACTGAGAAGTGTAGAGGAACAGAGGGACCTTGGAGTGCATGTCTACAGATCCCTGAAGGTAGCAGGACAGGTAGATAAGGTGGTTAAGAAGGCATACGGGATACTTTCCTTTATTAGCTGAGGCATAGAATACAAGAGCAGGGGGGGTTATGCTTGAACTGTATAAAACACTAGTTAGGCCACAGCTGGACTACTGCGTGCAGTTCTGGTCACCACATTACAGGAAAGATGTGATTGCACTAGAGAGGGTAGAGAGGAGATTTATGAGGATGTTGCCTGGGCTGGAGAATTTTAGCTATGAGGAAAGATTGGATCGGCTGGGGTTGTTTTCTTTGGAACAGAGGAGGCTGAGGGGAGATTTAATTGAGGTGTATAAAATTATGAGGGGGCCTAGATAGAGTGGATAGGAAGGACCTATTTCCCTTAACAGAGAGGCCAATAACCAGGGGGCACAGATTTAAAGTAATTGGTAGAAGGATTAGAGGGGAGTTGAGGAGAACATTTTTCACCCAGAGGGTGGTGGGGGGTTGGAACTCACTGCCTGAAAGGGTGGTAGAGGCAGAAACTCTCATCACATTTAAAAAGTACTTGGATATGCACTTGAAGTGCTGTAACCTACAGGGCTACGGACCAAGAGCTGGGAAGTGGGATGAGGCTGGATAGCTCTTTTTCGGCCGGCACAGACACGATGTAAATGTCTATGATTCTATTACATAGGAGTGGCTTGTTCTCTCAGTTGGGGAACATGTCCATTGAGGCTGGAGCTAAAAAGTTGAAAAACAATGATTATTTTTCCTTTGCACCTTTGATACCTAGGAGCCTCCTGAAGGTGTGAAGAAGCTTTAAAGTCCAACTGCACCCTGAATTTCAAAAGATTATGCCGGTAGCAAAATATAACAATCCGATTTGAGTTAAACAACGTTGAAATTCTTTTGCTATGGACAGAAAACATTTTCTTTTATGTCACATACAGTGGGACAAAGAAGGAACACTTTGCCAGTCGAATTCTTTTCTGATGAAAACGTTAACAAGTGAGTAACATAATGCGCCGATGCAATAACTGGGGTTTGCTTTTATTAACGCAGGTGGTAGCACACATCGGAAAAGTAGCAAATGACACACTGGGGTGGGACACGGGTCTGATACTTCCCCATCTTCAGTTGAATATCAATTTCTGTCGCATTGTAGGAACTCAGTGAAGGCCGTGTCTTCCCATGGAGAGGAGGAGAATGGAGCTGTCCACTGACCTCTTGGCAGGTGACACGGGGCTAGAAACAGTGTGTTGGCGATGACTTGAGATTAGGCTGCCAGCCGCTGCCCTCTTGAATGCAGGAGGTGTGTAGCAGGTGATCCCTGGCATGAGAGGGTTGTCCGAGGAGGAGAGATTGAGTAGATTGGGCCGATGCTCTAGAGGAATGAGAGGTGACCTCATTGAAACATATAAAATTCTGAGGGGGATTGACAGGGTAGATGCTGAGAGGTTGTTTCCCCCTGGCTGGAGAGTCTAGAACTAGGGGTTCTCATTTAAGACTGAGATGAGGAGGAATTTCTTCACTCAGAGGGTGGTGAATCTTTGGAATTCTCTACCCCAGAGGGCTGTGGGTGCTGAATCGTTGAGTATCTTCAAGACTGAGATTGACAGATTTTTGGACTCTAGGGGAATCGAGGAATATGGGGATCGGGCGGGAAAGTGGAGTTGAGGTCGAAGATCAGCCATAGAACATAGAACATAGAACAGTACAGCACAGTACAGGCCCTTCGGCCCTCGATGTTGTGCCGAGCATTGTCCGAGACCAAGATCAAGCTATCACACTCCCTATCACTCTGGTGTGCTCCATGTGCTTATCCAATAACCGCTTGAAAGTTCCTAAAGTGTCCGACTCCACTATCACAGCAGGCAGTCCATTCCACACCCCAACCACTCTCTGAGTAAAGAATCTACCTCGGACATCCCTTCTATATCTCCCCCCATGCACCTTATAGTTATGCCCCCTTGTAACAGCTGCCTCTACCCGAGGAAATAGTCTCTGAACATCCACTCTATCTATCCCCCTCATCATCTTATAAACCTCTATTAAGTCGCCTCTCATCCTCCTCCGCTCTAAAGAGAAAAGCCCCAACTCCCTCAATCTTTCCTCATAAGACCTCCCCCCCAAACCAGGCAGCATCCTGGTAAATCTCCTTTGCACTCTTTCCAATGTTTCCACGTCCTTCCTATAGTGAGGTGACCAGAACTGCACACAATATTCCAAATGTGGTCTCACCAAGGTCCTGTACAGTTGCAGCATAACCTCACGGTTCTTAAACTCAAACCCTCTGTTAATAAACGCCAACACACCATAGGCCTTCTTTACTGCTCTATCCACTTGAGTGGCAACCTTCAGAGATCTGTGGATATGAACCCCCAGATCCCTCTGCTCCTCCACGTTCCTCAGAACCCTGCCGTTGACCCTGTAATCCTTATTCAAATTTGCCCTACCAAAATGAATCACCTCGCACTTATCAGGGTTAAATTCCATCTGCCATTTTTCGGCCCAGCTCTGCATCCTATCAATGTCTCTTTGCAGCCTACAACTGCCCTCCACCTCATCCACTACTCCACCAATCTTGGTGTCATCAGCAAATTTACTGATCCACCCTTCAGTCCCCTCCTCCAAGTCATTGATAAAAATCACAAACAGCAGAGGACCCAGCACCGACCCCTGTGGCACACCGCTGGTAACTGGTCTCCAGTCCGAAAATGTTCCATCCACCACCACCCTCTGCCTTCTATGAGATAGCCAGTTACTTATCCAATCGGCCAAATTTCCCTCTATCCCACAACTCTTTACTTTCTTCATGAGACGACCATGGGGAACCTTATCAAACGCCTTACTAAAATCCATGTATACGACATCAACTGCTCTACCTTCATCTACACACTTAGTTACCTCCTCAAAGAATTCAATCAAATTTGTTAGGCAAGACTTACCCTTCACGAATCCGTGTTGACTATCCCTGATTAAGTTGCCCCTTTCCAAATGGTCATAAATCCTATCCCTCAGGACCTTTTCCATTATCTTACCAACCACCGAAGTAAGACTAACCGGCCTATAATTACCAGGGTCATTCCTATTTCCTTTCTTGAAGAGAGGAACAACATTCGCCACTCTCCAGTCCTCTGGCACCATCCCCGTGGACAGTGAGGACCCAAAGATCAAAGCCAGAGGCTCTGCAATCTCCTCCCTTGCCTCCCAAAGAATCCTAGGATATATCCCATCTGGCCCAGGGGACTTATCGACCCTCAGGTTCTTCAAAATTGCTAAAACATCTTCCCTCAGAACATCTACCACCTCCAGCCTATCCACCTTTATCACACTCTCATCCTCAAGAACATGGCCCCTCTCCTCGGTGAACACTGACGAAAAGTATTCATTCATCACCTCTCCTATCTCTTCTGACTCCATGCACAAGTTCCCACTACTGTCCTTGACCGGCCCTACCCTCACCCTGGTCATTCTTTTATTTCTCACATAAGAGTAAAAAGCCTTGGGGTTTTTCTTGATCCGACCCGCCAAGGACTTCTCATGCCCCCTCCTAGCTCTCCTAAGCTCTTTTTTTTAGCTCATTCCTTGCTACCTTGTACCCCTCAATCGACCCAACTGAACCTTGTTTTCTCATCCTTACATACGCTTCCTTTTTCCTCTTGACTAGACATTCAACCTCTTTTGTGAACCATGGTTCTCTCACTCGGCCATTTCCTCCCTGCCTGACAGGGACATACCTATCAAGGACACGCAGTAATTGCTCCATGAAAAAGCTCCACTTTTCGTTTGTGCCTTTCCCTGATAGTTTCTGTTCCCATCTTATACTCCCTAATTCTTGCCTAATCGCATCATAATTACCCCTCCCCCAATTATAAACCCTGCCCTGCCGTATGGCCCTATCCCTCTCCATTGCAATAGTGAAAGTTACCGAATTGTGGTCACTATCTCCAAAGTGCTCTCCCACATACAAATCAAACACTTGGCCCGGTTCATTACCCAGTACCAAATCCAACGTGGCCCCACCTCTTGTCGGCCTATCCACATATTGTGTCAGGAAACCCTCCTGCACACACTGTGCAAAAACTATCCCATCCGAACTGTTTGACCTATAAAGGTTCCAATCAATATTTGGAAAGTTGAAGTCACCCATGACAACTACTCTGTGACCTCCACACCTATTCATAATCTGCTTTGCAATTTCTTCCTCCACATCTTTATTACTATTTGGGGGCCTGTAGAAAACTCCTAACAACGTGACCGCTCCTTTCCTATTTCTAACTTCAGCCCATATTACCTCAGACGGCAGATCCCCCTCGAACTGCCTTTCTGCCGCTGTTAAACTATCCTTGATTAACAATGCTACTCCTCCACCTTTCTTACCAACTTCCCTACTCTTACTGAAACATCTATACCCCGGAACTTCCAACAACCATTCCTGTCCCTGTTCTAACCATGTCTCCGTAATGGCCACCACATCGTAGTCCCAAGTACCAATCCACGCTCCAAGTTCTCCTACCTTATTCCGGATGCTCCTTGCATTGAAGTAGACACACTTCAAGCCATCTTCCTGTCTGCCGGTACATTCCTGCGACCTTGATACCCTCCTCAGTACCTCCCTACACTCACCACTGGCTCGTGGACTACAGCCCTTTTTCCCATCCCCCTGACAAATTAGTTTAAACCCCCCCGAAGAGCCGTAGCAAATTTCCCTCCCAGGATATTGGTGCCCCTCTGGTTCAGGTGCAAACCGTCCTGTTTGTACAGGTCCCACCTTCCCCAGAATGTGCTCCAATTATCCACATAACTGAAACCCTCCCCCCTACACCATCCCTGCAGCCACACGTTTATCTGCACTCTCTCCCTGTTCCTCAACTCGCTAGCACATGGCACCGGCAACAAACCAGAAATTACAACATGGTTTGTACTGGCTCTCAGCTTCCAACCTAGCTCCCTAAATTCCTGTTTTAAATCCCCGTCCCTTCTCCTACCTATGTCGTTGGTACCGATGTGTACCACGACTTGTGATTGTTCCCCTTTCCCTTCCCCTTTGAGGATTCTGAAAACACGGTCCGAGACGTCACGGACCCTGGCACCCGGGAGGCAACATACCATCCGTGAGTCTCTTTTGCTGCCACAGAACCTCCTATCTGTCCCTCTGACTATTGAGTCCCCAATAACTATTGCCATGATCTTATTGAATGGCGGAGCAGGCTCGAGGGGCCGTATGGCCGACTCCTGCTCCTAATTCTTATGTTCTTACGTTCTTATGAACAAATTGAGAGCATAAAAAAGCTAAAACTGCAGTTGGTTTGTGATGGAAACACTTGCCACAACATGAATAATCTGCCTCCCTCTGCCTCCACATTGGCTGTGTTGAATTTCTGTTGTGGGGGAGATTGGATGGGTGCAGGGAGAGATGTGCCGATGCACAACTAAGATGTTGCTCGCCCAATTTTCTTCAAATTTAATATGACGCGCCTGCTGTATGGTTTCAGTCCACAGAAAAGTGGTCCTGCAAGTTAATGTTCATTATCCAGGCAGCAGCCAACTTTCCTTTTTCCCTGCAGCAGCCCATGTTGGTACGTAGAACTCAGTTAATTCGGCTTCTGAAAAGTGTTCATGTTTAGCTCATTCAATAGAGAGCAAAAAAAAAGTGATTGAGATCATTGAAGAGAGAAAGAGAGAGAGATACAGATTTCACTTAGCAACAGTCAGTTTGTTCAAGTGACCAGTTTCATGGCCTTGGGACTGAAACTGGGATTCCTGCCAATAGGATGTTCAACAAGGACATCGCAACCTACGGGAAAGGATGTTGAGGTACGTATTTTGTAGAGAAATGTAAACTCGTGTGCGTAAGAATCGGTGGAAGAGCTGTGCATCGACCGGAGACTATCATATAAGGCAAGGCCATTTCCAGTTTGATAAGGAGAAATCAGTGTATAAAAAAGAATCTTTTTGTGTTAAGTGTTAGAAGAGAGAAACGCACAAGGATGAGCACATGCCTACGTTCAAATCTGCTGACAAAACTCCGATTGTAAATTGCGTCATACTCTGTAGAAATTATACTCCGCTTTTAGATTGCTTTTTATGTTAAGTGGAAAAGATAAAGTGACTATAACCATAGGACTGAATTCATTACTACTACAAGTGAACAAGGGAAGATTGTTTAAAACAACAGCCCGTGGAGCCCACGTTTTGTGCAAGTCCTGAGGGAATGAAGGGATGGTTATTGAGAGACCAAGGCTACCCCTGCACAGCCATGAGCTCAATTAGAAAACACTGAACGGCTACAGAGCACAGCTATAGGCAGGCCCACGTCGCTGCCTATTTTACTGTTGAGCACACCATAGGGATGATGAAGTAAATATTCTGTTCTTTAGATCACTCTGGTGGGGCGATGCTGTGCAGTTCAGTCCAAGTCTCCAATATCACAACTGCTCGCTACACACGGCAGAGAGTTTTGCTCTCTAAAGAGGAGTGAAACTATGCGGCAGGATGAGGAGGGGGCCCCTTGTGGCTGTAGGCCCGGTAAGCTGAGGACGAGCACCATTTATAGGATTACCAAGGGTGTGAACAAGCAACGGGTTAGTGCATAGTTGTGGAGGATATAGCACGAGGTAGTGATGATGAGGAGGAATGGGGACAATGTGGAAGGAGCTGAAGTGTAGGCAGGGAGATTGGCGACTGTGGAACGACTTCCAGTAATGGACACATGCTGCCATTAATGTTCCCTTTAAGCCGTGCGGCCGCGCAGCTCTCTGGACCTCCCGCGCAGCCGGCGCGCCCGCTTTCCAAGGCGAAACTCCGCACATGCACGGTATTTTGATTGGGCAGTGCAGCCCCCCTTAAAGGAGCCGCGTAAAATTAACAGGAACATTGACGGCCACTACCCATCTTTGTTTCTCCAATGAAATCCCAATGTTGACGCCCCTAGTAACATGCTACACATTCTTTTTACTCAAGCTGAATTGCCGTCATTCAGCCGGCACCCAGCACTTCTAACCTTTCTATGCTCCTATCCAATGAACATCAACCAGACTCAGAATACATTAAAAAAAAAAATCAGTATTTCGTGCTGTAGACATTGCAAATGCGCTCTGAGGCTTTGCGTGTTCTTTGCCCTGGTAACCCTGTAAGGTGTGCTTGTTCTGCTTCATAACTTCAGTCTGTGCCTAAATGCTCCCTAAATGGTGGTTGCAGGTTGATGTTGGGTGGTCCGGCCCTAACATACGAACAATGACGGGCAGGTAAAGACCCCCTGGTCCACCCAGCCTGTCCCACACCTCGTGTATCACAATATCTACACTCTCCGCCCCACCCAAAACCATGTGATCTCCTGGGAGAGGCAAAAAAACAGATTTTAAAAAACCCCAGGCCAATTTGGGGGGAAAACAATCTGGGAAATTCCTCTCCGACCCATCTAGACAATCGAAACTAGTCCAGGAGATCACTCTGGTCCTGAATTCCCTGCAGTGCCTCCTTTCTGTAAGAGGTGATCTCCGCCCCAGCCAGAAACAGGTCCAGCTCGAGGAGAGAGAGAGAGAGAGAGAGAGAGAGAGCCACACAATCTGTAGGGAGGGAGAGTTCATGTCGTTCTGTGAGATGCGCTGTTGGCTAAATGTGTTTTATTATGGGATAGTGGTAGCCTTGAAACTTTGGGTGAAGGGTTATGAACTGTCCTTGCAACAGCTGGGGCCGTGTCTGATGACACAATGATCTCCAACACCTGTCCATTCCCTGTCATTTCCTTAAGGGTCCTGGCTCAAGGTGCAGGATACAAGGCCACCATGAGATGAAGCCTCTTAATTGGACCCTTTGGTTGCCGTGCTGCCACCTGTAAGGTGCACCTCCACCTGGAAGACCAGTGATCAGCAAGAGAACAGGCCATTGGGTACCTCCGATGTGGGTAAAGCCCTCCATCCTGCTCTTTCCAGCCAGTCCAATCAGCACACATTTGTGTAACTGGGAGCTCAAAGAAAGAGAGAAAGAAAGACTTGTGTTTCTACAGCGCCTTTCACGACCACCGGATGTTCCAAAGCGCTATACAGTCACTGTTGTAATGTAGGAAATGCAGCAGCCAATTTGCGCACAGCAAGCTCCCACAAACAGCAATGTGATAATGACCAGATAATCTGTTTTTAGAGATGTTGATTGAGGGATAAATATTGGCCCCAGGACACCGGGGAGAACTCCCCTGCTCTTCTTCGAAACAGTGCCGTGGGATCTTTTACGTCCACCTGAGAGAGCAGACGGGGCCTCGGTTTAACGTCTCATCCTAAGGACGACACACATACCATTTACTTTCCTAATTGCTTGCTGTACCTGCATGTTAGCTTTCAGTGATTTGTGTACAGGGACACCCAGGTCCCTCTGAACACCAACATTTCCCAATCTCTCACCATTTAAAAAATACTCTGCTTTTCTATTTTTCCTACCAAAGTGGATAACTTCACATTTCTCCACATTATATTCCATTTGACATGTTCTTGCCCACTCACTTAGCCTGTCTACATCCCCCTTGAAGCCTCCTTGCATCCTCCTCACAACTTACATTCCCACCCAGCTTTGTATCGTCAGCAAACTTGGATAGATTACATTTGGTCTCCTCATCCAAATCATTGATATATTTTATAATTGGAATTTATGTTTTTAGTGCCTAATTGCACTGATTGTCACAATTTTGTTTTGAAGTCACGAGGCAGAGGTTCGACAGTACACCCTGGGCGGAGACTTTGATGAGATGAGAAGAGCAGAGATCACAGAAAAGCTTTGCCTGGACCTGCTGCTGAGTAACCGGAAGCTGGTGAGATGCCGACCGATTGTTGGCTACATCAATGCTCCGTTAGTTTCAATCGCACGTTGAGTGAATTTTCTTCAATTTCATTTAACAGGAAGAAGAGAACAGAAGGCTGCTCCTACACGATACCAACCTTGAGAAACGGGTTGGTGGTCCCTCTTTTATTTTTTTCTCGTTTCCGGCAACAAACTAGCTGCATTGAACGCTGTTTCCATGTGATGAAAATGTAATGTAAATGGTGAGAGATTGGGAAATGTTGGTGATCAGAGGGACCTGGGTGTCCCTGTACACAAATCACTGAAAGCTAACATGCAGGTGCAGCAAGCAATTAGGAAAGCAAATTCTATGTTGGCCTTTATTACAAGAGGATTTGAGTATAAGAGTAAAGACATCTTACTGCAATTATATAGGGCCCTGGTGAGACCACACCTGGAGTATTGTGTACAGTTTTGGTCTCCTTACCTAAGGAAGGATATACTTGCCATAGAGGGAGTGCAACAAAGGTTCACCAGACTGATTACTGGGATGAGGGGATTGTCCTATGAGGAGACATTGAGTAGACTAGGCCTATATTCTCTAGAGTTTAGAAGAATGAGAGGTGATCTCATTGAAACATACAAAATTCTTACAGGGCTTGACAGGGTAGATGCAGGGAGGATGTTTCCCCTGACTGGAGAGTCTAGAACTAGGGGGCACAGTCTCAGGATAAGGGGTCGGCCATTTAAGACTGAGATGAGGAGAAATTTCTTCACTCAGAGGGTTGTGAATCTTTGGAATTCTCTACCCCAGAGGGCTGTGGATGCTGAATCGTTGAGTATATTCAAGGCTGAGATGGATAGATTTTTGGACTCTAGGGGAATCGAGGGATATGGGAATTGGGCGGGAAAGTGGAGTTGAGGTCGAAGATCAGCCATGATCTTATTGAATGGCGGAGCAGGCTCGAGGGGCCGTATGGCCGACTCCTGCTCCTAATTCTTATGTTCTTATGTAATATTAGTCAAGGTAGATGGGCCTAGAAACTGGTCTTGGGCGGTGGCGCCTGTTATAGGCAGCGCCTGTTGTTCTGGTCATTGACCGCGATGGAACCGCACATCAGACGCTGTGTATAACGGGCGGCCGATCCGACTCCGCCTGCTTTGCGCCTCCGCCAGAGACAAGTTTCTAGGTCCTGCAAACTGAAATGATGAAAATAGATTTGACCCGGCTGTTTGATGGAAGTTGATTTTGTTTAATTGAAGGTCCGACGGGGCAGAAATTAGTTCGGGTCCTTTTGCGGGCCCAGATTTGGCGGGTACGCGAGCTGCCTGACCGCGAACGGGGAGTTGGGAGGACGGCCCACAAGTGGGCCCCAGGCCTCGTCTGATTGATCGGGCCGCTGGCCCCATGGGAGAGGTTAATTTCAGCACGGGAGACGCTGGCAGCTTCCCTCTGGAATGTCCCGGGGAGGGGGTGGGGGGGGGGGGCGTGGAGTTGTAGCGAGCTTGCGGGCGGGGAGGGGATCTCGACTCCTGTGCAATCAGGGGAGCAGTCCTGTTCGTCCTGGCTCCACAAGAAGGTGTTCTTAAAAAGAAAAATGATCATTGGTTGGCAGCCGCGAATCCTTTACTAATTTCCCAAAGGGTCCTTTAACAGGTTTTGGGCCCCTAATTTACATATTAAAGGGCCTGGGACTCCTAAACAGTGGGCCCCACAGATTTGGCAGAGGGATCAAGGTCTGTGCAGATTGGGTGCAGGCCATTCCACTGCTAAATTGGTCTGCTTTGTGCCAATTTTACACCCGAAAAATGCGAGGGTACACCTATCAGGAAAGGATGAACAGGCTGGGTCTCTTTTCCCTTGAAAGACGAAGGCTGAGGGGTGACCTAATCGAGGTCTTTACCATCGAACTGAATTGAACATCGGCCTGAAATGTTAACTCTGTTCCTCTCTCCACAGATGCTGCCTGATCTGCTGAGTGTTTCCAGCATTTTCTGATTTTATTTCAGATTTCCAGCATCCGCAGCATTTTGCTTTTGTTTAAAAAGATTTATTTGGTTATTGTGAGTGTCGGCTGTGGCTCAGTGGGCAGCACCCTCGCCTGTGAGGCAGAGGGTTGTGGGTTCAATTCCCACTCCAGAGACTCGAGCACAAAAACCTAGGCTGACACTCCAGTGCAGTGCTGAGGGAGTGCCGCACTGTCAGAGGGGCAGTACTGAGGGAGAGCCACACTGTCGGAGGGGCAGTACTGAGGGAGCACTGCGGATGAGACGTTAAACCGAGGCCCCGTCCGCCCTCCCAGATGGATGTAAAAGATCCCACGGCACTATTTCGAAGAAGAGCAGGGGGAGTTCTCCCTGGTGTCCTGGGGCCAATATTTATCCCTCAATCAACATCACTAAAAACAGATGATCTGGTCATTATCACATTACCGTTTGTGGGAGCTTGCTGTGTGCAAATTGGCTGCCACGTTTCCCACATTACAACAGTGACCACACTTCAAAAAGTACTTCATTGGCTGTAAAGCGCTTTGGGACATCCGGTGGTCGTGAAAGGCGCTATAGAAATGCAAGTCTTTCTTTTCTTTCTATTGTGCTCACAGAGGGAAAGTCTGTTTGATAATTTTTAAACACATTCAAGGACATTGTAGTAAAGATCAATTCGGAGCTGGGAACATTACTTTGATCCCATTGTTCTCGGCTGGATTTGAACCCAGGTTCCTGAGGTCAGACGATAGTATATTAGTGAACTCGATAACCTAGTCCTCTTGTACAACTACATTTAAAAATTAACTTGATTCGTTTGAATTGCTCTAACAGCTTTACTCACCTGCAGGATTCGCTGTAGTGATCGATGTAACCAATGATCCTATTGCATCACAAGAACATAAGAATTTGAACATAGGAACATAGGGATTAGGAGCAGGTGTAGGTCATACCTTGACTCCTGCTCCTAATTCTTCTTTTCTTAATATAATACAAGGTGTGAGAGCATGAGGTTTGCAGTCAGCTCGGGAGTTCAGGTGATGTGTCTCATGAGCAGTTTGTCACTGCTCATAGAGTCATAGGGGGAAAAATTCAGTGTCGCCCCATTTGGGGGGCAATTATCGGCCGGGCGCAAAGATTAGCGCCTGTCGCTAATTATCGCCTCCGACTGCAAACTTGGCTTTTATCGCCCCTGGAGGTGATTGGAGCGCTAATTCAGGCGCTACACACCTGTCTTAAGGCGCAAAGGCCGAGGAGCGAGGCACT
Source organism: Squalus acanthias (assembly GCA_030390025.1). NCBI lineage: Eukaryota > Metazoa > Chordata > Chondrichthyes > Squaliformes > Squalidae > Squalus > Squalus acanthias. Next base: position 3,841,930 of record CM059428.1, read on the forward strand.
AACTCAGAGCGCTGGCGAAGCTCATGTGATGTCAGTCAACAATGGAACACACACACAATGGTGCCAGCCAGTTCTTAAAGGGGAGGGTTGATCTTGCTTTCCATCCACATCCTGCTCATTGCAGCCTTGAATCTCGGCCTGGAGAGACCTGTACATCAAATCTGCTGGAAAGAACAATGGAGAGAAACAGGGAAAGAGCTCAGAGTGAAGCCCCCACAGTCTCTTCTAAATCGATACAAGGAAGGACAAATCAAAATGAACCTGCAAAGTGTTGCTCAGTACCCAAAACTCCTTCACACAACGTTGAATCTCTCCAGAAGTCTCTCTCTCTCTCTCTCTCTCAGAAAGCGTGGTTCAAAAATGTCACCAACAAAAAAAGGCAGGAAGCGGTCGCCTTTAAATAGCGCTCCCCCAGTCCCTTCCTGACTGCAGAACGCTCCCCTCAACCTGTCGTTGCTAGTGGCAGGCGGTAAGGCAGGGGACGCCACTCAATATCCGCTCCGGGGCGTTGCGCACTCGACTGACGTCACGATCTGCCGGTGCAGGAGATCGTGGCGTGAGTGTTTAGCGCCGCCGCAAAATGTCTAGTTAATTTCGCGAGAGGCGCAGATATCGCCGCACACAGGCGCTAGTTGCTTTGCGCCCCATTAACGCCCTCTTAAGGTGCTAACGGGAGGTGCAACCAACTGAATTTTTCCCCCATAGAGTCATAACGGCACAGAAGGAGGCCATTCGGCCCATCGAGTCCGTGCTGGCTCTCTGTAGAACAATCCAGTCAGTCCCATTCCCTCGCTCTGTCAACGTAGCCCTGCAAGTTTATTTCCCTCAAGTGCCTATCCAGTCTCCCCTTGAAAACATTGAGGGGGAAAAATTGGGTTGCTTTGCGCCTCCCGTTAGCGCCCTAAGAGGGTGCTAATGGGGATCAAAGCAACTAGCGCCTGGGCGCGTTGCCGCTCACGCCTCCCGCGAAATTCAGTGGGAGGTTAGCAGCGGCGCTAACCAGTAGTGCCCTGTGGCGCTGCGCCGCCGGCGATGACTTCATCGCCGTGCACAGCGCCCCGCTCGCGCCCCGGCTGCGATCTTCGGGAGCGCCCCCTGTCTTACCGCCGGACACGATGTCTGACGGGGTCAGGGGGTCAGAGAGGCGCTATTTAAAAGCGAGGTGCCGGGCGGCCATTTTTGTTGCTGGCCGCCTACCAGCACCTGCCTCCGCTCCCGTCCCCGGCCTCCTGACCCACCCCCGCCGCGAAATGCCAGCTGCGCTCCATGAGCCCGGCACTTCTCTTGAGTGCCGGGCTCTTTTGCCGGCTCTCCTGATACCCAGGGGCCCAGCTGGGCCCCAGGTCGCGCTGTGCAAGGCCCCTCCCCTTTAAGAAGGGGAGGAAGGCCTGCAATACCGCGGCGCCACGTGCTGCAGCGCCACGTAGCGCCGCGATATTGACTCGCAGCGCCCCAAGAGGGAGGCGGGGCGCTTCCAGTAGCACCCTGCTTCCCTCTTGGGGTGCAACCATTCAATTTCTGGCGCAGGGGCGCTAGTTTTTCCGGGGCGCTAAAAGTAGCGCCCCGGCGAAGTTAGCGCCCCAAAGGGGGCGCGGCTCAATTTTTAGCCCTGAGTGTCTCCACTTCCACCATTTCCGTCGGCAGCGAGTTCCAGGTCCTCACCACTCGCTGCGTAAAAAAGTTTTCCCTCACATCCCCCCTGTATCTCTTGCCCAAAACCTTAAATCTGTGCCCCTAGTCCCTGTACCATCAACTAGTGGGAACAGCCTTTCCCCGTCTAGCCTATCCAAACCCGTCATAATCTTGTACACCTCTATCAAATCACCCCTCAACCTCCTTTGCTCGAATGAAAACAAATCCAGCTTCTCCAACCTGTCCTTGTAGCTAAGATCCACCATCCCTGGAACCATTCTGGTAAATCTCCTCTGCACCCTCTCAAGGGCCTTCACATCCTTCCTAAAGTGTGGTGACCAGAACTGGACGCAATGCTCCAGTTGTGGCCTAACCAGCGCTTTATAAAGGTTCAGCATAACTTCTCTACTTTTGTACTCAATCCCTCTGTTGATGATCTTGTTGTGCACATTGTGGCTGCCACGAATCCGGCATTACAATAGCGACTGCTTGGCGAACGTAATTAATTGGGGCGCTTTGGGACGTCATGAGGTTGTAAAAGGCGCTATATAAATGCGCGTTCTCCCTTTCTGCTCACTGCGCGATCAAGGCCGCTGGCATCTGCCACCTGGATTTACATCTGGTCTTACAACGGAACATTCATGCTGCAGCACTGAGCGCGGCTGGTAACCAATGTGGGCGCAGATTAGAAGTAACAGGATTAGGCTTTTGAAAGCTTTGTCAGGAGATAAACATGCTCACAAAACCGGCCCGGTAAGGCTGTAACACCTTTGAAAAATTAGAAAGTAGCGTTAGCGTGCGCATCGGCAGCGACTGGTCTGGGGGCCGTTTCTGGGTATAATTGAAACTATGGGTTCAAAAGTATTCATAAACTGGAATCGGCTGAACTCCCAAAATGAATTCTCGCCTTCTAAATTACCCCCAAGTATCCCATTATTCTGTACCCACTACAAGCGACTCTTTGTATTATTTGCTAATCCTTGTATTAGAAATTAGAAAAAAAAATAATTACATAACTCTTCCACTGTTTTGCATTTCAGATGACTGAAATTAGTAAGAAACTATTCATGTGGGAGAGTAATTATTCCAAGCACCGCAAAGCTGTTGCTAAGCTGGAGGTAAGGACACTTAGGCCTTTGACTTATGAAGGCTTTTGCGGTTGTGCAATGTGCCTGCAGGCAGGGTGAATATTCCTGTCAAAAAAAACAATAGCAGAAAATTGCAGAAAATGCTGGTTAACTCACTGCACCCCCCGCCCCCCCGCCCCCCCGCCCCCCCCACAGTCCCATCTGCTGCTATTCCTGAGGCAGACACTGAGGGACGTGTCAGAACAGACTGGAGTGACTGACTAGGCCGTCATGTTTTTTCATTCTCTTCTGTGGGGTTGGGGGAGGGGGAGGGGAGGGGTGACAAGCCTCTGTGACCTTCAACCCCGAAGAGTGTGACTGAGATCAGAGACTTGGCATGTGGAGAATTCTGTTCACGAAGCTGTATTGCGAAGCCATGTCACCGTGCGGTTTTAAAATCCATTCAAGGCACACTCTGCAATGATAACCCAACATTTTCAATCTGAAAAGGCTTTTATTTCTGATCAGTGGAGTAGACTGACCTCAGTATTCTATTGTAATCATAACTCTGCCTGGAGAATAATCTTAAAATGATATGGAAAATCTGAAGTGGCATTACTACCTTGATGGGATTCCTCACTGCAGGTTTTCCAACATAATGAATCATTTGTGGTAAAGAATCTGAAGAATTCTCCGTGGCATTTTATAATTCTATGCAGGTTAGTGTCGACTTCCTGCTGTTTAATTACTTTCGAAGATTAAGGGGTGAATTTCAGACGATTTGCACTTTGTTGCACGGTCAATTTTTTTGGACTCGCAAATCCAACACATAGAAACATAGAAGATAGGAGCAGGAGTAGGCCATTCGGCCCCTCTAGCCTGCTCCGCCATTCAATACGATCATGGCTGATCATCCAAACTCAGAACCCTGTCCCTGCTTTCTCCCCATATCCCTTGATACCTTTAGCTTTAAGAAATATATCTAACTCATTCTTGAATATATTTAATGACTTGGCCTCAACTACCTTCTGTGGTAGAGAATTCCACAGGTTCACCACTCTCTGGGTGAAGAAATTCTTCCTCATTTCTGTCCTAAATGGCTTACCCCTTATCCTTAGATTATGACCCCTGGTTCTGGACTCTCCGACCATCGGGAACATTCTTCCTGCATCTAGTTTGTCCAGACCTGTCAGAATTTTATATGTTTCGATGAGACACAAGTTGAGGCCGGGCCGGGGACCGTTCCCGCAGTTCCCCAGAGGCGGCTTCCTGCCGCCTGAATTTCCCGCTCTGTGTCCGCTGGCCAGGCAGCGACTCCCGCAGTGTTCGGGAGGGAGTCCGACCTTGCATGCATGAATGAGGCCCGGGAGCCAAGATCTCTCTCTCTGCGGCCTTGGCCTGTGAGCTCAGGCTTCCCCCACCACACACCGAACCCACCCCAAGCTCAAATCGAGGCCAAGGATTCAGTATTTTAAGGATTTCATGAGTTATGGAAGAATAAAAGATACCGAACTCTGCAGTTTGAAAAAATTATTTGCTTCCATGTAGATTGAACTCCAGGATATAGAAGAAGAAATCGAATCAAAGGATCAACGGATTGGAGAGGTAAGAGAGATTGCAGTCGAGTTCTTTAGGGCATAAGCAGTTTTCTTTGGGAATGACAGTAAAACCTGTGGAAAAATGTGCCACGATATCTGTAATATAAGTGAGTAGAACAAATGAAGGACAGAGACAGGATGAGTTGCGAGTCAAGGTGCTTGTTCACTGGGCCAGAGTGAACTGAGCATGCTCATACTAAACCATGTGACAAACCATGTGATAATACATTACACTGCACATATTCCCCTCACGAATACAACAAAACTATGGTCCCACCTTTCCCAGCATCACATGTACCACATAACACAAACTCCTGGCTTGTTTTCTTTTAAATCAACTACAAATGCTACAAATGAACCACAAATCCAGTTTAATAACAGGTTTGCGGAGCCTTCCTGATCTCCTTACAAAAGGTTTTGGTGTTGAACCAATTTTCGAGCTGTTTTGTTCTGGTTCCGAACTCCAAGATGACCCTGTTTCTATCTCGGATTTGTGTGAACCTGGTACTTCAGTTACTGAGGTCTGAACTGAGTCAAACTCATGTATGAGTTCATGATCAATTGGTTCAAGATCATGTCTTGGTTCATCTCCAGCAGAGATCATTTGATCTACACGAACACTTCGGATGCTGTCACCAATTTCAACCAAATATCTCTTGGTCCCACCAACCTCTACTGTGGTTCCTACATCCCACTTGTGTGAACTCGACTTTTCAGGGGGACTGAGAACACGAACACACTCGTTTTGTTTGAAACTGTGTTCTTTCTGATTGCTGTCATAATAACGTTTCTGACTCAACTGTTTCTGTTCAACTCTTGAGGCCAAATTTGGTTGAACAAGACTCAATCGTGTTCTCAACCTCCTCTTCATCAAGAGTTCTGCTGGGGTGTGTCCAGTTGTAGTGTGCGGAGTAGTTCTGCACTTCAGCAAGAAATTTGCCAAACGTTGCTTCATGCTGAGTCCCGAACAACCCTGCAACACTTGCTTTTTGAGAGCTTCTTTCACTATTCTGACTGACCTTTCGGCTGCTCCGTTTGAAGCTGGATGATATGGTGGAACGAGAGTGTGTTTGATACCGTTCCATTTCATGAACTCTTGGAATAGAGCAGAACGGAACTGAACTGAACCATTGTCAGAAACAAGCTCTTCAGATAAGCCAGTGCCACGTGCTAGTCAGAGTAGAAATAGGAGGATATTTCAAATGAATACGTGGCTAGAGGAATGGTGCAAGGGGGAGGGATTCAAATTCCTTGGACATTGGAACCGATTCTGGGGGAGGTGGGACCAGTACAAACGGGACGGTCTGCACCTGGGCAGGGCCGGGACCGATTTCCTAGGGGGAGTGTTTGCTAGTGCTGTTGGGGAGGGTTTAAACTAAAGTGGCAGGGGGTTGGGAACCTGAGCAGGGAAACAGAGGAAGGGGAAACAAGGATAAAAGCAAAAGACAGGAAGGAGAAAAACAAAAGTAGAAGGCAAAGAACTCAACGGTTTAAATTAAACATGGTCACAGTAAATAATAATTCATATAGGTCTGAGAGCGTTAAAAAAACAAGCCTGAAGGCTTTGTGTCTTAATGCAAGGAGCATTTGGAACAAGGTGGATGAATTAGCTGCGCAAATAGAGGTAAATGAATACGATTTGATTGGGATTACAGAAACACGGCTCCAGGGTGGCCAAGGCTGGGAACTCAACATCCAGGGGTATTCAATATTTAGGAAAGATAGGCAAAAAAGAAAGGGAGGTGGGGTAGCATTGCTGGTTAAAGAGGGGATTAACACAATTGAAAGGAAGGATAGTAACTCTGATGATGCAGAATCTGTATGGGTAGAACTGACAAATAATAAGGGGCAGAAAACTTTAGTGGGAGTGGTATATAGACCTCCAAACAGTAATACGGAGGTTGGGGACGGCATTAAAAGGGAAATTAGAGAAGCATGCAGTAAGGGCACAGCAGTCATCATGGGTGACTTTAATTTACATATAGATTGGGCTAACCAAATTAGTAAAAATACTGTGGAGGAGGAATTCCTAGAATGTTTACGGAATGGTTTTCTGGAACAATATGTTGAGGAACCAACCAGAGATCAGGCCATCTTAGACTGGGTATTATGTAACGAGAAAGGATTAATTAGAAATCTTGTTGTACGAGGCCCCTTGGGTCAGAGTGATCATAATATGATAGAATTCTTCATTAGGATGGAGAGTGAAGTAGTTCAATCAGAGACTAGGGTCCTGAATTTAAATAAAGGAAACTACAATGGTATGAGGCGCGAATTGGGTAGGATTGATTGGGGAATGTCACTCAAAGGGTTGACGGTGGATAGGCAATGGCAAACATTCAAAGACTGCATGGATGAACTACAGAATTTGTTCATCCCAGTGTGGCATAAGAATAAAACAAAAAGGGTGACTCAACCATGGCTAACAAGGGAAATTAGGGATAGCATAAGATCCAAGGAGAGGGCATATAAATTGGCCAGAAAATGCGGTCACCCTGAGGATTGGGAACAGTTTAGGATTCAACAAAGGAGGACAAAGGGATTAATTAAGAAGGGGAAAATAGAATATGAAAGTAAGCTTGCTGGGAACATAAAAACTGACTGTAAGAGCTTTTATAGATATGTGAAGAGAAAAGGATTAGTGAAATCAAGTGTAGGTCCCTTGCAGTCAGAAGCGGGGGAAGTTATAATGGGGAACAAAGAAATGGCAGACCAATTAAATGCATATTTTGGTTCTGTCTTCACAAAGGAGGACACAAATAACCTCCCAGAGATGTTGGAGAACATAGGGTCTGATGAAAGGGAGGAACTGAAAGAAATCAGTATTTGCAGGGAAATGGTGTTAGGGAAATTGACGGGATTGAAGGCCGATAAATCCCCAGGGCCTGATGATCTACATCCTAGGGTACTTAAGGAAGTGGCCCTAGAAATAGTAGATGCATTGCTGATCATCTTCCAACATTCGATGGAATCTGGAACTGTACCCATGGATTGGAGGGTAGCTAATGTTACCCCACTATTCAAAAAGGGTGGTAGAGAGAAAGCGGGGAATTACAGACTGGTAAGCCTGACATCGGTAGTGGGGAAAATGCTAGAGTCCATTATAAAGGATGTAATAGCTGAGCACTTCAAAAAATATTGACAGGATCGGACAAAGTCAACATGGATTTACAAAAGGTAAATCGTGCTTGACTAATCTACTGGAATTTTTTGAGGATGTAACTGGGAAAATAGATAAGGGAGAACCAGTAGATGTGGTGTATTTGGACTTTCAAAAGGCTTTCGATAAGGTCCCACATAAGAGATTAGCGTGTAAAGTTAAGGCACATGGGATTGGGGGCAAGGTATTGACTTGGATAGAGAACTGGTTGGCGAACAGAAAGCAGAGAGTTGGAATAAACGGGTCTTTTTCCGAGTGGCAGGCAGTGACTAGTGGGGTACCGCAGGGATCGGTCCTTGGACCCCAGCTATTCACAATATACATTAATGATCTAGATAAGGGAACTAAATGTAATATCTCCAAGTTTGCAGATGACACAAAGCTGGGTGGGCGTGTGGGCTGCGAGGAGGATACCGAGAAACTCCAGGATGATTTGGATAGGTTGGGTGAGTGGGCAGAAGCGTGGCAGATGCAGTATAATGTGGATAAATGCGAGATTATCCACTTTGGTGTCAAAAACAGGAAGGCAGATTATTATCTGAATGGCAATAGATTGGGAGAAGTGGAAGTGCAACGAGACCTGGGAGTCCTTGTGCACCAGTCGCTGAAGGTAAGCATGCAGGTGCAGCAGGCGGTTAAGAAGGCAAATGGTATGTTGGCCTTCATAGCGAAAGGGTTTGAGTACAGGAACAGGGATGTCCTGCTGCAGTTGTACAGGGCCTTGGTGAGACCACACCTTGAGTACTGTGTGCAGTTTTGGTCGCCTTATCTGAGGAAGGATGTTCTTGCCATGGAAGGAGTTCAGCGAAGATTCACAAGGCTGATACCTGGGATGGCAGGAATGACATATGAGGAGAGATTGGGTCGATTGGGCTTATACTCGCTGGAGTATAGAAGAATGAGAGGGGATCTCATCGAAACATATAAAATTCTGACCGGTCTGGACAAACTAGATGCAGGAAGAATGTTCCCGATGGTCGGAGAGTCCAGAACCAGGGGTCATAATCTAAGGATAAGGGGTAAGCCATTTAGGACAGAAATGAGGAAGAATTTCTTCACCCAGAGAGTGGTGAACCTGTGGAATTCTCTACCACAGAAGGTAGTTGAGGCCAATTCATTAAATATATTCAAGAATGAGTTAGATATATTTCTTAAAGCTAAAGGTATCAAGGGATATGGGGAGAAGGCAGGTACAGGGTACTGAGTTTGGATGATCAGCCATGATCGTATTAAATGGTGGAGCAGGCTAGAGGGGCCGAATGGCCTACTCCTGCTCCTATCTTCTATGTTTCTATGTTTCTATGACATCCGAAGATAGACCTCAACTCATCTATGGTACGTTCAGTTGTAGTATTTGAACCCATGTGTTTCACTTCAATCCACTTTGAGTGACTATGTACAAGTACCAGGAAATAATCATTTACTTTCTCACAGAAGTCTACATGTACTCTCTGAAAAGGTCTACTTGGCCATGACCAGGGTTGTAGTGGAGTTTTGGTGGTTTGTTTCTGCAATTTTGGCAAACGCTGCATTTGCTGACAAGTGATTCAAGATCACTGTCCAATCCAGGCCAGTAAACAAAGCTTCTTGCAATTGATTTTATACTGATGATCCCTGGATGTTCAGTATGAAGTTCAGCCAGAATTCTATCTCTCAAAGAAATAGGTACCACCACTCTGTTTCCCCACTTGATACAACCTTGCTCACAAGACAATTCAGTACGACGGTTATGGTGAAAGGATTATTACTAGTCCGAGCCCTTTTCGGGCTACCCCGGATCAGGCGTATTCCCTAGACATTCACCTTCAACTAAAGTTAGAGGTAGCCGGATCCTAAAGACGCTTAATTGGGTCTAAACATCCAGACTATCTCTCCCTAAAGGAAAGGAACAGCCTGAAGATGTTACCGTCCTCCAGATAGCACTTTTAATAAGTTTAGCTAGACTGTAACCTTCTGGATATTATGAGGGTCCAGAAAACTCCCCCCGAATTCTGCAACTCCTCACCAAAGAGTGTACAGAGATTGAGTTCGCGAGTTTGATACAAAAGTACTATTTGAGACAATTCTAAAAAAATATAGATTTATTAAAGAACCGACATGTAATTACAATTGGTGATTCAATCGCAACTTTAACAATTCCAAAAACAAAAAGCTTACAATTCTTATCATCAGAGATCCTTATTCTCAAATCTTAACTTCGTTACATTTTTACATTTCTTAGTCTATTCCAGAATATCCACCAAAATCAAATACCTTTGATACCCGAGTCTTAAAGAGTTGAAAACTTACAGAGCTTGCCTCTGAAGTCTGAGAACCGCTTTGTCCCTTCCAGCGAATTCTGTCTTCCTATTTGAAAATCCAATCTTTATACCCTTTCTCAGTGGTATATCCTTTGAAGTTTTCTGCTGATGTAAGCTAATTATCTCTAGTCATTTTTCTGTTGACCCCTGCTATTCTTACAGTCAGTTCAGCTGCTAGCAAGCAGACTTGTGTCTCTACCTTTAGGTGTTCAAAACTTATCATAAAAAACGGTGTGGAGCAGATGTATCTATTTGATGCCATTCTTACGAAAGTCTTCTATTCAATTTTTAAGTCACCTTAGCTGGTTGTATTACAGACTTCGTGTCTCCTAGGTGTTCCAAGTTCAACATAAAAACAGCATCAACCTTTTCCTTAACAGGTTGCATCCATTTGCATCAACTTTCAGACCAAGGTACACAACCTCGGGCTGCACAAAAACACATTTACTCCTTTTCAATTTGACGTTGTGGGCATTCAACCTTTGAAGCACTAAATCTAACACATCTAGATTTTCTTCCTCACTGCTTGTTACAATCAGCAGATCATCTTGATTGCATAAGCAATTTGGAACTCCTTGCAAAATCTTATCCTTCATAGCCTGGAAGATTTTGTGGAAGACTTTACACCATAGGGCAGCTCGGTGTATGAGAACAGTCCCTTGTGTGTGTTGATAGACTCTCTTTGTCAACACTTGGAAGAAGCACTGAGAGTAGCATGGGCACAGAATGTACTCTGGGTGGGGGACTTCAATGTCCATCACCAAGAGTGGCTCGGTAGCACCACTACTGACCGAGCTGGCCGAGTCCTGAAGGACATAACTGCCAGTCTGGGCCTGCGACAGGTGGTGAGAGAACCAACACGAGAGAAAAACCTACTTGACCTCGTCCTCACCAATCTACCTGTCACAGATGCATCTGTCCATGACAGCATTGGTAGCAGTGACCACCGCACAGTCATTGTGAAGACGAAGTCCCATCTTCACACTGAGGACACCCTCCATCGTGTTGTGTGGCACTACCACCGTGCTAAATGGGATAGATTCAGAACAGATCTAGCAGCTCAAAACTGGGCATCCATGAGGCGCTGTGGGCCATCAGCAGCAGCAGAATTGTATTCCACCACAATCTGTAACCTCATGGCCCGACATATCCCTCACTCTACCATTACCATCAAGCCAGGGGACCAATCCTGGTTCAACAAGGAGTGTAGAAGAGCATGCCAGGAGCAGCACCAGGCGTACCTAAAAATGCGGTGCCAACCTGGGGAAGCTGCAACACAGAACTACATACATGCTAAAAAGCGGAAGCAGCATGCTATAGACAGGGCTAAGCAATCCCACAATCAACGGATCAGATCAAAGCTCTGCAGTCCTGCCACATCCAGTTGTGAATGGTGGTGGACCATTAAACAACTAACGGGAGGAGGAGGCTCCATGAGTATCCCCATCCTCAATGATGGCGGAGCCCAGCACGTGAGTGTAAAAGACAAGGCTGAAGCATTTGCAACCATCTTCAGCCAGAAGTGCCGAGTGGATGATCCATATCGGCCTCCTCCCGAGGTCCCCACCATCACAGAAGCCAGTCTTCAGCCAATTCGATTCACTCCACGTGATATCAAGAAATGGCTAAGCGCACTGGATACAGCAAAGGCTATGGGCCCCGACAACATCCCGGCTATCGTGCTGAAGACTTGTGCTCCAGAACTAGCCGTGCCTCTAGCCAAGCTGTTCCAGTACAGCTACAACACTGGCATCTATCCGACAAAGTGGAAAACTGCCCAGGTATGTCCTGTCCACAAAAAGCAGGACAAATCTAATCCGGCCAATTACCGCCCCATCAGTCTACTCTCAATCATCAGCAAAGTGATGGAAGGTGTCATCGACAGTGCTATCGAGCGGCACTTACTCACCAATAACCTGCTCACTGATGCCCAGTTTGGGTTCCGCCAGGACCACTCGGCTCCCGACCTCATTACAGCCTTGGTCCAAACATGGACAAAGGAGCTGAATTCCAGAGGTGAGGTGAGAGTGACTGCCCTTGACATCAAGGCAGCATTTGACTGAGTGTGGCATCAAGGAGCCCTAGTAAAACTGAAGTCAGTTCAAATCAGGGGTAAACGCTCCACTGGCTGGAGTCATACCTAGCACAAAGGAAGATGGTTGTGGTGATTGAAGGTCAATCATCACAGCCCCAGGACATCGCTGCAGGAGTTCCTCAGGGCAGTATCCTAGGCCCAACCATCTTCAGTTGCTTCATCAATGACCTTCCGTCCAACATAGGGTCAGAAATGGGGATGTTCGCTGATGACTGCACAGTGTTCAGCGCCATTCACAACTCCACAGATAATGAAGCAGTCCATGCCCACATGCAACAAGACCTGGATGACGTTCAGGCTTGGGCTGATAAGTGGCAGGTAACATTCGCGCCACAGAAGTGCCAGGCAATCACTATCTCCAACAAGCGAGAGTCTAACTACCGCCCCTTGACATTCAATGGCATCACCATCGCCGAATCCCCCACCATCAACATCCTGGGGGGTCACCATTGACCAGAAATGTAACTGGACCAGCCACATAAATACTGTGACAACAAGAGCAGGTCAGAGGCTGGGTATTCTGTGGTGAGTGTCTCACCTCCTGACTCCCCAAAGCCTTTCCACCATCTACAAGGCACAAGTAAGGAGTGTGATGGAATACTCTACATTTGCCTGGATGAGTGCAGCTCCAACAACACTCAAGAAGCTCGACACCATCCAGGACAAAGCAGCCCGTTTGATTGGCACTCCCTCCACCACCGGCGTACCATGGCTGCAGTGTGCACCATCTACAAGATGCACTGCAGCAACTCGCTAAGGCTTCTTCAGCAGCACCTCCCAAACCCAGGACCTCTTCCACCTAGAAGGACAAGGGCAGCAGGCGCATGGGAACACCACCACCTCCAAGTTCCCCTCCAACTCACACACCATCCTGACTTAGAAGTATATTGCCGATCCTTCATTGTCGCTGGGTCAAAATCCTGGAACTCCCTCCCTAACAGCACTGTGGGAGTACCTTCACCAGCGGTTCAAGAAGATGGCTCACCACCACCTTCTCGAGGGCAATTAGGGATGGGCAATAAATGCTGGCCTTCCCAGCGACGCCCACATCGCAGGAACGAATAAAAAAAAACATTCAGCTGAGTGTAAGCGTGTGCCAGGTGAAGCTTAGAGAAAACCTTTGACCCAGAGAGTGCTTCATACAAATCTTGTGATGTAGGTAATGGGTACTGTTCATCGTCAACTGCTTGGTTGATAGTAACTTTGTAGTCACCGCACAAGCGACTGTTTTGTCTGCTTTGGGCACTACCACAATCGGGGTAGCCCATTCACTTTTGTCAGTTCTTCCTAGCACTCCGTTCTCTCTCAGTTTCTCTAGCTCTTCCTCCACCTGACCTTTCAACACATAGGGGACCGGCCTTGCCTTACAATAGACAGGCTTCGCGTTGGATTTGATGTGGATATGTGCGTCATACCCAGTGATGCCCTCATAATTGTCTGAGAACATGCATTGTGTCGAGTCGCTTCTTTAAAGCATCTACACTAGATGTTTATCCAGTCTAGTTTTAACTTTCTCAACCAGTCTTTGCCCGTGAGGCATTGAATAAACATCTCCATCCGCTCAGTGTAAGAACTGAATGGTTCGCGAGCTCGGTCACACAGGCCGAGGCTTCCGATGAATCCCGTAGGCGCGACCATGATTGTCCCGATCCCGTCGAACAGAGACTCAGCACGCTCCCCGTGTACCTGTGAGAATCAACGCCGCTGTTGCTGTGTATACACACACGCGAAGGCCAAGCACAGACGATTCTTGCATCAGCATTAACAGTGAAACATCGCAAAAAATTCAGTTTAGGTGTCACAAATTCACCTTAAACCTTTCCACTCGAAGGTTGAACACTGTCCTTCCATGATCCCTAAAAATGGCTTTGGGATCCCATCCTCGTCGTCAAAATGTAATATAGGTGGGTGGAACAAATGAAGGACAGAGACAGGATGAGTTGCCAGTCAAGGTGCTTGTTTACTAGGCCAGAGCGAACTGAGCATGCTCATACTAAACCATGTGATAATACATTACAATGTCTTTAGTATTTTAAGTCGATATATAAAGTTGGTGATTAGTATTGAAATCAGCTCTTTAGGTACTGCAGCTAATTCTGAAGCTGTTTCAATCTCTGATTATTAGGTCACCTGTGTATCAGGTGACCCACTTAGAGGTCAAACACACCCCTCCCCACAAAATATCGCCCAACATTTCTCCTAATCTCCATGACCTTCACATAAGATGAGGGTTAAGATTGCAAAGGTTCTGTTAGATTTTGGGTTCTGGTACTAGATATTCTCCTTAGGTTCAATGTCACTGCAAGCAGACCTCACATTGCTTAGAAAAAGAACAGACAGACTTGCATTTCTACAGCGCCTTTCATGACCACCGGACATCCCAAAGCGCTTTTCAGCCAATGAAGTACTTTTTTTTTTGAAGTGTAGTCACTGTTGTAATGTGGGAAACGTGGCAGACAATTTGCGCACAGCAAGCTCCCACAAACAGCAATGTGATAATGGGTTTTTAGTAATGTTGATTGAGGGATAAATATTGGCCAGGACACCGGGGGATAACTCCCCTGCTCTTCTTCGAAATAGTGGCCGTGGAATCTTTTATATCCACCTGAGAGAGCAGACAGGGCCTCGGTTTAACGTCTCATCCGAAAGACGGCACCTCCGACAGCGTGGCACTCCCTCAGTACTGCATCCGGAGTGTCAGCCTGTATTTTTGTGCTCAAGTCTCTGGAGTGGGATTTGAACCCACAACCTTCTGACTCAGAAGGCGAGAGTGCCGCCCACTGAGCCACAGGCCGACACAAGCCAAAGCGTGTCTTCACCTGCGCAAAAGCTGAGTAAATATAGCACGACACAAGGATCACGTGCTCCAGCCCACTGGAGTGTATCATTTTTTAAATTTGCTCTTGAGAAGTGGATGGCGATGGCAAGATCCTAAGGGCATTAAGAGTTAACCACGTGGTGTGGGACTGGAGTCACGGGCAGGCCCGGCCAGGTAGAGGTGGCCAGTTCTCTTTGTTGAAGGACATTACTGAACCAGTTAGGTTTTTTTTACAACAATTTGGCAGCAGTCATGATTATTCTGCTGCTCAGCCATAAATGAGCAGATTTGCGGAACACCTCCGTTCAGTCCGCAAGGGTGACCCCGAGCTCCCGGTGGCCTTTCACTTTAATTCTCCGCTCCACTCCCACTCTGACCTCACTGTCCTCGGCCTCTTGCATTGTTCCACGGAAGCTCAGCGTAAGCTCGAGGAACAGCACCTCATCTTTCGATTAGGCACGCTACAGCCTTCTGGACTCAACATCGAGTTCAACAATTTCAGATCATAACCTCGGCCCCCATCACATTTATATTTTTTTATTTTATTTTTTCATCCACCCTTTTGTTTGGCCTTTTTTTTCCCTCCCAGAAGCTGGCAGCTGTCCTTCATTCTGCCAGCGCATCTCACACTTCATCTAGCCTCTACCTGTCACATTACCACCTCCTCTTGCCTTGATTATCTCTCAATGTCTCTTAATCTCTCCTGCTTTCTATCCCACCACTGACCTTCCCCTTTTGTTCTTTCATCCCCTCCCCCTTTTCCCAGCTTTATACTTGCTTTAAATCTATTTCATTTCCTGCTTTTTTCCAGTTCTGATGAAGAGTCTTCGACCTGAAACGTTAACTCTGTTTCTCTCTCCACGGATGCTGCCTGGCCTGCTGAGTATTTCCAGCGTTTTCTGTTGTTATTTCGGATTTCCAGCATCCGCAGTATTTTGCTATCAGATTTTAAACCTTGTTGGAATCGCAAGAGAGGAGTCAAAGGGTAATCAGAGGGCTCTGTGGTGGCACAGCCCCACGTAAGAAGTAACGCGACTGTGTATTAACTGTTCATATATAAACAGTTAAACTAATAATAGCTTTTGCGTTTGGACATATTTTAATCTCAATTTATTTGCAAGTGATTTTTTAAATTAAAAATACTTCCTATTGTCAAAAACAAAAATAGTAAGCTCATATTATATTAAAATTATTTCATAGAATCATAGAAATTTACGGCACAGAAGGAGGCCATTCGGCCCATCGTGTCTGTGCCGGCCGAAAAAGAGCTCTCCAGCCTAATTCCACTTTCCAGCTCTTGGTCCGTAGCCCTGGAGGTTACAGCACTTCAAGTGCATATCCAAGTACTTTTTAAATGTGATGAGGGTTTCTGCCTCTACCACCCTTTCAGGCAGTGAGTTCCAGACCCCCACCACCCTCTGGGTGAAAAAAGTTCTCCTCAACTCCCCTCTAATCCTTCTACCAATTACTTTAAATCTATGCCCCTGGTTATTGGCCTCTCTGCTTAGGGAAATAGGTCCTTCCTATCCACTCTATCCAGGCCCCTCATAATTTTATACACCTCAATTAAGTCTCCCCTCAGCCTCCTCTGTTCCAAAGAAAACAACCCCAGCCGATCCAATCTTTCCTCATAGCTAAAATTCTCCAGTCCCGGCAACATCCTCGTAAATCTCCTCTGTACCCTCTCCAGTGCAATCACATCTTTCCTGTAATGTGGTGACCAGAACTGTACACAGTACTCCAGCTGTGGCCTAACTAGTGTTTTATACAGTTCAAGCATAACCTCCCTGCTCTTGTATTCTGTGCCTTGGCTAATAAAGGAAAGTATCCCGTATGCCTTCTTAACCACCTTATCTACCTGTCCTGTACCTTCAGGGATCTGTGGACATGCACTCCAAGGTCCATCTGTTCCTCTACACTTCTCAGTGTCCGACCATTTATTGTGTATTTATTTATTTGTCAAAAAAAAAGTCAGTCTTAGTGTCAAATCAGCACTGTCAGCAGAGAATGGTTCAGCTGATTATAGCGAGCCTTCAGCCACACAGACTTTTAAATCAGCTGCATTGGTTCAATATGCCTGTCACTTTCCGTATTTCAGGAGTTTGATCTCTATCAGAGAGGCTGAGCAATACAAAGCGGGACTTTAACAACATCGCTGCTCCGCTGTTCACTGCTAGGTGAAGCGGATAAGACACGCTCTGTGCAAAGTGCTGACACTGGGCTGAGAGCTGCCCTGCAGAGGGGGAATGGGGGGGGGGGCACTGTTGAATTGCCACTTTCCGATTTAGCCATCACTTCGGGATTTGACCAAGCTGGTCACCAGAACCGAATTTTACTGCAGCTACCCGTCTAAAAATGATCCACTCGTCCTGCTTTATTCCCAAACAGGGTCATAGACTTCGGCCCAGAAATTCCTCTCGTGCGTTGGCGCCAAGCGGGCGGTGTCGGATCGGTCGCCCGCGCTGCCTATAATGGGCGAACGATCCGATACCGCCCGTTTGGATTCACCGCCGGAGTTTAGTTTCCAGGCCCCCTCATCTGATACACGAGTATACACAGGGGGGCGATCTTGCCAGCCCCGGGGAGGCGGGTTTGGAGGCGGGACTGCCGGGAAAATGTCAGAATCTGGGGACGGGTGTCCATCCCGCTCCCAACCCACCTCCGTGCCATCTTGCCAGGAGGCGGGTAGCCGACCTGCGCCGGGTCCCTTCTCCGTGGAGGCGGGAAGGGGATTAGTGCCACTTACCTGCCTGTTAACAGGTAGTTAACAGGCAGATAAGAGGATTATCCCCATTTTGCCCTCACAAGTGTGGGTTTCCTGAAGGCTGCGAGGCGAGGCAAGCAGTGGGTCTGCGGGGTGCAAAAATGCGCTGTGAAGGTGAGTGATGGGCGCAAGTGTGGAGAGGTAAATGTGTGAAATGAGTGAAAAGTGATAGAAAATGTTTACTTACCTTTGTTTCTTCCTGCAGGCTTCAACAGTTGGGGATGCGGAGACTCCCGCATCTCATCGGCAGAGATGACAGATGGCTGTTGCATTCTCCGATGCAACAACCATCTAATTTCTGAAAAAGAAAGAGGTTTGATGAGTCTTGAATTCAAGAACTCATCAAACTACAGAGAATGTCAGTGTTTGACAGTTTCACAGAGCTGTCAAACGATGACAATTCATCTGTCAAAAATTTTTGACAGATGAAACGTCATACGCTGATGTTCTAAACCCGACAAGTGGGAGTCCCGCCTCCAACGCGCCCCCATTGGCAAAAACGGCCCCACAGTATCTGTTGCTGGCAAGATATTTGCAGAGTGGATTGCAGGTGGCGGTGCAGAGTGTAATCTATTTTATTTTTACATTTTTACAAATCTTGGTTATCGAGTAGTAATTTACATTACGCAAGGAACAGTGCGCAGCTTTTTAGAATTTACCGAGCGGAATAAACCATTACCGTTAGCCGGGCTGCCACATCATTTGGCAAACTGTTAACACAGCCTCCAAAGATTTCACAGCTGGTGGTGGGAGGTGTTTATCATTTTAACAACCTGCTGATCGTCATCGAACATAAGCGTGACCAGCTGGGCGCCGGCGAATTGCAGTCAGTAACGTGACCCAAAGGCTCAGATGAACGAGCCACTCGAGCTTTGCTGTCCCTGTCTATGACAGGCCTGAGTTAGATTTCTGCCGTGCGATGCACTCAGTGGGTAATTTGACCAGTCCCCGCTGCTGCGAGGGAGTCACGTCCGCGGGGGCAGAGCCACTCTGAAATATTGGGAAAGGACTGCTGTGAATTTCTGGCCATTGATTTAAATGGTTGGAATTTTGTGGGCTTCGTGTGTTCTCAGCCAAGGTTCACTCGATTGATCCCTGGGATGAGAGGGTTTGTCCTGTGAGGAGAGATTGAGTAGACGGGCCGAGACTCTCTGGAGTTTAGAAGAATGAGAGGTGATCTCATTGAAACATACAAGATTCTGAGGGGGATTGACAGGGTGGATGATGAGAGGTTGTTTCCCCTGGCTGGAGAGTCTAGAACCAGGGGTCATAGTCTCAGGATAAGGGGTCATAGAAACATAGAAGATAGGAGCAGGAGTAGGCCATTCGGCCCCTCGAGCCTGCTCCGCCATTCAATGAGATCATGGCTGATAATCCAAACTCAGTACCCTGTCCCTGCCTTCTCCCCATATCCCTTGATCCCTTTAGCCTTAAGAAATATATCTAACTCCTTCTTGAATATACTTAATGAATTGGCCTCAACTGCCTTGTGTGGTAGAGAATTCCACAGGTTCACCACTCTCTGGGTGAAGAAATTCCTCCTCATCTCAGTCCTAAATGGCTTACCCCTTATCCTTAGACTGTGACCCCTGGTTCTGGACTCCCCCGCCATCGGGAACATCCTTCCTGCATCTAGTCTGTCTAGTCCTGTTAGAATTTTATTTTTTGTTGTGAATCTTTGGAATTCTCTACCCCAGAGGGTTGTGGATGCTGAATCGTTGAGTATATTCAAGGCTGAGAGCGATAGATTTTTGGACTCTAGGGGAATCAAGGGATATGGGGATAGGGCAGGAAAGTGGAGTTGAGGTCGAAGATCAGCCATGATCTTATTGAATGGCGGAGCAGGCTCGAGGGGCTGAATGGCCGACCCCTGCTCCTAATTCTTATGTTCTTGTGTGATGCTCTATTTGTGCTTTCTCGTGGGTGAGGCAGCACTGACATGTAACATTAACCCCCTAGGAGTCAGCATCCTCTGCTCCAGGCAGTTCATGTGCGATAGCAATCATACTAAAGGGTAAATTCAGTGGCGCTCCACTCCCAGCCTGCTGTGCGCAAATTGGCTTCCACTATTCCCTGCTTTACAACCGTGACATCACTTCATACTTCCTACAACCTTTTCTGATCCCAGAGTTTTAGTGATATATTTATTGATGTTTCTAAACCTCCCTCCCTCCGCTCCTTATAGGTTTAAAGTCGGTTCTACAGCCTTATTGATCCTTTCCGCTAGGGAACCTTGGTTGCAGCCCGGTTCAGGTGCAGCCTGTCCCTGTGGTGCAGCTCCCTCCTGTCCCAGTACTGGTGTCAGTGTCTCATGAAACGGAACTCCTCCATCCCACTCCAGTACATAGAAACATAGGAACAGGAGGAGGCCATTCAGCCCCTCGAACCTGCTCCGCCATTCAATGAGATCATGGCTGATCTGTGACCTCACTCCATATACCCGCCTTTGGCCCATATCCCTTAATACCTTTGGTTAACAGAAATCTATCAATCTCAGATTTAAAATTAACAATTGATCGAGCATCAATTGCCGTTTGCGGAAGAGAGTTTCAAACTTCTACCACCCTTTGTGTGTAGAAGTGTTTCCTAATTTCACTCCTGAAAGGTCTGGCTCTAATTTTTAGACTCTGCCCCCTAGTCCCAGAATCCCCAACCAGCGGAAATAGTTTCTCTCTATCTACCCTATCTGCTCCACTTAATATCCTGAAACAGTCTTTCAGCCACGCATTTATTTTACTGATCTGTTTATTCCTGTGCCAATTACCACATGGCTCAGGTAATAATTCGGAGATTACCACCTTCGAGGTCCAGCTTTTTAATTTGGCGCCTAGCTCCTGATGTCCTTTCGCAAGACCTCCTCCCTGTTCTTTCTTATCATAGAATCATAGAATGATAAGAACATAAGAACATAATAAATAGGAGCAGGAATAGGCCACTTGGCCCCTCGAGCCTGCTCCGCCATTCGATAAGATCATGGCTGATCTTGGGCTCAAAGCCACTTCCCTGACCGCTCCCCATAACCCTTCACTCCCTTGTCTTGCAAAAATCTGTCTCTCTCCACCTTAAATGTATTTAATGACCCAGCCTCCACAGCTCTCTGGGGCAGAGAATTCTATAGATTCACGACCCTCTGAGAGAAGAAATTCCTCCTCATCTCAGTTCTAAAAGGGCGACCCTTTATTCTGAGACTGTGCGCCCGAGTTCTAGATTTCCCACGAGGGGAAACATCCTCTCTGCATCTACCCTGTCGAGCCCCCTCAGTATCTTGTATGTTTCAATAAGATCACCTCTCATTCTTCTAAATTCCAATGAGTATAGACCCAGCCTGCTCAACCTTTCTTCATAAGTCAACCCCCTCATCTCTGGAATTAACCTAGTGAATCGTCTCTGAACTGCCTCCAATGCAAGTATATCCTTCCTTAAATAAGGAGAACAAAACTGTACGCAGTACTCAAGGAGTGGTCTCACCAATACCCTGTACAGTTGTAGCAGGACTTCCCTGCTTTTATACTCCAACCCCTTTGAAATAAAGGCCAACATTCCATTTGCCTTTTTGATTACTTGCTGTACCTGCATGCTAACTTTTTGTGTTTCATGCACAAGGACCCCCAGGTCCCTCTGAACTGTAGCATTTTGTAATCTCTCTCCATTTAATAATAATTTGCTTTTTTATTTTTCCTGCCAAAGTGGATAACCTCGCACTTTCCCACATTATACTCCATCTGCCAAATGTTTGCCCACTCACTTAGCCTGTCTATATCCCTTTGCAGATTCTTTGAGTCCTCTGCACAACTTGCTTTCCCACCCATCTTTTTATCATCCGCAAACTTGGCTACATTACACTCGGTCCCTTCGTCCAAGTCATTAATGTAGATTGTAAATAGTTGAGGCCCCAGCACCGATCCCTGTGGCACCCCACTAGTTACCGTTTGCCAACCGGAAAATGACCCATTTATCCCAACTCTCTGCTTTCTGTTAGTTAGCCAATTCTCTATCCATGCTAATATATTACCCCAACTCCGTGAGCTCTTATCTTATGCAGTAACCTTTTATGTGGCACTCATCCCACTCCCCTGTTCTTTCCTTACTATTAGAGAAGGAAAAAATTTTGCAGGGCTACGGGGAAAGGGCGGGGGGAGTGGGACTCGCTGAAGTGCTCTTGCAGAGAGTCGGCACGGGCTCGACGGGCCGAATGGCCTCCTTCTGCACTGTAAGCATTCTATGATTCTATGCTATGGAGGCAAGCTTGGACCTTTTGCCTCTGTGCCAAGCAATGAGAGTCCTAGACGTAGATTCTTAACTTATTGTTGAGGCTGCCGCGAAACACGAATTAAGACTGAATCCATGTGTGGAAAACAAGAGACTTTTTAATACAACTGCATGGTCCAAAATGGCTGAACAGACTGCTCCCAGAATTCTCTGGAAAAACTCTGAGGCCCCGCCCACTTCTTCTCTCCTGCCTTAAAGGCAAGGGGGGAAAAATTCAGTTGGTTGCGCCTCCCGTTAGTGCCTTAAGAGGGCGCTAATGGGGCGCAAAGCATCTAGCGCCCAGGCGCGGCGAAGTTTGCGCCGCTCGCGAAATTAACTAGACATTTTGCGGCGGCGCTAAACACTACCGCCACAATCTCCTGCGCCGGCAGATCATGACGTCACTCGAGTGCACAACGCCCCGGTATCGCCCCGGAGCGGATATTGAGTGGCGCCCCCTGCCTTACCGCCTGACTCTAGCAACAACAGGTTGAGGGGAGCGTTCTGCAGTCATGAAGGGAAAGGGGGAGCGCTATTTAAAGGTGACTGCTTCCTGCCTTTTATTGTTGGTGCCATTTTTGAACTACGCATTCTGAGAGAGAGAGGGAGAGACTTCTGGAGAGATTCAACGTTGTGTGAAGGAGTTTTGGGTACTGAGCAGCACTTTGCAGGTTCATTTTGATTTGCCATTCCTTGTATCGATTTAGCAGAGACTGTGGGGGCTGCACTCTGAGCTCTTTGCCTGGTACTCTCCATTGTTCTTTCCAGCACATTTGATGTGCAGGTCTCTCCAGGCCGAGATTCAAGGCTGCAATGAGCAGGATGTGGATGGAAAGCAAGATTAACCATCCCCTTTAAGAACTGGCCCGTGCCATTGTGTGTGTGTTCCATTGCTGACTGACATTACATGAGCTTCGCCAGCACTCTGAGGTAGCGCCTCGCTCCTCGGCCTTTGCGCCTTAAGACAGGTGTGAAGCACCTGATATAGCGCTGCAATCACCTCCAGGGGCGATAAAAGTCAAGTTTGCAGTCGGTGGCGATAATTAGCGCCAGGCGCTAATCTTTGCGCCCGGCCGATAATTGCGCCCCAAATGGGGCGATACTGAATTTCTCCCCCAAGGTGCCTTAAAGGCAAGGTGCTCGATATATTGTCCACGGACAGAAAAGTGGATAATGCCCGTTTAGGTGGCGATCCGCCACAACTTATAGATTTATTCGAGGAACTGGTGCTCACAGACAACACAGGTGGCGATGTGAAGGCTGCTGGAGGCCTCATATTGCAGTTGCTAAGCTCAGTGCTACCAGGAGGGTGGCCATCCCCCAATCTACCAGCCTCCTGTGACAATCGTTGGCAATTATACCCTTACTCTGGTTTATATTGGGTTAGTTCAATATTCTACAGACCAGGGGGGATGGAAGGCTCCATAGCAGAGTATCAGGACAGAACTCTTGCATGTACATAAAAGGAAAACAGATAGATGTCATAGAGTCATAACGGCACAGAAGGAGACCATTCGGCCCATCGAGTCCGTGCCGGCTCACTGTAGAGCAATCCAGTCAGTCCCATTGCCCCGCTCTATATAGAGAAAGTCTATCTATTAAAAGGCCAGAACTACACAAGCAACTAGAATCTTTCTTCTCTGATCTGTAGATTTGGGTTGTCTTACTGACATTCTGCAAACACTAAGGGAGGAGTTTTCCGGGGGGTCAGCGGGCGCGATCGGTGGTGGCTCGGGTGGGAAAGTGGTTTTTTTTGACAGCGTGTCGGGCGCCCGCTGTCAACCCGCCGCCACGTGCCTTTACCCAATGTCGGGTCTGTCAGCGCTGAGCGAAGGAAGCAATTCAGGTCATTATGACCTTGTTAACAGAGGATTAACAGCAATTTTGAGCTCACCTTTAGAATTTACCAGCTCGCCATCCTGCTCGGGGATCACGTCTATTAAGCTATGCAGGAGCTGAATGGCCATGGAATCATTTCATTACTTGACATCTAGAAATGTGCTATAACTGCTCCCATCTCACATCTGTTCACTTTCCAAGCTCAGAAGCTGTTGCTTACTGCATTTGGAAGACAGATTGAGCTTTATGCAGGATGCAAGTGTTTGGAGCAAACTCTCTATCCAATGTCGCCTCATTGGAACAACCTCTCTCACCATTGACAGATCACTTCTGTCATCTCAACCTCACCTGCCATCTATTCCATCAACATGGGTACAGTTTATACTCTCTCACCTTGGTGATCAGAATCTGACCACGATCAGCCACAACACCAGCATCACCAGGCACACCAGCAGCACCAACAACAACACCAACCTTCTCCGCAATCACCTGATGCTGCACAGGACAGAGGGCATCAGCACCCGACCACATTGCTGCCCGGGACGCCAGGGATGGCCTCACCATGGCCAGATTTATTTCACTTGACGCTGTACACCCTGGCTGCCACATGATGCGTCAGGTTGGCACCACCCCACACCAACACCATACAGCATCCTTACAATGCCCAAGCCGTTCCTTTCACACTCATCACCATTGCGGGGGGTACCGTTATGTCTCACCATTCACAGCAACTCACTAAGCCACTCCCAAAGGTGCACACAAATCCGTCCAAGAACGCAACGTGTTAAAAATAAAGGTTTTAATGTTTGACAGCACATTAACAGAAACTTCACATGAACATTGGCTAAAACACCCAAGTGCCTACCCTTGTGTGTTGTTAGTTGATATGATTGGACAAGGATGAGGGTAAGTGTGAGGGGTGGCAAGTGAGATGGGGAAGTGATAATGTAGATAGAGAGGGATGGGTGGAGGTGCAAGGTAAGTTGGTGTGAGTAAAGATGTGCAGGAGAAGGGTAGGGAAGGCAGAGTGATGGGGATGTGATGAGTGGCACAGCAGGATGAGGTTGAGTGTGGCTTTGCAGTAACGTTTCGTGATCTACTGAGATCATTGAAAGGTTTGCGCCACTGCAGCCTGGTCCTCCTGACGACATCCACGCTTGTGTCCTCCTGTGCAATGTGCAACCAGGCTGCGTTGATCTCCTGGGGAGGTCTCTTCCGCCAATTGGGAAGGGAAGAGGACCTCCCTGTGTGCTGTGACTCCCTCCATAAGCATATGGAGGGAGTCCTGGGAGAGCCTGGGTGCAGCCCTGCTCCTCTGTGCAGTCATTGTCAGTGTTGGCAGCGCCTCAATGCTGTAGAACACTGACAGCACAACCGGCTGATGACGCGTCACAAAGGTCATTCTACAGAGCGGGATGGAGCCAGCAGTGGAGCCGGGACCCGCCCAGGTAGGGGAAATCGCGGCCTAAGAGTTTCAACAAATGCCTGGAGATCTTTTAACCACAAATTGGAGTCCTCAATACCAAATGTCATTAGATACCCGACACACAGAGAAACGTGCCCATGAGGCTGTGCTGCCAGCATCTCTAATTTAAATTCTATTTGTGAATTTCCTTTCAGTTGAACCGTACCATTGAGGCACTGTGGATAACAGCAGATGAGTTAGCAGATCGGAAAGTGGTGAGCATTGTACAATGCAGGGGACCCATGACTCATTTATGCTCATAATGCGAGATATGAAAACTAGCCCAAGAGCTCCTCGCTAAACCGTCTAATATCTCTGATGGTGCAAATAATAACTCGAACAGAAAGTCTAAGGTTTGGGACCTGAGCGGGAAATGACCCTACTTGTTTCTGTGCCTTGGCTGAATCTGATTAACATCTTCAAAAACTCTCTTCCATACATAGCTGACGAATCTACCTGTCGCGTTATTGATAAAAGATGGTGTCTGTTCACCTCTGCCATCAGTTGTCTTGTTCATTGAAGTCAATGATGAAGACCTGTTTTCAGCGATGAGAAAGCGTTAATAAGCTCACTGGTCAGGAGTTGCACAGCAAGATATTCATACATTAATCAGAAATTCCTGTCTTTGCAATTTTAATGGTTTCCATTAAGCCATATATTTTAACTGGGAAGAAAAATTTCAGACCAACAGGTTAACCATTAATGTGCCAGTATCCCGTGAGGGAATGTCATTGTGTTGTTTTTTTCAACTATCTGCCTCTCTACACTGTTCAAGCTAAACCTGAACGTGTTAACAATAAGGAACATAAGAACATGAGAATTAGGAGCAGGAGTCGGCCATTCGGCCCCTCGAGCCTGCTCCGCCATTCAATAAGATCATGGCTGATCTTCAACCTCAACTCCACTTTCCCGCCCAATCCCCATATCCCTTGATTCCCCTAGAGTCCAAAAATCTATCCATCTCAGCCTTGAATATACTCAACGATTCAGCATCCACAGCCCTCTGGGGTAGAGAATTCCAAAGATTCACAGCCCTCCGAGTGAAGAAATTCCTCTCATCTCAGTCCTGAATGGCCGACCCCTTATCCTGAGACTCTGCCCCCTAGTTCTAGACTCTCCAGCCAGGGGGAAACAACCTCTCAGCATCTACCCTGTCAATCCCCCTCAGAATCTTATGTTTCAATGAGATCACCTCTCATTCTTCTAAACTCCAGAGAATAAAGCGCATTCTACAGTGATTAGAATACCAGCCTGTTGTTGTTTTTTAACCCCAGGTCTTGCCTGTGCTCCCGCTCTTACCTCACCTGCTCCATCCTGGTGGCACCCACCTTTTGAGTAAGTGAGCAATGAGTGAACTATCTTTCAGACTGGCTGAGATGATGCTGGGTTGCTCCATAGAGGAATATAAGCAGGTGCAAAGGGGGATGGGAGTTCTTGGGGTAGTTTGGGGGAGTGGGGTAAGTGAAGTGGAAAAATCTGATGCAGAAAAGGAGTCATGCCAAGAAATAATTCCGACCATGGCCACCGGGTAAGGTCATTCAATTTCTTCCGTCACTGAAGCCACACCCTGGGGGTTAGGTTGACGCCATTGACCTGCTCCAAGAGAAGAGTCATAACGGCACAGAAGGAGGCCATTCGGCCCATCGAGTCCGTGCCGGCTCTCTGTAGAGCAATCCAGTCAGTCCCATTCCCCCGCTCTATCCCCGTAGCCCTGCAAGTTTATTTCCCTCAAGTGCCCATCCAGCCTCCCCTTGAAAACATGGAGTGTCTCCGCTTCCACCACTTCCATCGGCAGCGAGTTCCAGGTCATCACCACTCGTTGTGTAAAAAAGTTTTTCCTCACGTCCCCCCTGTATCTCTTGCCCAAAACCTTAAATCTGTGTCCCCTAGTCCTTGTACCATCAACTAGTGGGAACAGCCTTTCCCCGTCTAGCCTATCCAAACCCGTCATAATCTTGTACACCTCTATCAAATCACCCCTCAACCTCCTTTGCTCTAATGAAAACAAATCCAGCTTCTCCAACCTGTCCTTGTAGCTAAGATCCACCATCCCAGAACCATTCTGGTAAATCTCCTCTGCACCCTCTCAAGGGCCTTCCCATCCTTCTCAAATGCATCAGAAATGAGCAGGGCAGGGATCAGTGACCAGCAAGTATGGCACGCAGGGAAACTCCTTGACCTAGGGCTGCTCTCGGTCTTGTTCCCCAGCCTTGGACTATTGCAGGGAGCTGTGGGTGGGGGGAGCCCGGGGGGTCAGGGGTCGGTTTTCACTTTGTGCGCTGAATGGGCGTCGGTTGTGCTGTTCCGCCCACGAGAAACCGCGCAGAGCTCGAACCATTTTGACGGTCAGGCCTCATTATCGTATCACGGGTGAGCGCGCCCATGAGGTTTCCGGAAGTTGATGGGCTGCTCGCCAGTGAGGAGGGCGGGTTTTCCCTCCGTCAGAAAGAGAGAGCGGCAGCATCTCTGACAGCGAGGACAGCGGGTTAGTACGGCAGCATGATACTGATCATGGGAAATGTTGCAAGGAAGGGCACGAGGCGGCCCTGGAGATTTTCGGAAGTGAGGGGATGCAGGGACACTCTCCTCCCCTCTACAAAGGCTCGTACTCCCAGCAAAACCTATGGCTGCCCTGGAAGGACATCTTGGAGCAGGTCGATGGCATCAACCTAACCCCCAGGGTGTGGCTTCAGTGACGGAAGAAATTGAATGACCTTACCCGTTGGCCATGGTCGGAATTATTTCTTGGCATGGCTCCGTTTCTGCATCAGATTTTTCCACTTCACTTACCCCACTCCCCCAACCTACCCCAAGAACTCCCATCCCCCTTTGCACTTGCTTATATTCCAGTGAGCAATGTGAATGAAGGATTCTCTCCTCCTACTGACAGCTGATCTATCAGCGAGCCAATGGCACACATGACTGCACAGGGAAAGCCTTGTTGCACTCTTTGCTTGTCTTTTACTGCCACACATCACCCTCTCGTCGCTTTCCTGCTCTGGAACACCTTCCCATTCAGCCATGAGTGATCTGCCCGCGCCCATTGAAAGGAGTTCAGGTAGCATGTAAAATTTGAGCTGCCTGCTAACTCTGCATGATAGCAGCGCACAGCCCAGTGCTGAACGCGCTACTGACAGTCTGTGAGCGATGCCTGCGTGAGGCTAGCTTTACTTAAAGGTTTCAGACTATAACCTCGGCCCCTGTATTTCTTTATGTTTTTTTAATTTTTTTCTCTTGTTTTCTCACATGGTACATAAGAAATAGGAGCAGGAATAGGCCACTTGGCCGCTCGAGCCTGCTCCGCCATTCAATAAGATTGACTTAAGAAAACTACTAGGCACTTGGTCTAAGCGTTAAACAAAGCTTTAATCAACTGTTTTTCAACATGGAGATCTAGTTGTGTCCTTCATTAGTTCCTGTTGAGGAATGTCCTAAGCAAGCTGGGCCCATGCCCGAGTATTTATACTCTCCCTGGACAGCGCCACCAGCAGGCCGCCCAGTATTACTTCATACATGAATGACAAGATTCATGTCAAAGATCATGGCTGATCTTGGGCTCAAAGCCCAAGATGTTCATGTTGCTGCCATCATTATTCACACCTTATCTAGACCCATCTTTTGTTTCTTAACTTGTCCCGTTACCTCTCCTTTTGCCTCGCACCATCATCCCTTTTGTCTTTTAATCTCTCCTGCCTTCCATCCTATCACAGACCTTCCCTTTGTTCTTTCCTCCCCTCCCCCCTGCCCCTGCTTAAAAATCTCTCTTCTCTAACCTTTTCCAGTTCTGACGAAGGGTCCCCGACTCGAAACGTTGGCTCTGTTTCTCTCTCCTCGATGCTGCCTGACCTGCTGAGTGTTTCCAGCATTTTCTGTTGTTATTTCAGATTTCCAGCATCAGCAGTATTTTGCTATTGAATTTACTTTAAAGGCAGTCTGCACCTCTTAAAGGCAGTCTGCACCTCTTAAAGGTGAGCTGCCTTCTGGTGATCAGAAATGTTAAAATTGCTTCAGCACAACCCAAATGGCTCAACAGGCCAGGTAAGGGCACCGAGGGTCTCAGACACAGCACTCGAGGCCTTTGTGCAGGGGCTGAACACTCGAAGAGAGGTCCTCTACCCACAGGGGGCCAGGAGGCCCGCCAGAAACACTGTAAGAAGGAAGTGGGACCAGATCACCGAGGCGGTCACTGGTAGCAGTGTTGCCCCCCAGGATATGGCTCCAGTGCCCAATGAAGTTTAATGACCTGAGTGGTCAAGGTCAGTGAATGCATCTTCAAAAGCACCAACTGCACCACTAGCCTCACACACTGCTCAAGGCACGACCCCCCATCACTCATCTACTGACAATCTGTACCAAACACGAGGCACTCCTCACATTCCTAGCTTCACCTCACCCTCACACACTCATCACTACTGCACGCCTCACACCCACATCTCACAGCTCAAACACACTGTCAGTTATTCAACCATGACAGCCACATCACCCAAACACATTGCACCACACTCACTGACACACACATCACCCAAACACATTGCACCACACTCACTGACACACACATCACCCAAACACATTGCACCACACTCACTGACACACTTCACCCAAACACATTGCACCACACTCACTGACACACACATCACCCAAACACATTGCACCACACTCACTGACACACACATCACCCAAACACATTGCACCACACTCACTGACACACACATCACTCAAACACATTGCTCCACACTCACTGACACACACATCACCCAAACACATTGCACCACGCTCACTGACACACACATCACCCAAACACATTGCACCACACTCACTGACACACTTCACCCAAACACATTGCACCACACTCACTGACACACTTCACCCAAACACATTGCACCACACTCACTGACACACAACACCCAAACACATTGCACCACACTCACTGACACACATCACCCAAACACATTACACCACACTCACTGACACACATCACCCAAACACATTGCACCACACTCACTGACACACACATCACCCAAACACATTGCACCACACTCACTGACACACTTCACCCAAACACATTGCACCACACTCACTGACACACACATCACCCAAACACATTGCACCACACTCACTGACACACATCACCCAAACACATTGCACCACACTCACTGACACACACATCACCCAAACACATGGCACTACACTCACTGACACACACATCACCCAAACACATGGCACTACACTCACTGACACACACATCACCCAAACACATTGCTCCACACTCATTGACACACATCACCCAAACACATTGCCCCACACTCACTGACACACATCACCCAAACACATTGCACCACACGCACTGACACACACATCACCCAAACACATTGCACCACACTCACTGACACACACATCACCCAAACACATTGCTCCACACTCACTGACACACACATCACCCAAACACATTGCACCACACTCACTGACACACATCACCCAAACACATTGCACCACACTCACTGACACACATCATACAAACACATTGCACCACACTCACTGACACACACTTCACACAAACACATTGCACCACACTCACTGACACACATCACCCAAACACATTGCACCACACTCACTGACACACACATCACCCAAACACATTGCACCACACTCACTGACACACATATCACCCAAACACATTGCTCCACACTCACTGACACACTTCACCCAAACACATTGCTCCACACTCACTGACACACATCACCCAAACACACTGCATCACTCTCACTGACACACATCACCCAAACACATTGCACCACACTCACTGACACACATCACCCAAACACATTGCACCACACTCACTGACACACATCACCCAAACACATTGCACCACACTCACTGACACACATCACCCAAACACATTGCACCACACTCACTGACACACACATCACCCAAACACATTGCACCACACTCACTGACACACTTCTCTTTCTCTGACAGGAAAAGGTGGTGCACAACCGGCACCAACAGACCTTAACCAGGGGGGACAGGTTCGCCTACATCACCTCACCCCCTTGGAGGAGACGGTGTTGGCCATTCTTGGCAGGGCCATGGCTAAACCCATGGCCAGTGGCGGGGCTGAAAGAATACAAGATTCCGGTATCCTCATACATTATCCTCCCTCTCACATCCCACTTCCCCCACATCCCACAATCTCTTGCGATTTACAATCTGCACTTGGTGTAAGCATGCACCTCTTGCTTTCTCCCCTCCCCTCGCCACAACCCTACCCTTGTGCCTTTCTCATTTCAGACACCCAAGAAATCCAGCCTGCCTAACTAATGGGTCAACAAGAAAAGTGTCAGGAGAGTGAAGAAGAAGAAGAAGAAACACTGTCACTCGATTTCACACTCTCATCAGCCAGCCCAGACTGCTGCCGCCCATGCCGAGGTGATGCAGTCCAAAGTCGGGCCTTCTAGGCCCAGAGCTGCTTGAGGTCGTCCCCCGAGGCCATCGACAGTCTCCCCCACTGAAAGTCAGCAGCCTTCTACCAGGATAGGCAAAGGCACACACAAGACAGTCACTAAGGCAATGCACAAGGGTGATTAGTTGATTTTTTGATGTAATATTGGATGCATATGTGGACAAAGTCGGATTGGAAACTTTGCTTTGTGGTGGCTTTTATTTCAGTAGTGTGGCCAAGAGGACGCTGTGATGCTCAGTAACAGAGGGAAGGTAAGGTGTGGGACAAATGTTGAATGGAGAATTGGGGTTTTATTCACTGGTATCACAGGCGGATTATTTGATCCCAGATATCCCGGCCAGAAAGGGGCTGTCTGGGTTGCCTCCTTCCTTCCACTTCCTCCTCCTCTTTTTCTTCTTCTTCTGCTTATTCCTCTGTGTCAGCCGTGGCTCAGTTGAAAGCGCACTCGCTCTCTGAGTCGCTGAAGGTTGTGGGTTCAAGTCCAACTCCAGAGACTTGAGTGCAAAAATCTAGGCTGACACTCCAGTGCAGTGCTGAGGGAGTGCTGCCCTGTCGGAGGTGCCGTCTTTCAGATGAGATCTTGAACCGAGGCCCCGTCTGCTCTCTCAGGTGGACGTATAAGATCCCATGGCACTATTTTGAAGAAGAGCAGAGGAGTTCTCCCCGGTGTCCTGGGGCCAATATTTATCCCTCAACCAACATCACTAAAAACAGATTATCTGGTCATTATCACACTGCTGTTTGTGGGAGCTTGCTGTGCGCAAATTGGCTGCCGCGTTTCCTACATTACAACAGTGACTAAACTTCAAAAAGTACTTCATTGGCTGTAAAGAGCTTTGAGACGTCCTGTGGTTGTGAAAGGCGCTGTAGAAATGCAAGTCTTTCTTTTTGTCCTCCTCCTCCTCCCTCTGTGAGCAGCTTGTCCCCTTTGCTGCCTCTGCTCCATCTCCATGTCATGCTGCAGCCCAAGGGGGACTGCAACTAGAGCCCCCAGGACTGGGAGCAAGTGGTGTTCTCAGAGGCCTTCCTCTAAGAGCCAAAGCCTTGCAAACGTCCAGCAGCACTCCCTGCACACTTTAACAACTTTTAAAATGTCTTACACCAAGCCACTACTCAAATAAACTGGACAGGAACCAGAACAAAAGCAAAAAGCAACTTACCTCAAAGTTACGTATGAACCTTAAAGTAGCGCTGGTTGGGGGTCCGTTGTGCAGCTGAACACACATTCAGCCGTGCGTGCTTTGGAGAGGGGGCGTATAGTCGAGCAGCGGCGTCCAAAATAGCAGGTCATGGGCAATGTTCCCTTTAATTTTTCTTGGGTGCGCGGTCCCTTTAAGGGGCTGTGTGGCCTGTTGAAAATATCGCGCATGCGCGGTTTTTCCTATTTGAAACAGTGCGTGGCAGCGCAGGAGCGCAGCTTAAAGGGAACATTGGGTCGTGCGTCAAATCAGTTGCACGACGATTGACGTCGCGATCTGCCTCATTACCATTCTTCTGGCGAACGCAGGCAATGGCCGCGCTAACGACCTGTCCAAAATGGCGGCCGCCGTGGCCCACGCCAGAAGTGGGCGTCAGCGAGGCTGCCGGCATTTTTTTTTGTTGCTGAAACCTGCCTTAACGGCCGGCGCTAATGCGCCGAATTTCACGGCCGAATAACTTTGCTATTTCTATGACTAGAAAGTGTTGAAATAGTATGTTGAAGAATTTATCAATTGAAGAGAGTGCAACCTTCGAAGAGAAAACCGTTAGCCTATGTCGTGTCATCAGATGAAGATTTTGTGTCAATGAGAATGTCCTTTCCCTTATCTCCAAGTTTCTCGCAAAGTTGAAGAGTGTTAAAAGTTTCAGAAGTTATCCAACCCCTGCATGGGAATAATTTGACAATGTGAATTTCAGTATCGTCCAACCACAGTGAATTGTCCAACCTATTGCCATTTCGTCTTCTTCTTAGGCAGTGACTTGCTTCCACACTAGAAAATGAGTTCGCAGGTGACTGATGAGTCCAATGCGGGACCTACAGTCTCTGTCACAGGTGGGGCAGACGGTGGTTGAAGGGGCGGGTGGGTGGGGTGCTTGGGTTGACGTGCGCTGCCTGCGCTTGGCTTCCGCTTGCTCCCGGCGAAGAGACTCGAGGTGTTCGGCGCCTTCCCGGATGCTTCTCCTCCACTTTGTACGGTCTTGGGCCAGGGATTCCCAGGTGTCGGAGGGGATGTTGCACTTTTTCAAGGAGGCTTTGAGGGTGTCCTTGAAGCGTTTCCTCTGCCCACCTGGGGCTCTGTTGCCATGTCGGAGCTCCGAGTAGAGCGCTTGTTTTGGGAGTCTCGTATCGGGCATGCAGACGATGTGGCCCGTCCATCGGAGCTGATCGAGCGTGGTCAAAGCTTCGATGCTGGGGATGTTGACCTGAGCGAGAACACTGACGTTAGTGCGCCTATCCTGCCAATGGATTTGCAGGATCTTGCGGAGGCAGCATTGGTGGTACCTCTCCAGTGCTTTGAGGTGCCTGCTGTACATGGTCCATGTCTCTGAGGCATACAGGAGGATGGGTATCACTGCTGCTCTGTAGACCATGAGCTTAGTGCCGGGTTTGAGGTCCTGGTCTTCAAACACTCTCTTCCTCAGGCGACCGAAGGCTGCACTGGCACACTGAAGGCGGTATTGGACTTCGTCATCGACGTCTGCCCTTGTTGACAGTAGGCTCCCGAGGTATGGAAAGTGGTCCACATTGTCCAAGGCCTTGTCGTGGATTTTGATAATCGGGGGGCAGTACTGTGTGGCGGGGGCAGGTTGGTAGAGGACCTTTGTCTTACGGATGTTTAGTGTAAGGCCCATGCTCTCGTACGCTTCGGTGAAGGTGTTGACGTTGGTTTGGAGTTCGACCTCCGAGTGAGCGCAGACGCAAGCGTCGTCTGCATACTGTAATTCGACGACAGAGGATGGGACGACCTTGGATCTGGACTGGAGGCGACGGAGGTTGAACAGTTTCCCGTTTGTTCTGTAAATTAGCTCCACTCCAGTGGGGAGCTTACTGAGGGTGAGATGGAGCATTGCAGCAAGGAAGATTGAGAAGAGCGTTGGTGCGATGACACAGCCTTGCTTGACCCCGGTCCGTACGTGAATTGGGTCTGTGGTGGATCCGTTGGTCAGGATCACGGCTTGCAATGTCGTCGTGAAGCAGGCGGAGGATGGTGACAAACTTTTGAGGGCAGCCGAATTTGAGGAGGACACTCCATAATAACTCACAGTTGACAGTGTAAATGAGAATGTCCTTTCCCTTCTCTCCAAGTTTTTCGCAAAGTTTTAGTGAAGAGTGTTAAAAGTTTCAGAAATAATCCAACCCCTGCATGGGAATACTTTGACAATGTGAATTTCAGTATCGTCCAACCACAGTGAATTGTCCAACCTATTGCCATTCAGTACTGCAGAGAAAGTGATGCATCGCATAAACATTCGAGTTGGGATTATGCTACACTCAGCTATTGAGACTCTTTACAGACCTTTCCCTCTCCCTTCTTTATTTGGAGCGACATCAGTATTTAAGACTGTCATGTAAATAAGGTTGAAGGAGAAGTAGATAGCACATCTTAAGTTTCCCAGAAACATCTCAAAGTGACTTGCATTGAATTAGAATATTTCGAAGGGCTGTTGTTATGCAGGCAAATGCAGCAGCAATTTTGCACATGCCGCCAAGATTCTGCGAGTTTGCTTTTGAAAGCTAGAAGCTTGTTTCTCCCACTCCTAGATCAAAGACCGAGCTTTCAAGCCGCTTCCAAGCTTTGTTGCTTCACACTGGCATTTAAAACTTGGTACTGATCTTGAGCCCACTACAAGTTGATTAAATTATTTTATTTTATTCGTTCATTCCTGGGATGTGGGCGTCGCTGGCAAGGCCAGCATTTATTGGCCATCCCTAGTTGCCCCTCGAGAAGGTGGTGGTGAGCCGCCTTCTTGAACCGCTGCAGTCCGTGTGGTGAAGGTGCTCCCACAGTGCTGTTAGGGAGGGAGTTCCAGGATTTTGGCCCAGCGACGATGAAGGAACAGCCGATATATTTCCAAGTCAGGATGGTGTGTGACTTGGAGGGGAACTTGGAGGTGGTGGTGTTCCATCATACTCTGCTTTCTTTTTTGACATAGAAGTGAGTATGAATGTGTGAGTGTGAGTATGTGTGATTGTATGTGTGAGTGTGAGTGTGTGTGAGTGTGTGTGTGTGAGTGTGTGTGAGTGTGTGTGTTAGTGTGGGTGAGTGTGAGAGTGTGTGAGTGAATGAGTGTGAGAGTGTGTGAGAGTGTGTGTGAGTGTGTGTGTGTGAGTGTGTGTGTGTGAGTGTGTGAGTGTGTGTGAGTGTGTGTGAGAGTGTGTGTGTGAGTGTGTGAGTGTGTGTGAGTGTGTGTGAGAGTGTGTGTGAGTGTGTGAGTGTGTGTGTGTGTGTGAGTGTGTGTGAGTGTGTGTGTGAGTGAGTGTGTGTGAGTGTGTGTGAGTGTGTGTGAGTGTGTGAGTGAGTGTGAGTGTGCGAGTGTGTGTGTGAGTGAGTGTGTATGAGTGTGAGTGTGTGTGAGTGAGTGTGAGTTTGAGTGTGAGTGTGAATGTGTGTGAGTGAGTGTGTGTGAGTGTGTGTGAGTGTGTGTGAGTGTGTGAGTGAGTGTGAGTGTGCGAGTGTGTGTGTGAGTGAGTGTGTATGAGTGTGAGTGAGTGTGAGTTTGAGTGTGAGTGTGCATATGTTTGTGAGTGTGTGTGTGAGTGTGTGTGTGAGTGTGTGTGTGAGTGTGCGTGTGAGTGTGTGTGTGTTAGTGTGAGTGTGAGAGTGTGTGTGAGTGTGATTGTGTGTGTGAGTGTGAGTTTGAGTGTGTGTGTGAGTGTGTGAGTGTGTGAGTGTGAGTGTGAGTGTGTGTGTGCATGAGTGTGAGTGTGTGACTGCGTGTGAGTGTGTGAGTGTGTGTATGAGTGTGAGTGTGTATGAATGTGAGTGTGTGTATGAGTGTGAGTGTGAGAGTGTGTGTGTGTGTTAGTGTGAGTGTGTGTATGAGTGTGAGTGTGTATGAGTGTGAGTGTGTATGAGTGTGAGTTTGTGAGAGTGTGTATGAGTGTGAGTGTGAGTGTGTTTATGAGTGTGAGTGTGTGAGTGTGGGTATGAGTGTGTGTGTGAGTTTGTGTGCGTGAGTGTGCATGTGTGTATGTGTGAGTGTGTGTGAGTGTGTGTTTGAGTGTGTGAGTGTGTATGAGTGTGAGTGTGTGTATGCGTGTGTGTGAGAGTGTGTGTATGAGTGTATGAGTGTGAGTGTATATGAGTGTGAGTGTGTGAGAGCGTGAGTGTGAGTGTGTATGAGTGTGAGTGTGAGTGAGTGTGAGTGTGTGTGTGAGTGAGTGTGTATGAGTGTGAGTGTGTGTATGCGTGTGTGTGTGAGTGTGTGTATGAGTGTATGAGTGTGTGAGTGTGTGTGAGTGTGAGAGTGTGAGTGTGAGTGTGTGTATGAGTGTGTGTGTGAGTGAGTGTGAGTGTGTGACTGTGCATGTAAGTGTGTGAGTGTGAGTGTGTGTATGCATGTGAGTGTGTATGAGTGTGAGTGTGAGTGTGTATGAGTGTGAGTGTGTATGAGTGTGAGTGTGTGAGAGTGTGTGTATGAGTGTGAATGTGTATGAGTGTGAGTGTGTGAGAGTGTGTATGAGTGTGAGTGTGTATGAGTGTGAGTGTGTGTATGCATGTGAGTGTGTATGAGTGTGAGTGTGTATGAGTGTGAGTGTGTGTATGCATGTGAGTGTGTATGAGTGTGAGTGTGAGTGTGTATGAGTGTGAGTGTGTATGAGTGTGAGTGTGTGAGAGTGTGAGTGTGAGTGTGTATGAGTGTGAGTGTGTGAGAGTTTGTGTGTATGAGTGGGAGTGTGAGTGTGTATGAGTGTGAGTGTGTATGAGTGTGAGTGTGTGAGAGTGTGTGTGTGTATGAGTGTGAGTGTGAGTGTGTATGAGTGTGAGTGTGTATGAGTGTGAGTGTGTGAGAGTGTGTGTGTGTATGAGTGTGAGTGTGAGTGTGTATGAGTGTGAGTGTGTATGAGTGTGAGTGTGTTTGTGAGTGTGAGTGTGTTTATGAGTGTGAGTGTGTGTATGAGTGTCTGTGTGAGTTTGTGTGCATGAGTGTGCATGTGTGAGTGTGTGTTTGTGAGTGTGAGTGTGTGTGTATGATTGTGAGTGTGTATGAGTGTGAGTGTGAGTGTGTATGAGTGTGAGTGTGTGTCTGAGTGTGCATGTGAGTGTGCGTGTGTGTGTGTGAGTGTGAGTGTGTGACTGCGTGTGAGTGTGTGTATGCGTGTGAGTGTGTATGAGTGTGAGTGTAAGTGTGTATGGGTGTGAGTGTGTATGAGTGTGAGTGTGAGTGTGTGTACAAGTGTGAGTGTGAGTGTATATATGAGTGTGGGTATGAGTGTGTGTATGAGTTTGTGTGTGTGAGTGTGTGTGTGTGAGTGAGTGTGAGTGTGTGACTGTGAGTGTGTGTGTGAGTGTGAGTGTGTATTAGTGTGAGTGTGAGTGTGTATGAGTGTGAGTGTGTTTATGAGTGTCTGTGTGAGTTTGTGTGCATGAGTGTGCATGTGTGTGTGTGTGTGAGTTTGTGTGTGTGAGAGTGTGGTGTGTGTGAGTGTGTGAGAATTATAGAATCATAGAAGATAGGAGCAGGAGTAGGCCATTCGGCCCCTCTAGCCTGCTCCGCCATTCAATGCGATCATGGCTGATCATCCAAATTCAGTACCCTGTCCCTGCTTTCACCCCATATCCCTTGATCCCTTTAGCCTTAAGAAATATATCCAACTCCTTCTTGAATCTATTTAATGAATTGGCCTCAACTGCCTTCTGTGGCAGATAATTCCACAGGTTCACCACTCTCTGGATGAAGAAATTCCTCCTCATTTCTGTCCTAAATGGCTTACCCCTTATCCTTAGACTGTGACCCCTGGTTCTGGACTCCCCGACCATCGGGAACATCCTTCCTGCATCTAGTCTGTCTAGTCTTGTCAGAATTTTATAAGTTTCAATGAGATCCCCTCTCATTCTTCTAAACTCCAGCGAGTATAAGCCCAATCGACCCAATCTCTCTTCATACGTCATTCCTGCCATCCCAGGTATCAGCCTTGTGAATCTTCGCTGAACTCCTTCCATGGCAAGAACATCCTTCCTCAGATAAGGCAACCAAAACTGCACACAGTACTCAAGGTGTGGTCTCACCAAGGCCCTGTACAACTGCAGCAAGACATTCTTGTTCCTGTACTCAAACCCTCTCGCTATGAAGGCCAACATACCATTTGCCTTCTTAACCGCCTGCTGCACCTGCATGCTTACCTTCAGCGACTGGTGCACAAGAACACCCAGGTCTAGTTGCACTTCCCCTTCTCCCAATCTATTGCCATTCAGATAATAATCTGCCTTTCTGTTTTTGACACCAAAGTGGATAACCTCACATTTATCCACGTTATATTGCATCTGCCACGCTTCTGCCCAATCACCCAACCTCTCCAAATCATCCTGGAGTTTCTCGGCATCCTCCTCGCAGCACACACGCCCACCCAGTTTTGTGTCGTCTGCAAACTTGGAGATATTACATCTAGTTCCCTTGTCTAGATCATTAATATATATTGTGAGTGTGTGTGTGTGTGAGTGTGTGTATGAGTGTGGGTGTATGAGTGTGGGTATGAGTGTGTGTTTGTGTGTGTGAGTGAGTGTGAGTGTGTATGAGTGTGAGTGTGTGTATGAGTGTGGGCATGAGTGTGTGTGTGAGTTTGTGTGTGTGAGTGAGTGTGAGTGTGTGACTGTGCGTGTGTGTGAGTGTGTATATGAGTGTGAGTGTGTATATGAGTGTGAGTGTGTGTCTGAGTGTGAGTGTGTGAGTGTGAGTGTGTGAGAGTGTGTATGAGTGTGAGTGAGTGTGTATGAGTGTGAGTATGTGTGAGTGTGTGTATGAGTGTGAGTGTGTGTATGAGTATGAGTGTGTGTATGAGTATGAGTGTGTGTATGAGTGTGGGTATGAGTGTATGTGTGAGTTTGTGTGAGTGTGTGAGTGAGTGTGAGTGTGTGACTGTGTGTGTAAGTGTGTGAGTGTGAGTATGAGTGTAAGTGTATGTATGAGTGAGTGTGCATGAGTGTGTATGAGTGTGAGTGTGTGTGTGAGTGTGAGTGTGTATGAGTGTGAGTGTGAGTGTGTATGAGTGTGCATGTGTGCATGAGTGTGAGTGCATGAGTGTGTGTGTGAGTGAGTGTGTGTATTGATGTGAGTGTGTGTATGAGTGTGAGTGGGAGCGTGTATGAATGTGAGTGTGTGTATGAGTGTGAGTGTGAGTGTGTATGAGTGTGAGTGTGTGTATGAGTGTGAGTGTGAGTGTGTATGAGTGTGAGTGTGTGTATGAGTGTGAGTGTGTGTATCAATGTGAGTGAGTGTGTATGAGTGTGAGTGTGTGTGTGTGAGTGTGTATGAATGTGAGTGTGTGTATGAGTGTGAGTGTGTATGAGTGTGAGTGTGTATGAGTGTGTGTGTATGAGTGTGAGTATGAGCGTGTGTATGAGAGTGCATGTGAGCGTGTGTATGAGTGTGAGTGTGAGTGTGTGTATGAGTGTGAGTGTGAGTGTGTGTATGAGTGTGAGTATGAGTGTGTGTATGAGCGTGTGTATGAGAGTGCATGTGAGCGTGTGTATGAGTGTGAGTGTGAGTGTGTGTATGAGTGTGAGTGTGAGTGTGTGTATGAGTGTGAGTATGAGTGTGTGTATGAGTGTGAGTGTTAGTGCGTGTGAGTATGAGTGTGCATGTGTGTATGAGTGTGAGTGTGAGCGTGTGTGTGAGTGTGAGTGTGTGTATGAGTGTGAGTATGAATGTGTGTATCAGTGTGAGTGTGTATGAGTGTGAGTGTGTGTATGAGTGTGAGTGTGTATGGGTGTTAGTGTGCGTGTGTGTGTGTGAGTGTGAGTGTGTGTACGAGTGTAAGTGTGAGTGTGTATGAGTGTGAGTGTGTGTATCAGTGAGTGTGTATGAGTGTGAGTGTGCGTGTGTGCATGAATGTGTGTGTGTGCATGAGTGTGTGTGTGAGTGTGTGTATGAGTGTGAGTGTGTATGAGTGTGAGTGTGTATGAGTGTTAGTGCGTGTGTGTGTGAGTGTGCGTGTGTGCATGAGTGTGAGTGTGTACAAGTGTGAGTGTGTATGAGTGATAGTGTGCGTGTGTGTGAGTGTGAGTGTGTGTATGAGTGTGAGTGTGTATGAGTGTGAGTGAGTGTGAGTGTGTGTGTGAATGTGAGTGAGTGTGAGTGTGTATGAGTGTTAGTGTGAGTGTGTATGAATGAGTGTGAGTGTGTGTGTAAGTGTGTGTGTGTGTGTGAGTGTGAGTGTGTGTATGACTGAGTGTGAGTGTGTATGAGTGTGAGTGTGTGTGAGTGTGAGTGTGTGTATGACTGTGAGTGTGAGTGTGTATGAGTGTGAGTGAGTGTATGAGTGTGTATGAGTGTGCGTGTGTGTGAGTGTGAGTGTGAGTGTGCGTGTGTGTGAGTGTGAGTGTGAGTGTGCGTGTGTGTGAGTGTGAGTGTGTGTGAGTGTGAGTGTGAGTGTGCGTGTGTGTGAGTGTGAGTGTGTGTGAGTGTGTGTATGAGTGTGAGTGTGAGTGTGAGTGTGTGTGAGTGTGAGTGTGTTAGCATGTCCGTGGTCTATTCAATGGGTCAATAATTCATTCATATGTGGAATGACCTTACAGTGCTCGCATTCTCGACTATTCAATTCAGCGCCAATAGCAGCACTGATGTTTTTATATTTGATGTAAAAATAATGGCCATTTTTATCTGGGACAGCGTCAAGTGGAGTGGGTCACTCTGGTTGAAATCCTGAAATCTGGAAACCTAAGAAAGACTTGTATTTCTACAGAACCTTTCACAACCACCGGACATCCCAAAGCGCTTTACAGTCAATGAAGTACTATTTTGAAGTGGAGTCAATTCGCACACAGCAAGCTCCCACAGACAGCAATGTGATAATGACCAGATAATCTGTTTTAGTGATGTTGGTTGAGGGATAAATATTGGCCTGGACACCGGGGAGAACTCCCCTGCTCTTCTTCAAAATAGTGCCATGGGATCTTTTATGTCCTCCATGAGAGAGCAGACGGGACTTCGGTTTAACATCTCATTCAAAAGACAGCACCTCTGACAGTGCAGCACTTGCTCAGTACTGTATCCGCCTAGATTTTTGTGCTCGAGTCTCTGGAGTGGGACTTGAACCCACAACCTTCTGACTCAGAGGCGAGGGAGCCGCCCACTGAGCCACGGCTGACCTATAGATTAATCTTAATAGATTTTGGTATCCTAAAATTTGAGGTGAAAATTCTGGGTCACACGCACACTCATACACACTCACTCACATTGATACACACACTCACACTCATACACACACTCACACTCATACACACTCACTCACATTGATACACACACTCACACTCATACACACACTCACACTCATACACACTCACTCACATTGATACACACTCACACTCATACACACTCACTCACATTGATACACACACTCACTCACATTGATACACACACTCACACTCATACACACACTCACACTCATACACACTCACTCACATTGATACACACTCACACTCACACTAATACACACTCACACTCACATTGATACACACACTCACTCACACAGACGCACACTAACACTCATACATTTGCAAAG
Organism: Squalus acanthias; assembly: GCA_030390025.1. Classification (NCBI taxonomy): domain Eukaryota; kingdom Metazoa; phylum Chordata; class Chondrichthyes; order Squaliformes; family Squalidae; genus Squalus; species Squalus acanthias. The sequence goes on from CM059428.1 coordinate 3,884,078, forward strand.
TTTTGTTTTGGGTCCAATCCTTAAGTGTACGCAATTAAATCAATTGGTAGATGAGTGTAGTATTGGAGGACATGCTCTATACAACATATAATCAGAACAAAATATTTCTCTTATTCAGGAATTAACTGTGAAGATTGGAAGCCTACAGAATCAATTAAAAGGGGTGACAAATCAGATAAAAGAAAGAGATGACCAATTAACAGAGAATAGAAAAGAAGAGGAAATTGTAAACCTGTGAGTGCTGAACCTGCTGAGAAGGTGCGCGACTAAATACATCTCGGACAAAAAGTTGGAGTAAACTTACCCCATCTGGTCACTGGGTGTCTATCAATCCACGGTGATGTCCCACAGTCTAAGACCATCAATGAAATTTTAAAAAAATGCTAACTGTACAGCTGAATATCGGGTGTGATGGCTGATGGTTTGTGATTTAGGTCTCAGAATGTTGAGATTGGTATATCAGCACCTGACTTTACTATTAAACCAATTCACAGCCTTAGCTTTGTTGTCTATCGTGTTCTGTTGGGTAGCAAACATACAGGAACTGTTCCCCCCGCCACCCCCACCCCGTCCTCCGCCCTAAAGGGTCGGTGGTAACAGCAATTGGGAGGAAGGAATGACATTGTTAATAAAGAATCCGTTTGCACAAATGCTTCTTAAGGAAGGACTCTGGTGTTTGAGGGATTGTCTACTCTGTTTATAGATTGTGATTTTGAAACTGATGAAACTTGTTGAACAGCGGGTGAGTTTTTTGCAAGCCAGGTTCTTAGAATCATAAAATAAAAAAAGCGTGATCCCACCACCAAACACATCTTCCCCTCCCCCCCCCTTTCAGCATTCCGCAGGGACCGCTCCCTCCGCGACACCCTGGTCCACTCTTCAATCACCCCCAACAGCCCTTCCCCTTCGCCCGGCACCTTCCCGTGCAAGCGCAGGAGATGCAACACCTGCCCTTTTACCTCCTCCCTTCCCACTGTCCAGGGCCCCAAACACTCCTTCCAGCTGAAACAGCGATTTACTTGTACTTCTTGCAATTTAGTATACTGTATTCGCTGCTCACGATGCGGTCTCCTCCACATTGGGGAGACCAAACGCAGATTGGGTGACCGCTTTGCGGAACACCTCCGTTCAGTCCATAAGCTTCTGGTCGCCTGTCACTTTAATTCTCCGCTCCACTCCACTCTGACCTCTCTGTCCTCGGTCTCTTACACTGTCCCAACGAAGCTCAGCGTAAGCTCGAGGAACAGCACCTCATCTTTCGATTAGGCACTTTACAGCCTTCTGGACTCAACATTGAGTTCAACAATTTCAGACTATAACCTTTGCCCCTGTATTTCTTTCTATATATTTTTCTCTTTTTTCCTCACATGGTAGCTGTTGATGATTCTGCCATCGCCATTCACGCCTCATCGAGACCCATCTTTTGTTTCTTAACTTGTCCCATTACCTCTCCTTTTGCCTCGCACCATCATCCCTTTTGTCAGTCAATCTCTCCTGCCTTCCATCCTATCACAGACCTTCCCTTTGTTCTTTCCTCCCCTCCTCCCTGCCCCTGCTTATAAATCTCTCCTCCCTAACCTTTTCCAGTTCTGACGAATGGTTCGACCCGAAACGTTGACTCTGTTTCTCTCTCCTCGATGCTGCCTGACCTGCTGAGTGTTTCCAGCGTTTTCTGTTGTTATTTCAGATTTCCGCAGTATTTTGCTATCGTTCTTAGAGTCATCGAATCTCACAGCACAGGAGGAGGCCATTCGGCCCATCGTGCCTGTGCCGGCTCTTTTGGTCGAGCTCTCCAATTAGTCCCACTCCCCCTGCTCTTTCCCCGTAGCCCTGCGAATGTTTTCCCTTCAAGTATTTATCCGATTCTTTTTTGAAAGTTATTCTTGAATCTGCTTCCACCGCCCTTTCAGGCAGCACGTTCCAGATCACAACAACTCGCTGTGTAAAAACGTGTTTCCTCATGCCGCCCCTGGTTCTGTTGTCACTCCCATAAATCTGTGTCCTTTGGTTACCAACCCTTCTGCCAAGATCTCTTGCTTGACACGGTTCAGCTTTGTTCTCCATGAGCTGTCACAGACGAAAGTAGTTTAATTACAGGGAAGCTAACTTGCTGAGGACGGACAGGAGATGGATCTGGGTGTTTGTTCCATCATTTATGCTGCAGCGATTAACGTGACTCCTTTGTAAGTTCAGAGCTGTTACTGGACTTGGAGTGGCAGGTCAGCAGCAGAAGGGCAGAGAAACAAACGGGAGAAAGTTCACTAGATTGATCCCTGGGATGAGAGGGTTATCCTATGAGGAGAGATCGAGTAGATTGGGCCTATACTCTCTGGAGTTTAGAAGAATGAGAGGTGAGCTCATTGAAACATACAAGATTCCGAGGGGGATTGACAGGGTCGATGCTGAGAGGTTGTTTCCCCCTGGCTGGAGAGTCTAGAACCAGGGGGCATAGTCTCAGGATAAGGGGTCGGCCATTTAAGACTGAGATGAGGAGGAATTTCTTCACTCAGAGGGTGGTGAATCTTTGGAATTCTCTACCCCAGAGGGCTGTGGATGCTGTATCGTTGAGTATATTCAAGGCTGAGATCGATAGATTTTTGGACTCTGGGGGAATCAAGGGATATGGGGATCGGGCGGGAAAGTGGAGTTGAGGTCGAAGATCAGCCACGATCTTATTGACTGGCGGAGCAGGCTCGAGGGGCCGTGTGACTGACTCCTGCTCCTAATTCTTATGTTCTTATGAAATCTATAACAATGCAATAGAAAGGTGGGAATTGGAGAAACTGAAGTGGAGGCTGATATTAAAAATGAAAAGAGAGATGGGAGAAGTAATTGGAAACACTCTGAGCAATGTCGGGAACAAGCGGCAGGACTTAGCAGGTCTTGCAGTTCTAGTTTGCTACAGATCTGTGAAGTAGTGATTTCCTGTTCAGCTTCAGCACATGTATTGCTCAAAGTGTGTGGCACACGAGGACTTTGATTGGCTGACTGCCACAGCGGCTGTATACAAGGCGCACTCGTGTAGCCCTGAGAACAAAGTTAGTCCATCTGGAATAAACCATCAATCCAGTGTCTGCTCTTGTGGTGTGAATATTTTTCTACCAGTCCCTAATAGGCAAACCTCACATAGCTTTGAGAGTGATATCAAATAATATTCAAACCTGGTGTTTTTTTTTATTCGTTTGTGGATCTGGGCGTCGCTGGCAAGGCCAGCATTTATTGCCCATCCCTAATTGCCCTCAAGAAGGTGGTGGTGAGCCGCCTTCTTGAACCGCTGCAGTCTGTGTGGTGAAGGATTGGTACAACTGAGTGTCTCGCTGGGCCATTTCAGAGGGTCAGTTAAGAGTCAACCACATTGCTGTGGGTCTGGAGTCACATATCGGCCAGACCGGGTAAGGACGGCAGATTTCCTTCCCTAATGGACATTAGTGAACCAGATGGGTTTTTACAACAATCCGATAGTTTCATGGTCACCATTACTGATACTAGCTTTTTATTCCCGATTTATTTAATTAACTGAATTTAAATTCCCCAGCTACCGTGGTGGGATTTGAACTCACGTCTCTCCGGATCATTAGTCCAGGCCCCTAGTTTACTGTCCAAGTAACGTAACCGCGATGCTACCGTTCCCAGTAACTGACTGCGTGGACGGCTAGAGGGACGATGGTGGCGATGGTGCGTGGAGGTTACACCGTGCTGTGATGGGAGAAGCTCGATGGAGCAGCTCGGCTTTTCTTATTGATATTTTCATGCTCATATTTACCAACTGTTCATTGAACGATGGGTAATTATGACAGGGTTGCGCGCCGCGCCTGAGGTTGTGTTTACCACTGGCTGGTGAGCGAGGCTTGTCTCCTGCAGCACAGATTCAAAACAATTCTACTGATAAGGCACACAGGATCTCTGGGCCATAGATTTTACCAGTGATTAAGCGTAAAATATTTCTCAATAAGCTGACAATAAAGATACCACGATCCTTCAGTGTGGTAGACAAGATCTGTCAATTGCACAGCGTGCAATGGAATTGATATCATAAAGGACAAAGAGTGAATAAAATGATGCCTTAAATGTAATTGTCATAGATTACAGGACAATTATCTAATCACAGAGTTCAGCTGATGATCATAAAGAACTCAACCTTCACACTCATCATTTCTGATGTTATCTGATTCTCTTGACTTGGCATATTTCCTTGTAAACAATTGGAGGGTAACTCTGGAGTTTTCTCTAAAGAAAAATGGCCCCGATTCCCCGCTCAGGCCCGAGTTAAAATTACAGTCGGGTCTCAATGATGTCATCAGGCCGCAACACGCATATGTAAAGAAGGACCCTGTTGGCTCCGGGCGCCTGTCCTTGCAATTATATAGGGCCCTGGTGAGACCAAACCTGGAGTATTGTGTACAGTTTTGGTCTCCTAAGGAAGGATATACTTGCCACAGAGGGAGTGCAACGAAGGTTCACCAGACTGGTTCCTGGGATGGAGGGATTGTCCTATGAGGAGAGATTGAACAGACTAGGCCTATATTGTCTAGAGTTGAGAAGAATGAGAGGTGATCTCATTGAAACTGTTTAAAAATAAGGGGTCACCCATTTAAGGCAGAGATGAGGAGAATTTTTTTCTCACTGAGGGTTGTGAGTCTTTGGAACTCTCTTCCTCAGAGGGCGGTGGAAGCAGAGTCTTTGAATATTTTTAAGGCAGAGGTAGATAGATTCTTGGTAAGCAAGGGGGGTGAAAGGTTATCGGGGGTAGGCGGGAATGTGGAGTAATCGGATCAGCCATGATCTCATTGAATGGCGGAGCAGGCTCGAGGGGCTGAGTGGCCGACTCCTGCTCCTAATTCTTATGTTCATATGTCATATACAAAATTCTTACAGGGCTTGACAGGGTAGATGCAGGGAGAATGTTTCCCCTGGCTGGGGAGTCCAGAACCAGGGGTCACAGTCTCAGAATAAGGGGTCGGCCATTTAGGACTGAGATGAGGAGAAATTTCTTCACTCAGAGGGTGGTGAATCTTTGGAATTCTCTACCCCAGAGGGCTGTGGAGGCTCAGTCGTTGAGAATATTCAAGACAGAGATCGATAGATTTTTGATACTAAGGGAACCAAGGGACATGGGGATTGGGCGGGAAAGTGGAGTTGAGGTCAATGATCAGCCATGATCTTATTGAATGGCGGAGCAGGCTCGAGGGGCCGTATGGCCGACTCCTGCTCCTAATCCTAAAATTAGCGCCCGAAAAAGTTAGTGTCTCCGCTGCCGATTTTCCCAGCTAGCGCCCCGAGAGGGAGTAGGTGCTACTGAAAGCGCCCCGCGTCCCTCTAGGGGCGCTGCGAGCCAATATCGCGGCACTATGGGATGCAGCGCCACGCACTGTGGCAGGTCACGCCGCGGTACTGCAGGCCTTCCGGCCCTTCTTAAAGGGGAGGGGCCTGGCGCAGTGCATTCCGGCGCCCAGCTGAGCCACCAGGGATCGGGAGTGCCGGCAAACGAGCCTGGCACTCAAGAGGAGTGCCGGGCTCACGGAGAGCAGCCGGCACCCCGCGGGGGGGGGCTTCACGGAGGCCGGGGACGGCAACGGGGGCAGGTGCTGGCAGGCGGCCAGCAACAAAAATGGCCGCCCGCCACCTCCCCTTTAACTAGCGCCGCCCCGGCCTCAGGTAGGCCCCCCGACCCCGATGGACATAGCGTCTGGCGGTAAGTCGGGGGGGGGCGCCACCCAATATTACAGCCGGGGCGCTGCGCACGCTGATGACGTCATCTTAGGGCACTAACAGGAGGCGCAAATCAACCGAATTTAGCCCCCTTATGTTCTTATGTCCTTTGCCGCCTGCTCAGGAGAGCAGGATTAAATTGCAGATGTTGCGATCGTGGCGGCTTGCGGACAGGCAAGAGCCAGGGCGCTTTTTGAACTGCCCGCCCGCCAGCTTTCTGCTGAGCGAGTCGGGTTAAAATCGCCCCTCCTGCCCCGCCAGTCACCTCATCAATTCAATGCTGACATTTCCCTGTGATATTGGGACCGATATTCGGGGCCACCTTGCTCAATGTCCCGAGGTAATCGCTATTCCATACCCCGTGCTATGACTGAAATTCCCTCAAACTTTGAAATTGCACTGAGCGTACACGTATCACGGTGGGGTAGAAACCTGTCACGGGCGGCGGCCGCTAAACGGCCGCTATCGCATTTGCCGCCTGTTAATTTCGCCCCGCTTAATATTCAGTTCCGTTGAAGTTAATGGAGTTGGGAATTGGCGTGGAATTTAACGGGCGGCCGATTGGCTCTCGCCCGTTTCGCGCTCGCGCTCGAGGTGAATTTCTATCCCGCTCTCTTTTACAAAGGGACGAAATCTGCTTATAATTTCAAGGCTTAACAGCAGAAATATTAGATTCCTGGCAGTTCTGTCACTAAACTCCTCCCTGGGAATGATTGAATCCTAGAAACCTACGGCACAGAAGGAGGCCATTCGGCCCATCGTGTCCGTGCCGGAATGAATCGTCAGTGAATGGACATTCGATAGCGAGCAAGAGCTTTCACTGCAGTGAAGGAACCAAATATGTGACACTGTGGAGCCAATAATAACAAAACCCTCAACTCCAGGCAAAGCACTCACGTATTGCCCAGGGCTGTTGCTGGCTCAGGATCCTGGACTGGGAAAGAAATCAATCTCCGCACAATGTAATGACAGCTACCCCCCCACTGGTACCTATTTTGTTTTTCTACCGCTGGGCAGCTCAATGCGAAAAGACTTGCATTTCTATAGCGCCTTTCACGACCACCGGACGGCCCAAAGCGCTTTACAGCCAATGAAGTACTTTTTGAAGTGTAGTCACTGTTGTAATGTAGGAACCGCGGCAGCCAAATTGTGCACAGCAAGCTCCCACAAACAGCAATGTGATACTGACCAGATCATCTGTTTTTAGTGATGTTGATTGAGGGATAAATATTGGCCCCAGGACACCGGGGAGAACTCCCCTGCTCTTCTTCGAAATAGTGCCATGGAATCTTTTACGTCCACCTGAGAGTGCAGACGGGGCCTCGGTTTAACGTCTCATCCGAAAGACGGCACCTCCGACAGTGCAGCGCTCCCTCAGTACTGCCCCTCCGACAGTGCGGTGCTCCCTCAGTACTGCCCCTCCGACAGTGCGGCGCTCCCTCAGTACTGCCCCTCCGACAGTGCGGTGCTCCCTCAGTACTGCCCCTCTGACAGTGCAGCGCTCCCTCAGTACTGCCCCTCTGACAGTGCAGCACTCCCTCAGTACTGCCCCTCCGACAGTGCGGCACTCCCTCAGCACTGCACTGGAGTGTCAGCCTAGATTTTTGTGCTCAAGTCTCTGGAGTGGGACTTGAACCCACGACCTTCTGACTCAGTGGCGAGAGAGAGTGCTATCCACTGTTCACCACCCTTAATGACTTTCTACCCACCATAGGACTTCAGCGTTGGAAATGGGGAATTTCTCCTTGAGGAGAGGAAAAATTTGAAACAATTTTTAACCATGTTTCTGAAGAGAAGGTATTCGCCACGCTGAACGCTGTGTAAACAGAGAGGGTGATTAATAAAATCACAAACTGGAGACAGCTCTGGAATAAATGAGGTGCGAGGAGCATAGCAGGCCTCTAAGATTCTGAATGCCTTAGTGAAGCTATTTTCACTTTTATTCTTCAACGCTGCAAGTATTTATTTGGGGGAGTTGGAGGGGTTTGTGCTGTTCCAGTGAGCGTGTTCCAGATTTTTTTTTGCATGGAAAAAACCCTCGGCCAGCAGACAAGTGATGCGTGCTGCCCCGGTGACTTTCAATCTAATCATTTTCCGTTTTTTTTACTCTGATGAATTAATGCATGAAGTTTGTCCATCGCAGTGTCACCAATGTCAAGGCTGTGAAAGCGATTACAAAGGCTGTAACTTTCCACTACTTACTTTCTCTTTGTTGGGTTCAATGAGTTAAAGGAGCGCTATCACAGCGATCCCAAATACCCAGGTCTCTCTAGAAAGAAAGTCTTGCATTTCTATAGCGCCTTTCACCGCCTCAGGACGTCCCAAAGCGCTTTACAGCCACTGAGGTACTTTTTTGAAGTGTAGTCACTGTTGTAATGTGGGAAACACGGCAGCCAATTTGCGCACAGCAAGCTCCCACAAACAGCAATGTGATAATGACCAGATAATCTGTTTTAGTGATGTTGATTGAGGGATAAATATTGGCCCCAGGACACCGGGGAGAACTCCCCTGCTCTTCTTCGAAATAGTGGCCGTGGGATCGTTTACATCCACCCGAGAGGGCAGATGCTGGAAGTGTCAGCTGTGGCTCAGTGGGCGGCACCCTCGCCTCTGAGTCAGAAGGTTGTGGGTCCATAGTCCCATTCCATGAGACTTGAGCACAAAAATCTAGGCTGACACTGTCGCAGGTGCCGTCTTTCGGACGAGACGTTAAACCGAGGCCCCGTCTGCTCTCTCAGGTGGAGGTAAAAGATCCCACGGTACTATTTCGAAGAAGAGCAGGGGAGTTCTCCCCGGTGTCCTGGGCCAATATTTATCCCTCAACCAACATCACTAAAACAGATGATCTGGTCGTTATCACATTGCTGTTTGTGGGAGCTTGCTGTGCGCAAATTGGCTGCAGCGTTTCCTACATTACAACAGTGACTACACTCCAAAAAGTACTTCATTGGCTGTGAAGCACTTTGGGACGTCCGGTGGTCGTGAAAGGCGCTGACAGAAATGCAAGTCTTTCTTTCTTTCTTCTTTCAAGTCTTTGGATTGAAGGAGAAAAAAGGAGGGGAGTCAATTTTTTTCTGAAACCTTTGAAAAAGATTTTTTTTTAAAAACAAAGGGAAACCAGCCACAGTTTGTTGGATGCCTTTGGGTTAATGGAGCAGAAAGCAGCTTCACTCTGGGAACAGAAGCTGCCGGGAATCAGTGAATGAACGAATGGGGAGGCGGGTTTTAGAAATGTAAGTCTTTAGGTTTTTTTATTGGTGCAGTTTTTTTCTTTTTCTGCCTACACGGGTGGGTCTCAAGTGTTTGAGTGAGATTCCAATCGGCGCTAATTTAGTGCCAAATTATGGGCAGGTTTTTCTGCAGAGCCGCACTGATAGAAAACTTGCAGACTGGGCAGTTAAATGAACTTTAACATAGATAAATGTGAGTTGATGCACTGTGGTGGGAAAAACAGAAACATCACCGACACCTTAGAAAATAAGAAACTGAATGGGGCAGAAGAGCAAAGGGATCTCGGGATACAGGTGAACAAATCATTAAAAGCAGCATCGCAAGCCAGCAAGGCAATGAAAATGCTAACAAAGCACTGGGATTTATTTCTAGGCGTTTAGAATTCAAAAGTCGTGAGGTTATGCTAAACTTGTATAGGGCACTGGTCAGGCTGCACTTGGGGTACTGTGCACAGCTCTGGTCTCCGCGCTGTGAAAGGGACATAGAAGCACTGGAGAAAGTGCAAAAAAAGAGAAAGATTTACAAGGATGGTGCCAGATCTGAGAGATTACAGCTATCGGGAAAGATTGAACAGGTTGAGGCTTTTTTCTAATACTTAGAGGAGACCTGATAGAGGTCTTTCCAATTGTGAATGGGTTGGACAGGGTAGATTTGGAGAGAATGTTTCCGCTTGCGGGAGAATCCCAAACTAGGGGCCATAAATACAAGGTAGTTACTAATAAACCCAATAGGGAAATCAGGAGAAATTCCTTTCCTCAGTGAGGTTAGAATGTGGAACTCGCGACCACAGGAGGTGGTTGAAGCGAATCACTTCGATTCTTTCAGAAGGAAACTAGTCGAGTACATGAGAGAAAAAGGGATCGAAAGATGGGCTGAAAGGCTGAGATTCTGTCAATGGAATGGGAGGAGAGTCGCGTGGAGTGTAAACACTAGTACGGACTAGTTGGGTCTGTTTCTGTGCTGTATATTCTAGTCAAAGACCACCTTTCCAGCCAGTGGAGAAAGGAGACTGTCACCCTGTCAGTCTGAGTTAGATTTGAATCCAGCTTCATGAAGTGAAGGGACGGTACTCACAGTACCACCCAGTCCGCCTTCCTCCCCCCCACATCATTTCTGGATTTACGCCCAATTCCTTATCGATGTTACTGTAACCGGTGACTAAGATAACTCCACAAATGATTTGTGTAGTGATATATAATTTATTCCCCTCTGTTGGGAAATTCCTAATTTTAGCATTCGATTGATCAAGATCAGCAAGCTCATCAAGTTTGAGAGTGATGTAGTCCAATCTGATACTAAGGTCTTCAATCTAAACAGAGGAAACTACAAGGGTATGAGGGACAAGTTGGCCATGGTAGATTGGGAGACTACACTAAAAGGTATGAAGGTGGACATAGAATGGCTAACATTCAAGGAAATAATGCATAATTTGCAACAAACATATATTCCTCTAGGGCATAAAAACCCAAAAGGAAAAGTGATCCAACCATGGCTGACAAAATAAATTAAAGCTAGTATTAAGACAAAGGAGGAAGCTTATAAAGTTGCCAGAAAAAGCGGTCAGCCTGAGGATTGGGATCTTTTTAGAAATCAGCAAAGGGGGACCAAGAAATTGATAAAGAAAGGGAAAATGGAATATGAGCACAAACTAGCGAAAAATATAAAAACGGATTGTAAAAGCTTCTATAGGTATGTGAAAAGGAAAAGACTGGCGAAGGTAAATGTAGGTCCTTTACAGTCAGAGACGGGAGAATTTATAATGGGGAATGAGGAAATGGCAGAGAAATTAAATAAATACTTTGTTTCAGTCTTAAGGAAGGAAGACACAAAAAAACTGCCCAGAAATACGAGAAAACATAGGAAAAAAATACATAGAAACATGGAAGATAGGAGCAGGAGTAAGCCATTTGGGTGTGACGAGAATGAGGAACTTAAAGAAATTATTATTAGTAAAAAAACAGTACTAGCAAAATTAATGCGACTAAAAGTGGATAAATCCCAAGGACCGGATGACCGACATCCTAGGGTTTTGAAAGAGGTGGCCATTGGAATAGTGGATGCATTGGTTGTCATCTTCCAAAATTCTATAGATTCTGGAACGGTTCCTGCAGATTGGAGGACAGCAAATGTAACCCCGCTATTTAAGAAAGGAGGGAGAGAGAAAACGGGGAACTACAGACCTGTTAGCCTCACATCAGTAGTTGGGAAAATGCTGGAATCTATTATAATGGATGCAATAACTGGGCACTTAGAAGCTAATAGTAAGATTGGGCAGAGTCAACATGGATTTATGAAAGGGAAATCCTGTTTGACAAACCTATTGGAGTTCTTTAAGGATGTAACTAGTGGAGTAGACAAAGGGGAACCGGTAGATGTGGTGTATCTGGATTTTCAGAAGGCCTTCGATAAGGTCCCACACAAGAGGTTGGTGAACAAAATTAGGGCACATGGAATTGGGGGTAATATACTAGCATGGATTGAGAATTGGTTAACAGACAGAAAACAAAGAGTAGGGATAAACGAGTCTTTTTCAGGATGGCAGGCTGTGACTAGTGACTGTGACAAGGATCGGTGCTTGGGCCCCAGCTATTCACAATCTATATCAATGATTTGGATGAGGGGACTAAATGTAACATTTCCAAATTTGCTGATGATACAAAGCTAGGTGGCAGTGCCAGTTGCGAAGAGGATGTGAAGAGGCATCAAGGGGATCTCGACAGGCTCAGTGAGTGGGCGAGAACATGGCAGATGGAATATAATGTAGATAAATGTGAAGTTATCCACTTCGGTAGAAAAAACAGAAAGGCAGAGTATTTCCTAAATGGTGAAAGATTGGGGAATGCAGATGTTCAAAGGGACCTGGGTGTCCTTGTACATGAGTCACTGAAAGTGAATGGGCAGGTGCAGCAAGCCATTAGGAAGGCAAATGGTATGCTGGCCTTCATTACAAGAGGATTTGAGTACAGGAGTAAAGAAGTCTTACTCCAATTATATAGGGCCTTGGTGAGACCACACCTGGAGTACTGTGTACAATTTTGGTCTCCTTACCTAAGGAAGGATATACTTGCCATAGAGGTAATGCAACGAAGGTTCACGAGATTGATTCCTGGGATGGCGGGACTGTCGTATGAGAAGAGATTGAGTAAACTAGGCCTGTATTCTCTTGAACTCAGAAGAATGAGAGGGGATCTCATTGAAGCATACACAATTATTACAGGGCTTGATAGGATGAATGCTGGGAGAATGTTTCCCTTGGCTGGGAAGTCGAGAACCAGGGGCCACAGCCTCAAGATAAATGGTCATGATGCGGAGATGCCGGTGTTGGACTGGGGTGGACAAAAGTGAGAAGTCGCACAACACCAGGTTATAGTCCAACAGTTTTATTTAATATTACGAGCTTTCGGAGCGCTGCTCCTTCGTCAGGTACAAGTACAGTGAGGGAATACAAATTGGCAGTACAGAGAGCAATTTGTCTGCAGAGATACAATCTGTTAGGGAGGCATTACATCAAAGACACCTCAGAGTACAGCTAAGACAAGGAGGTGGGTCACAGGGGGTCCAACGTGTCAAATGTTGTCGTCTGCAGTTGAGCTTTTAACCTTTTTTTTTGTGTTTTTTTTTAAACTGGAAAGACAGACAGCGATATCGAGTCACGTTCTGTAGCGTGACATGAACCCGAGATCCCTATTGAGGCCGTCCTCATGGGTGCGGAACTTGGCTATCAGTTTCTGCTCGATGATTTTGCGTTGTCGTGTGTCTCGAAGGCCGCCTTGGAGAACGCTAACCCGCAGATCCGAGGCTGAATGTCCTTGACTGCTGAAGTGTTCCCCGACTGGGAGGTAACAATCCTGCCTGCCGATTGTTGCGCGGTGTCCGTTCATACGTTGTCTCAGTGTCTGCATGGTCTCGCCGATGTACCATGCTCTGGGGCATCCTTTCCTGCAACGTATGAGGTAGACAACGTTGGCCGAGTCACATGAGTATGTACCATGTACCTGGTGGGTAGTGTCCTCACGTGCGATGATGGTATCTGTGTTGATGATCTGGCATGTCTTGCAGAGGTTGCCGTGGCAGGGTTGTGTGGTGTCGTGGTCGCTGTTCTCCTGACAGCTGGGTAATTTGCTGCGAACGATGGTACTTTTGAGGTTAGGCGGCTGCTTGAAGGCGAGTAGTGGAGGCGTGGGGATGGCCTTAGCAAGGTGTTCGTCATCGAACAAAAATCCGCTAAATGTCTACAAACTGTAAGGCAGCCATAAGCACAGCAACAACCAACAAAGGGCTGGAAAAGGTGATTGTAATAAAGACTTGCATTTCTATAGCGCCTTTCACGACCACCAGACGTCCCAAAGCGCTTTACAGCCAATGAAGTACTTTTTCAAGTGTAGCCGCTGTTGAAATGCGGGAAACGCGGCAGCCAATTTGCGCACAGCAAGCTCCCACAAACAGCAATGTGATAATGACCAGATCATCTGTTTTAGTGATAAATATTGGCCCCAGGACACTGGGGAGAACTTCCCCAGCTCTTCTTCGAAATAGTGCCACGGGATCTTTTACGTCCACCTGAGAGAGCAGACGGGACCTCAGTTTTTTTTTTAATATTCGTTCATGGGATGTGGGCATCGTTGGCAAGGCCAGCATTTATTGCCCATCCATAGTTGCCCCTTGCAAAGGTGGTGGTGAGCCGCCTTCTTGAACCGCTACAGTCCGTGTGGTGAAGGTGCTCCCACAGTGTTGTTAGGGAGGGACGGAGTTCCAGGATTTTGACCCAGCGACGATGAAGGAACGGCCGATATATTTCCAAGTCAGTGTGGTGTGTGACTCGGAGGGGAACTTGGAGGTGGTGGTGTTCCCATGCGCCTGCTGCCCTTGTCCTTCTACATAGATACATAGATACATAGAAGATAGGAGCAGGAGTAGGCCATCCGGCCCTTCGAGCCTGCTCCGCCATTTAATGAGATCATGGCTGATCCTCCAATTCAGTATCCCGTCCCCGCCTTCTCTCCGTAACCCTTAACCCCTTTTGCCTGTAGAAATATATCTAATTCCCTCTTAAATATATTTAATGAGCTGGCGTACACTGCCCTCTGTGGCAATGAGTTCCACAGGTTCACCACCCTCTGAGTGAAGAAATTCCCCCTCATTTCTGTCCTAAATGGTTTAGCCCTTATCCTTAAATTATGTCCTCTAGTTCTGTTCTCACCCGCCAAGGGAAACATTCCTTCTGCATCTAGTCTGTCTAGACCTGTCAGAATTTTATACACTTCTATGAGGTCCCCTCTCAATCTTCTAAACTCCAGTGTGTACATCCCTAAACTACATAGTCTCTCCTCATAGGTCAATCCCGCCATTCCTGGTATCAGCCTGGTGAATCGCCGCTGCACCCCCTCCATGGCAAGAACATCTTTCCTCAGATGAGGCGACCAAAACTGTACACAGTACTCGAGGTGTGGTCTCACCAGTGCCCTGTACAGCTGCAGCAAGGTATCCCTGTTCCTGTATTCCAACCCTTTTGCTATGAAGGCCAGCATACCGTTTGCCTTCTTGACCGCCTGTTGCACCTGCATGCTCGCCTTCAGTGACTGGTGTACAAGAACACCCAGGTCTCTCTGTACTTCCCCCTCTCCCAATTTATTGCCATTTAAATAATAATTTGCCCTCCCGTTCCTGCACCCAAGGTGGATAACTTCGCACTTGTCCACATTATAGTGCATCTGCCATTTATCCGCCCAATCACCCAGTCTGTCCAAATCGCTCTGGAGCTTCCTGGTCTCCTCCTCTGAGCCCACCCCCCCTCCTAGTTTAGTGTCGTCTGCAAATTTGGAAATGCTGCATCCGACTCCCTGATCCAGGTCATTAATGTAAATTGTGAACAGCTGGGGACCCAGGACAGATCCCTGCGGTACCCCACTTGTTACTGCCTGCCATTCAGAAAATGAGCCGTTTATTCCAACTCTCTGTTTTCTATCTGACAGCCAGTTCTCTATCCACGTCAATACTTTCCCCTTTATCCCATGAGCTTCAATTTTCCCTGCTAATCTTTTATGTGGGACCTTATCGAAGGCCTTTTGGAAGTCCAGGTACACCACATCTACTGGCTCTCCCCCATCTATTTTACCAGTTACTCCCTCAAAAAATTCCAATAGATTAGTCAAGCACGATTTACCCTTTGTAAATCCATGTTGACTCTGTCCTATCCTGTCCCCATTTGCTAAGTGCTCCGCTATTTCATCCTTAATGATGGACTCCAGCATTTTGCCCACAACTGATGTAAGGCTTACAGGTCTGTAATTACCTGCTTTTTCCCTACCCCCCTTTTTGAATAGTGGGGTAACGTTAGCTACCCTCCAATCCATGGGCACTGTTCCCGAGTCTAATGAATTCTGAAAAATCATACTTAGTGCATCCGCTATCTCTAGGGCCACCTCCTTCAGCACCCTAGGATGCATGTTATCAGGCCCTGGGGATTTGTCCGCCTTCAATCCCTTTAGCTTCCTTAACACCATATCCTTAGAGATATTGACTTGCGTCAGTTCCTCCTTTGCAAATGTCCCTATTTTTCCCGATATCCCAGGGAGGTTTTTTGTGTCTTCCTTCGTAAAGACTGACCCAAAGTATGCATTTAGTTGGTCTGCCATTTCCTTATTTCCCGTTATATATTCCCCCGTATCTGACTGCAATGGGCCAACTTTGGTTTTCACCAGTCTTTTCCTCTTGATATACTTATAAAAGCTTTTGGAGTTAGTTTTTATATTTTCCGCCAGCTTGCTTTCGTAAGCTATTTTGCCCCTCTTGATTAAGCCCTTTGTCCTCCTTTGCTCTATCTTAAACTGTTCCCAATCTTCCGCTCTGGCGCTTTTTTTGGCTATTTTATACGCCCTATCTTTGGATTTTATGCTGTCTCTAATTTCCCCTGTTATCCACGGTTGAGTCACCTTTTTAGATTTCCTTTTATGCCAGATTGGTATAAACAATTTTTGCAATTTTGTCATTCTATCTTTAAATGCTTGCCATTGTTTATCTACCTCCAGTCCTCCCAGGAACGTTGTCCAATCAGACCTACTCAGTTCCCGTCTAATGGCATCATAATTCCCCTTGTTTAAATTCAGGACCTTAGTATCTGAGTCAATTTCTTCGCTCTCCATTTCGAGTGAGAAATCGATCATGTTATGATCGCTCTGACCCAAGGGTCCCCGTACAACAAGATTACTAATTAGTCCCTTCTCATTGCACAGTACCCAGTCCAATATAGCCTGTTCCCGAGTTGGTTCCTCGACATATTGATCCAGATAACCATCCCTTAAACACTCAAGGAATTCCTCCTCCTCATTATTTTTACTGATTAGGCTATTCCAATCTATATGTAAGTTAAAGTCACCTATGATGACAGCTGTGCTCTTATTGCACGCTTCTCTAATTTCCCTCGTGATGCCCTCCCCAACCTCTATTTTACTATTTGGAGGCCTATATACCACTCCTATTAATGTTTTTCGCCCCTCGCTATTTCTTAGCTCCACCCATATAGATTCTGTATTAACTGAGTTAATATCCTTCCTTTCAATTGCATTTATCCCTTCTTTTACCAGCAATGCTACCCCTCCTCCCTTTCTTTTTTGTCGATCCTTCCTAAATACTGAATACCCCTGTATGTTAAGCTCCCAGCCCTGCTCACCCTGCAACCATGTTTCCGTAATCCCAATTAGATCATAATTATTAACCTCTATTTCCACAGCTAATTCATCTACCTTGTTCCTGATGCTTCTCGCATTAAGGTATAAAACCCTCAGGCTTTTTTTATGCTCACATTTTTTATGAATTAGTTTGGCCCTTTGTTTTTTGTTCCTCACCCTTTTACCATTTATTTCTGTCTGCCTTTCACTTTCCTCTATTTCGCTACATAGGTTTCTAGCCCCCTGCCATACTAGTTTAAATGCTCCCGAACTGCTTTATCAAAAATTACCCCGAGAACATCAGTTCCATCTTTGCACAGGTGTAGACCGTCCCTTTTGTATAGGTCACACCTACCACAAAACTGGTTCCAATGCCTCAAAAATTTAAAACCCTCCCTCTTGCACCAATGCTCAAGCCACGTATTTAGCCTAACTATCCTGTTCTCTGTACTCTTACTAGCACGTGGCACTGGTAGTAATCCAGAGATTACTACCTTCGAGGTCCTACTTTTTAGCTTGGCTCCTAACTCCCTAAATTCTACTTGTAGGACCTCTTCCCTTTTTTTAGCTACGTCGTTGGTACCAACATGTATCACGACAACTGGCTGTTCCCCCTCCCCCTCCAGAATGTTCTGCACCCGCGCCGAGACATCCTTGACCCTTGCACCAGGGAGGCAACATACCATCCTGGAGTCTCGGTCGCGACCACAGAAACCCCTATCTATTCCCCTTACAATCGAATCCCCTATTACTATAGCCCTGCCACTCTTTTTCCCTCCCTTCTTTGCAACAGAGCCAGTCATGGTGCCATGAGCCTGGCTGCTGGTGCCTTCCCCCGATGAGTCATCCCCCCCGACAACAGCACCTAAGGCGGTGAACCTGTTGCTAAGGGAGACAACCCCAGGGGATTTCTGCACTACCTTCCTGCCCTTGCTCTGCCTTTTGGTCACCCATGTACTATCTACGCTGGCCTTAACCTGCGGTGTGACCAACTCACTAAATGTGTTATCCACAACCCTCTCAGAATCGTGGATGCTCCAAAGTGAGTCCATCCGCAGCTCAAGGGCCGTCATGCGGTCCCACATGAGCTGCAGCTGGACACACTTCCCGCACACATGGTTGTCAGGGACACAGGAAGCGTCCCTGATTTCCCACATGTTACAGGAGGAGCATGACACAGGTCCGAGCTCTACTGCCATGACTTAACCCTTATATTACTTTTTAATTTTCTAGTTTTAGTTTATTTATTGACTTTTGTTTTCCCGAAGCTTACTTAGACCAATGTATACTGTACTCCTCTTATTCCTTTTTAAACTAACCAAATCCCACTAGTTTTAGTTTTACTTTCTAGGAAGGTTTGAGGAAAGTACTTACCAGTTAGTCTTACCTCCCTGGTCTTCCGCTGACTTCCCGGTCTTGTGTCCCCTTGGTCCTACGCCGACTTCCCGCTCCTCCCGGTTCCTGCCCTGCTGAAAAGAAACTGAGACCAAAAAATTTGTGACCTCTGTTTTTAGACTGCTAAAAGACTAGCAGGTTAGAGGAGGAGGGCGGGTGGGGGTTACTACTCTGTAGGAACTCGGGTTTAAGCCACCACCCTCCTTAAATGCTGTTCACCTGGGTGCTTCCCACCTGGTCCGCTTCCGGTCTCGTCTCTCCCGACACTGGCCTCTGCAAAAAAAGCCCGCGAAAGTGAGTTTAACTACTCACTGTGCTGCTGCTCTCTCCGCTCCCGACACTGGCCTCTGCAAAAAAAGCCCGCGAAAGTGAGTTTAACTACTCACTGTGCTGCTGCTCTCTCCGCTCCCGACACTGGCCTCTGCAAAAAAAGCCCGCGAAAGTGAGTTTAACTACTCACTGTGCTGCTGCTCTCTCCGCTCCCGACACTAGGTGGTAGAGTTCACGGGTTTGGGAGGTGCTGCCGAAGAAGCCTTGGCGAGTTGCCGGAGTGCATCTTGTAGATGGTACACACTGCAGCCACGGTGCGCCGGTGGTGGAGGGAGTGAATGTTTAAGGTGGTGGATGGGGTGCCAATCAAGTTTAATGTCTTATCCTGAAAGACGGCTCCTCCGACAGTGCGGCACTCCCTCAGCACTGCACTGGAGCGTCAGCCAAAATTTTTGTGCTCAAATTTCTGGAACTAGATCTTGAACCCACGACCTTCTGACTCAGAGGCGAGGGTGCTGCCCACTGAGCCATGGCTGACATCAAACGACTGGAAAAGAACTTGCTCTGAGTGCATGATTGCAAAAACATTTCAAGCTTCTGGAGGGGTGAGACAGAACAACCTCGGAATCAGAACTCTGTGATTATTGTGACTCACAATTGATTAAGAGTTGCTCTGTACAGTTGAAATAGAGTACAAGCACTGTTGATAATGGTTGTTGTAAACTGTATCAGTATGGATCGTCATGAAAACATGTAGACAAAGCCCTGACTTCAAGTTGATCTGTTTGCATTGGAACTGCATAAATTATTCCATGCCTCTGATGTCTTAAGCTCTCTATCTGCATTCCCAGTCCATTTGTAGGCTAAAAGGATTAAAGGAACAACGACCTTCTATTCCTATTCGACGTACCTTTATATCCAGGTGTCCTGAAGCCAAACCATATCAAGGGCTGACAGTGACAAGACGCAAGAGGAGCCCGAATTCTCTGCTGAGAAGCGAGCCAGATTCAGCGACCAAAGGCGTGTCACCCGGGGGGACCAGAGTCCACACCTGTTGCTAAGCAGAAAAAACTCTGGTTCCACCAGGGGATCGTCTCAGATACCCCATGCAGACCGCAGAATCTGCAACAAGAGACCGAGGGGACACGTCAGCTACCTCAGACGGATTCTGACCAGCCTCTGAAAAGTCCGATCGCATATTCATAGCATCATAGAGTCATATTGTGCTCCTTTATCCTGATCAGTTCTCTTCTTAACGTGGAGAAATGTGAAGTTATCCACTTTGGTAGGAAAAATAGAAAAGCAGAGTGAGAGATTGGGAAATGTTGGTGTTCAGAGGGACCTGGGTGTCCTTGTACACGAATCACTGAAAGTTAACATGCAGGTACAGCAAGCAATTAGGAAAGGAAATGGTATGCTGGCCTTTATTACAAGAGGATTTATGTATAAGAGTAAAGACGTCTTACTGCAATTATATAGGGCCCTGGTGAGACCACACCTGGAGTATTGTGTACAATTTTGGTCTCCTTACCTAAGGAAGGATATACTTGCCATAGAGGGAGTGCAACGAAGGTTCACCAGACTGATTCCTGGGATGGGAAGATTGTCCTTTGAGGAGAGATTGAGTAGACTAGGCCTATATTCTCCAGAGTTTAGAAGAATGAGAGGTGATCTCATTGAAACATACAGAATTCTTACAGGGCTTGACAGGGTAGATGCAGGGAGGATGTTTCCCCTGGCTGGGTGTCTAGAACCAGGGGTCACAGTCTCAGAATAAGGGGTCGGTCATTTAGGACTGAGATGAGGAGAAATTTCTTTACTCAGAGGGTGGTGAATCTTTGGAATTCTCTACCCCAGAGGGCTGTGGAGGCTCAGTCGTTGAATATATTCAAGACAGAGATCGATAGATTTTTGAATATTAAGGGAATCAAGGGATATGGAGACCGGGCGGGAAAGTGGAGATGAGGTCGAAGATCAGCCATGATCTTATTGAATGGCGGAGCAGGCTCGAGGGGCCAAATGGCCGACTCCTGCTCCTATTTCTTATGTTCTTATTTTCTTAATGTATTTATGTAGAGGTGGTGCCTTCGTTTGTGCCTGTTACAACAGAGAAGTAAATTTCCTTTTGCATCTATTTCCAAAGTTGTCTACAAAAAGAGAAAGAGCCTTTCACGACCACCGGACGTCCTAAAGCACTTTACAGCCAATGAAGTACTTTTTGAAGTGTAGTCACTGTTGTAATGTGGGAAACGTGGCAGCCAATTTGCGCACAGCAAGCTCCCACAAACATCAATGCGATAATGACCAGATAATCTGTTTGTGATGTTGATTGAGGGATAAATATTGGCCAGGACACCGGGGAGAACTCCCCTGCTCTTCTCGAAATAGTCCCGTGGGATCTTTTACGTCCACCTGAGAGAGCAGACGGGGCCTCGGTTTAACATCTTATCCGAAAGACGGCGCCTCCGACAGTGCAGCGCTCCCTCAGCACTGCACTGGAGTGTCAGCCTGGATTTTTGGGTTCAAGCGTCTGGAGTGGGACTTGAACCCACAACCGAATAATATTCCCAGATTTTAACTGGGGGGCCTGAGAGGCGAGTGTTGGATGGGGGTGGGGCATGCTGAAGCAAGGCCTGGGCCATTTTAACTCCTGGACCTCATTTAAATATACCAGACCCGACTCCTGCCCGAACCCCGACATCAGGCTGGCGGGCGGGCAGGAGTCGGGTGCATGACGTCATCGGGCCCTGACTGTGGACTCTGGGGGAATCAAGGGATATGGGGCAACAACAGAAAACGCTGGAAAAACTCAGCAGGCCAGGCAACATCCGTGGAGAGAGAAACAGAGTTAATGTTTCAGGTCGAAACCCTTCGTCAGAACTGAGAAAAAAGCAGGAAATGAAACAGATAAAAAAGCAAGGAGGAGGCTGGGGGGGAGGAATAAAAGAACAACAGGGGTGGTCTATAGCAAGTAGAGACATTAAGAGATGCTCAAGGCAAGACGAGATGGTAATAGGACAGGTTAAGAAACAAAAGGTGGCTAGAAGTGTGAAGTGTGAAATGCTGGCAGAATGAGAGACAGCTGCCGTAGGGGGAGAGAGAAAAAAAGGGAAAAGGCAGGAACCAAAAGGGGGGATAAAATGTATATATATGTGGTGGGGGCCGAGGTTATGATCTGAAATTGTTGAACTCGATATTGAGTCCGGAAGGCTGTAAAGTGCCTAATCGGAAGATGAGGTGCTGTTCCTCGAGCTTACGCTAAGGGATATGGGGATCGGGCGGGTATACGGAGTTAGGTCACAGATCAGCGATGATCTGATTGAATGGCGGAACAGTTTTGAGGGGTTAAATGTCCTACTGCTATGTTCCAGTGTCTATGCTCCCTTGTTATGGTCTCCACACTATTGTAAATTCTGTGTGTTTTTTTCTTATGTTGAATCAGATTGGTTTTAGCTTGTCAGAGTGGTTAATCCTTGGCCCAAGTGTGACACAGCACTGATGGAGTATGCATTATGAATTAAATGGATTTCTTTCGCCCCACTCAAAAAAATAGCTTGATTCGTCCATCAGAGAAAATATTTACCGATGTGTTGAAGCTTTACCAGGACTGTGAACAAGCAGAGTTAGCCTTCATAGTTTGTCTACCATTTAATGCCTACCAGTAAGTGGATGTAAAAATGATTAACAATCTGAATGAATGCCCCGTGTTGTGGCGCACCGTGGCTGCAGTGTGTACCATCTAAAAGATGCACTGCAGCAACTCGCCAAGGCTTCTTCGGCAGCACCTCCCAAACCCGTGACCTCTTTCACCTAGAAGGACAAGGGCAGCAGGCGTATGGGAACACCACCACCTCCAAGTTCCCCTCCAAGTCACACACCATCCTGACTTGGAAATATATCGGCCGTTCCTTCATCGTTGCTGGATCAAAATCCTGGAACTCCCTCCCTAACAGCACTGTGGGAGCACCTTCACCACACGGACTGCAGCGGTTCAAGAAGGCAGCTCACCACCACCTTCTCAAGGGGCAATTAGGGATGGGCAATAAATGCTGGCCTTGCCGGCGATGCCCACATCCCAGGAACGAATAAAAAAAATGTTAGCTCAATGTAAAATACTCTTTTTAATCACGATCATTTGGGGTAAGTGGGTATTTATATAAAAATCACTGACTATCAAAAATCAATTTCCTTTAATACATAATTACTGAACTATCTTGTCTAATCTTAACATTTAATGACTGTTGTACGTCAAGTTTGCATTCTTCAAATGCACCTGAGTTCTTAAAATCATAAAGAAACCTGCTCAGAATTTGGGAAACCAGATCATGTGGTGACGATCAGTCACAGAAATCTCCCGCTGGAGGGTGGAACGAGTTTGCCTCTGTTTTGTGGTGGAAAACACCATCTAGTGGTCAGGCTAAAACTTGATATAAAACAAAATAATACTGAGAGGGAAAAATTGGATTGGGTTGTACCTCTCGTCAGCGCCCCCTAGCGTCCGGGTGCGGCGCCGCTAACGCCTCCCGTGAAATTCAGCGGGAGGTTAGCGGCGACGGTAGCCGGTAGCGCCTCGCGGCACTGCGCCGCTGGCGATTAACGTCATCGCCGTGCGCAGCGCCCTGCTCGCGCCCTGGCCGCAAACATCCCTCGTGCCCCCTGACCTATCGCCGCATGATATGTCCGACAGGGTCAGGGGGCGGTTTGGCAGCGGCAGTGGTGGAGGGAGTGAATGTTTAAGGTGGTGGATGGAGTGCCAATCAAGTGGGCTGCTTTGTCCTGGATGATGTCGAGCTTCTTGAGTGTTGTCGGAGCTGCACTCATCCAGGCAAGTGGAGAGTATTCCATCACACTCCTTACTGTGTCTTGTAGATGGTGGAAAGGCTTTGGGGAGTCAGGAGGTGAGACACTCGCCGCAGAATACCCAGCCTCTGACCTGCTGTTGTTGCCACAGTATTTATGTGGCTGGTCCAAACAGATTCAATAGAAGCCTTCAAAAGGGAATTGGAGAAATACTTGAAGGAGAAAAAATTGCCGGGATATGGGAAAAGAGCGGGGGGAGTGGGACTAACTGGACTGCTCTTCGAAAGAGCTGGCGCAGACTCGATGGGCCCAATGGCCTCCTCCTGTGCTGTGCCATTCTATGATTCTATGATTTAGCATTTTGTTCAAAGATGATCTATCACTTCCAGTAATAGCACGGTGATTGAGAGACTCTTTCATGTTGCAGTGATTTACATCTTCAGCAAGCGCAATACAAATCTCATTCATCAAAGGCACAGATGATTACTTCGGAAAACCTGAACGTGACAAACAACAATTCTTCAATTAAGAGACTTAAGCAACCTTTGTTGTTGCCTCTGAAGGAAGGGTAAGTAAGTGTAACAAATAGGCAAGCAAGCAAACATCTACAAAGTCATCAAATGCAGTGAAGACATCTTTCACATGTCAAGAGGATGGGCTTCAGTTGCAGAAACAAAACTTAAGGGAAAATGATGACTGAAGACCTTGAAGTTTGGGAAATGAGACCAGAAGATATTGAATGCTCAACTTGATGGGCTATGTAAGAGATTTATTATTTTCATAAAAACTGTAGCTCACTTTCAAATGCAACAACCTTATTTTGTGTCATAAAAATGTTTAGAGATAAACCAACATTTCATTAATCATAGAATCATAGAATCATAGAAAGTTACAGCACGGAAGGAGGCCATTTTGGCCCATCGTGTCCGCGCCGGCCAACAAAGAGCTATCCAGCCTAATCCCACTTCCCAGCTCTTGGTCCGTAGCCCTGCAGGTTACAGCATCCCAAGTGCACATCTAAGCACTTTTTAAATGTGGTTAGGGGTTCCTGCCTCTACCACCCTTTCAGGTAGGGAGTTCCAGACCCCCACCACCCTCTGGGTGAAGAAATTTCCCCTCAAATCCCCTCTTAATCTTCCACCAATTACTTTAAATCTGTGCCCCCTGGCTTTTGACCCCTCTGCTAAGGGAAATAGGTCCTTTCTATCCACTTTATCTCGGCCCCTCATAATTTTTTACACCTCAATAAGGTCTCCCCTCAGCCTCCTCTGTTCCAAGGAAAACAGACCCAGCCTATCCAATCTTTCCTCATAACTAAGATTCTCTACTCCCGGCAACATCCTTGTAAATCTCCCCTGTACCCTCTCTAGTGCCTCCCTGCTCTTGTATTCTATTGAGAGGTCGCACAACACCAGGTTATAGTCCAACAGTTTTATTTGAAATCACAAGCTTTCGGAGCTATCGATTGCTCCTTCCTCAGGTGAAGTAAATTAGATACAGAATCGCCAAAGCATATATAGATAGAAAACAAAGCATGTGTACCTTACAATTGCAGACCACTAAATTAAATTGTATTCTATGCCACGGCTAATAAAGGCAAGCATTCTGTATGCCTTCTTAACCACCTTATCTACCTGGCCTGCTACCTTCAGGGATCTGTGGACATGTACTCCAAGGTCCCTTTGTTCCTCTACACTACTCAGTGACCTACCATTTAATGTGTATTCCCTTTCCTTGTTAGCCCTCCCCAAATACAATGGGCCAAAAATTCAAGGTAAGAGGTTAATTAATTACAATTTAAATTTTTTTCAACAGGTTTATCTTTTTTAGATACTTTAAAGAAAGGTAAGTTTATTTTTAGCACTGTTAAAAAGTATTTTAATTTTTTCAAAAATTAAAATTTTTGTTTAAAGTAGTTAATCTGTTTAACTTATAGTTATTTTAAAAATGTGATGGTTTTAAAAAAAAATTATTTGAAGTTTAGGTGTTGTTTTGGGGCCGATTTCAATTCATAGATTTGAGAGGTCTTCCTGTCAAATCTATGAATGAAAGATGGTCTGCTGCCATTGGCTCTCCATGGCCCACGTGATCCCAGGGGACGCATCGCACTAACTACGCCCCTGGGATACGCAAGCACTGCACGCCGGCAGTTGCAGGAGGCCCAGGAGCTGAAGTCCCCGTGGGCCCAGAGGTCAACGGCAGGCGCGGTAGGTAGGTGCGCGCGCGATCCTTACCCCCGCGGGAAGCCAGGGAGCCGAATTTCTGGGCCATTACCTCACACTTCTCCGGATTGAATTCCATTTGCCACTGTTCTGCCCACCTGACCAGTTTATTGATATCTTCCTGCAGTCTACAGCTTCCTTCTTCAGTATCAACCACACAGCCAATTTATATTGCCAAGATGTTCACAGAGAAATTAGCAAAAACACTGGTGTGGCACATTGATGAGATTTCTTTTATCTAGCGAAGAGGAAAATATTGAATTTACAGACGTCATCAACAGCATCTTTCCTACTCTCAAATTTATATTATTTAATATGACAGAAGGTTTAGTCCTGTCATCCATTAGGTGTCAGCCTTGGTTCAGTTTGGTAGCACTCTCCCCTTTGATTCAGAAGGTTGTGGGTTCAATTCCCTCAACAGAGACTTGAGTACGTAATCAAGGCTGACACCTCGTGCTGCACTGTCGGAGGCGCCGTCTTTCGGATGAGACGTTAAACCGAGGCCCCGTCTGCTCTCTCAGGTGGACGTAAAAGATCCCATGGCACCTATTTCAAAGAAGAGCAGGGGATATATTAAATAAACGAATCAAACTCAAAGAGGATAAAATCCCTGGTCCGGATGGATTGCATCCACGCATTTTAAAAGAATCTAGGGAAGAGATAGCAGAGGCATTACTACACACATTTAATAATTCATTAGAAAAAGGTGCAGTGCCAGAGGACTGGCAGATAGCTAACGTAATACCTATATTTAAGAAGGGGGATAAAACTTGTCCACAGAATTATAGACCAGTCAGCTTAACATCGGTGGTAGGAAAAATAATGGAATCCCTACTAAAGGAGAAAATAGAAGAACATCTAGAAACCAAAAACATAGTAATTAATAGTCAGCATGGATTTCAAAAGGGAAAGACTTGCTTGACCAACCTCATTGAATTTTTTCAAAAGGTAACAGAGAGAGTAGACAATGATAATGCAGTAGATGTAATTTATCTAGATTTTCAAAAGGCCTTCGATAAGGTACCCCATAATAGACTGATGAACAAGGTCAGAGAATGCAGAGTCAGGGGACAAGTAGCAGAATGGATTGCTAGCTGGCTTCAGGACAGAAAGCAGAGAGTAGGGGTAAAGGGTAGCTATTCAGAGTGGCAGAAGGTGGGTATTGGCGTTCCACAAGGATCAGTGCTGGGACCACTGTTGTTCACAATTTATATTTACGTTTTAGACTTTGGAATCAAAAACACAATTTCTAAATTTGCGGATGATACCAAATTGGGGGGGATAGTCAATACTGAGGAAGACTGCAACAAGTTACAGGAGGACATTAATAAACTTGCAGAATGGGCATATAATTGGCAAATGAAGTTCAACACAGATAAATGTGAGGTATTACATTTTGATAGGAAGAATAGGGAGGTCACTTATTACTTGAGGGTGCGAGTCTCGGTGGGGTAGAGGAGCAAAGGGCTCTCGGAGTACAAATACACAAATCACTAAAAGTTGCGACACAGGTTAGCAAGGCCATTAAAAAAGCATGTGATTTCCAGTTTAAAAAAAAAGTAAAAAGCTTAACCATACAGACTGCAGCATTTGACACGTTGGACCCCCTGTGACCCCACCTCATTGTCTTAGCTGTATTTTGCTGTGTCTTTGATGTAATGCCTTCCTTGATTGTATCTCTGCCGAGGTGTGATGGAGGGCAGTCAGTAAGATTTACTGTAGTCGTCTGACATTGTACGCTACACATTGTTCTCTGTCTATATATGCTTTGCTGATTTGTATTCCTTCACTTTACCTGACGAAGGAGCAGCGCTCCGAAAGCTCGTGATTTCAAATAAAACTGTTGGACTATAACCTGGTGTTGTGCGACTTCTCATTAAAAAAGCAAACCAAGCACTGAGGTTTATTTCTAGAGGGATAGAATTGAAAAGTAGGGAAGTTATGCTAAACCTGTATCGAACCTTGGTTAGACCACACTTGGAGCACTGTGGGCAGTTCTGGTCGCCATATTATAAAAAGGATATAGAGGCACTGGAGAGGGTGCAGAGAAGATTTACAAGAATGATACCAGAAATGCGAGGGTATACCTATCAGGAAAGGATGAACAGGCTGGGTCTCTTTTCTCTTGAAAAAAGAAGGCTGAGGGGTGACCTAATAGAGGTCTATAAAATTATGAAAGGTTTTGATAGAGTGGACACAGAGAGAATGTTTCCACTTGTGGGGAAGAGCAAAACTAGAGGCCATCAATATAAGATAGTCACCAAGAAATCCAATAGGGAATTCAGAAGAAACTTCTTTACCCAGAGAGTGGTGAGAATGTGGAACACACTACCACAGGGAGTGGTTGAAGCGAATAGTATAGATGCATTTAAGGGGAGGCTGGACAAGCATATGAGGGAGAAGGGAATAGAGGGTTAGGCTGATAGATTTAGATGAGGAAAGACGGGAGGAGGCTCGAGTGGAGCATAAACACCGGCATGGACTGGTTGGGCTGAATGGCCTGTTTTTTTTAATATTCATTCATGGGATGTGGGCATCGCTGGCAAGGCCAGCTTTTATTGCCCATCCCTAATTGCC
The DNA here is from genome assembly GCA_030390025.1 of Squalus acanthias. Taxonomy (NCBI): domain Eukaryota; kingdom Metazoa; phylum Chordata; class Chondrichthyes; order Squaliformes; family Squalidae; genus Squalus; species Squalus acanthias. Next base: position 3,911,949 of record CM059428.1, read on the forward strand.
CTTGAGAAGGTGGTGGTGAGCTGCCTTCTTGAACCGCTGCAGTCCGTGTGGTGAAGGTGCTCCCACAGTGCTGTTAGGGAGGGAGTTCCAGGATTTTGACCCAGCGACGATGAAGGAACGGCCGATATATTTCCAAGTCAGGATGGTGTGTGACTTGGAGGGGAACTTGAAGGTGGTGGTGTTCCCATGCGCCTGCTGCCCTTGTCCTTCTAGGTGGAAGAGGTCGCAGGTTTGAGAGGTGCTGCCGAAGGAGCCTTGGCGAGTTGCTGCAGTGCATCTTGTAGATGGTACACACTGCAGATACGGTGCGCCTGTGGTGGAGGGAGTGAATGTTTAAGGTGGTGGATGGGGTGCCGATCAAGCGGGCTGCTTTGTTATATATCCTATGTAATCCTATGTAGCAGGGGAGTTCTCCCCGGTGTCTTGGCCAATATTTATCCCTTAAACAACATCACTAAAAACAGATTATCTGGCAATTATCACATTGCTGTTTGTGGGAGCTTGCTGTGCGCAAGTTGGTTGCCGCGTTTCCCACATTACAACAGTGACTGCACTTCAAAAAGTACTTTGTTGGCTGTGAAGTGTTTTGTGATGTTGTGAACGTTGCTCGATATTGCAAGTTCTTTTCTTCCTTAATATTCACCGGTTGTTATCAGAGCTTAGCTACAGCAGTCCGACTGTTCGAGACCTCCGTCTGATCTTGCTGTCGCCCCAGATCCACCGTACAAAAGGTCTATTTACAGTGGTAGGATTAACCTGATCAGGAGCAATGATAAGACCTGCTATAAAAGACTTCCTCAGCTGACAGCAGTTTCAACACAGAGACTATCCATTCTGAATTATTCACTGAAAGAATCTGAAATCAATTACCTTACCCAGAAGTGAAAGTCTCTCTGCTGAAATTAGGTCACTAGAAACACAGCCACAAGCCTTTCGTTGGTTTTCTCCCATTTGTTCTTAAACCATTACAAGGGAATCAATCACCGACTGCTTTCCTCGGAGGCTGAAATCGATAGTTTTAAAAAACATGGACCGAGAAATTGGTACGACGAGTGTTCCCTGGACTGGAACGTGTAGGACATAAGAACATAAGAAATAGGAGCAGGAATAGGCCACTTGGCCCCTCGAGCCTGCTCCGCCATTCAATAAGATCATGGCTGATCTTGGGCTCAAAGCCACTTCCCTGCCCGCTCCCCATAACCCTTCACTCCCTTATCTTGCAAAAATTTGTCTATCTCCACCTTAAATGTATTTAATGACCCAGCCTCCACAGCTCTCTGGGGCAGAGAATTCCACAGATTTACGACCCTCTGAGAGAAGAAATTCCTCCCCATCTCAGTTCTAAAAGGGCGACCCTTTATTCTGAAACTATGCCCCCCCGAGTTCTAGATTTCCCCACGAGGGGAAACATCCTCCCTGCATCTACCTTGTTGAGCCCCCTCGGTATCTTATATGTTTCAATAAAATCACACCTCATTCTTCTAAACTCCAATGAGTATAGGCCCAACCTGCTCAACCTTTCTTCATAAGTCAACCCCCTCATCTCAGGAATTAACCGAGTGAATCATCTCTGAACTGCCTCCAATGCAAGTATATACACTTGCTTTCAGCACCAAAGGTGTGTCAGAGGAGGCATGTGAGAGAAAACAGCTGCGATGGAGGGGGAGAGGAGAGGGGGGAAGAGGAATTGGAGGCGATGAGGAGAGGCCGGGGAAAGGGTGGAGAGGAAGAGAGCTGCTGGTGTCTGGTACGTGCCTCAGCACGGGGAAGATGAGGCGCTGACTTGATATTTTCTCTCAGTGGGGTGCGACAGCAGATAACGATTTGTGCCTCAGTTGGAATTTACTGACAGACATTGATCTGAGTGACATGCTGGAAGGGATGGTTTGGAGAGGATTCCGGCTTGTGTCTCGTAAACTGCCGGCAGAATGATACGATGGTGTAACTGTGTGGCTGAGCGCGTGTGGGATAGGGATACAGCTTTAGGTGTGAATCCACCTGAATTTAAGAATAAATGAGTTAACAACTTTGTTAAATAGAAGCAATTGTTTAAAAAAACAATCACACAGAGGAATTAATCCTCAAAAATGTTTTGATTCAATCCCGGCATTTGCAAAAATAAACCACCGCAGTTTCAATACTGAACATGCAAACCAGCCGAGCATAGAGAAAGACTTGCATTTCTATAGCGCCTTTCATGACCACCGGACGTCCCAAAGTGCTTTACAGCCAATGAAGTACTTTTTGAAATAACAACAGAAAGCGCTGGAAAAACTCAGCAGGCCAGGCAACATCCGTGGAGAGAGAAACAGAGTTAACGTTTCAGGTCGAAGACCCTTCGTCAGAACTGAGAAAAAAGCAGGAAATGAAACAGATGAAAAAGCAAGTTTGGAGGCTGGGGGAGGGAATAAAAGAACAAAAGGGAAGGTCTGTGAGACGTAGAGACATTAAGAGATACTTGAGGCGAGACGAGATGGTAATAGGACAGGTTAAGAAACAAAAGATGGCTCAGAAGTGTGAAATGCGCTGGCAGGATGAAAGACAGCTGCCGTGTGGGAGAGAGAGAAAAAGGGAAAAGGCACAAACCAATAGGGGGGATAAAAATGGTCGGGGCCGAGGTTATGATCTGAAATTGTTGAACTCGATATTGAGTCCGGAAGGCTGTAGAGTACCTAATCGGAAGTACTTTTTGAAGTGTAATCACTGTTGTAATGTAGGAAACGCGGCAGCCAATTTGCGCACAGCAAGCTCCCACAAACAGCAATGTGATAATGACCAGATAATCTGTTTTAGTGATGTTGATTGAGGGATAAATACTGGCCTACAGAGCAGTAGTGATACCCACCCTCCTGTATACTTCAGAGACATGGACCATGTACAGCAGGCACCTCAAAGCACTGGAGAGGTACCACCAACGCTGCCTCTGCAAGATCCTGCACATCCATTGGCAGGATAGGTGCACGAACGTCAGTGTTCTCGCTCAGGACAACATCCCCAGCATCGAAGCTTTGACCACGCTCGATCAGCTCCGATGGACGGGTCACATCATCCACATGCCCGATACGAGACTCCCAAAACAAGCGCTCTACTCGGAGCTCCGACACGGCAAGAGAGCCCCAGGTGGGCAGAGAAAATGCTTCAAGGACACCCTCAAAGCCTCCTTGAAAAAGTGCAACATCCCCACCGACACCTGGGAATCCGTGGCCCAAGACCGCACAAAGTGGAGAAGAAGCATCCGGGAAGGCGCCGAACACCTCGAGTCTCTTCGCCGGGAGCAAGTGGAAGCCAAGCGCAAACAGCGCACGTCAACCCAAGCACCCCACCCACCCGTCCCTTCAACCACCGTCTGCCCCACCTGTGACAGAGACTGTAGGTCCCGCATTGGACTCATCAGTCACCCGAAAACTCATTTTTAGTGTGGAAGCAAGTCAATCTCGGTTCCGAGGGACTGCCTGAGAAGAAGAAGAAGAAATATTGGCCCCAGGACACCGGGGAGAACTCCCCTGCTCTTCTTCGAAATAGTGCCATGGAATCTTTTACGTCCACCTGAGTCTCATCCGAAAGACGGCCCCTCCGACAGTGCAGCACTCCCTCAGTACTGCCCCTCTGACAGTGTGGCACTCCCTCAGTACTGCCCCTCCGACAGTGCGGTGCTCCCTCAGTACTGCCCCTCCGACAGTGCAGCGCTCGCTCAGTACTGCCCCTCCGACAGTGCAGCGATCGCTCAGTACTGCCCCTCCGACAGTGCGGTGCTCCCTCAGTACTGCCCCTCCGACAGTGCGGAGCTCCCTCAGTACTGCCCCTCCGACAGTGCAGCGCTCGCTCAGTACTGCCCCTCTGACAGTGCAGCGCTCCCTCAGTACTGCCCCTCTGACAGTGCGGCGCTCCCTCAGTACTGCCCCTCCGACAGTGCAGCACTCCCTCAGTACTGCCCCTCCGACAGTGCAGCGCTCCCTCAGTACTGCCCCTCAGACAGTGCAGCGCTCCCTCAGTACTGCCCCTCTGACAGTGCAGCGCACCCTCAGTACTGCCCCTCAGACAGTGCGGTGCTCCCTCAGTACTGCCCCTCCGACAGTGCAGCACTCCCTCAGTACTGCCGCTCCGACAGTGCAGCGCTCCCTCAGTACTGCCCCTCAGACAGTGCAGTGCACCCTCAGTACTGCCCCTCTGACAGTGCAGCGTTCCCTCAGTACTGCCCCTCCGACAGTGCGGCGCTCCCTCAGTACTGCCCCTCCGACAGTGCAGCGCTCCCTCAGTACTGCCCCTCCGACAGTGCAGCACTCCCTCAGTATTACCACTCCGACAGTGCAGCACTTCCTCAGTACTGCCCCTCCGACAGTGCAGCACTCCCTCAGTACTGCCCCTCAGACAGTGCAGTGCTCCCTCAGTACTGCCCCTCTGACAGTGCAGCGTTCCCTCAGTACTGCCGCTCCGACAGTGCAGCGCTCCCTCAGTACTGCCCCTCACACAGTGCAGTGCTCCCTCAGTACTGCCCCTCTGACAGTGCAGCGTTCCCTCAGTACTGCCCCTCCGACAGTGCGGCGCTCCCTCAGTACTGCCCCTCCGACAGTGCAGCGCTCCCTCAGTACTGCCCCTCCGACAGTGCAGCACTCCCTCAGTATTACCACTCCGACAGTGCAGCACTTCCTCAGTACTGCCCCTCCGACAGTGCAGCACTCCCTCAGTACTGCCCCTCAGACAGTGCAGTGCTCCCTCAGTACTGCCCCTCTGACAGTGCAGCGTTCCCTCAGTACTGCCGCTCCGACAGTGCAGCGCTCCCTCAGTACTGCCCCTCCGACAGTGCAGTGCTCCCTCAGTACTGCCCCTCTGACAGTGCAGCGTTCCCTCAGTACTGCCCCTCCGACAGTGCGGCGCTCCCTCAGTACTGCCCCTCCGACAGTGCAGCGCTCCCTCAGTACTGCCCCTCCGACAGTGCAGCACTCCCTCAGTATTACCACTCCGACAGTGCAGCACTTCCTCCGTACTGCCCCTCCGACAGTGCAGCACTCCCTCAGTACTGCCCCTCCGACAGTGCAGTGCTCCCTCAGTACTGCCCCTCTGACAGTGCAGCGTTCCCTCAGTACTGCCCCCCCGACAGTGCGGCGCTCCCTCAGTACTGCCCCTCCGACAGTGCAGCGCTCCCTCAGTACTGCCCCTCCGACAGTGCAGCACTCCCTCAGTATTACCACTCCGACAGTGCAGCACTTCCTCAGTACTGCCCCTCCGACAGTGCAGCACTCCCTCAGTACTGCCCCTCCGACAGTGCAGCACTCCCTCAGTACTGCCCCTCCGACAGTGCGGCGCTCCCTCAGTACTGCCCCTCCGACAGTGCAGCGCTCCCTCAGTACTGCCCCTCCGACAGTGCAGCACTCCCTCAGTATTACCACTCCGACAGTGCAGCACTTCCTCAGTACTGCCCCTCCGACAGTGCAGCACTCCCTCAGTACTGCCCCTCAGACAGTGCAGTGCTCCCTCAGTACTGCCTCTCTGACAGTGCAGCGTTCCCTCAGTACTGCCGCTCCGACAGTGCAGCGCTCCCTCAGTACTGCCCCTCCGACAGTGCAGTGCTCCCTCAGTACTGCCCCTCTGACAGTGCAGCGTTCCCTCAGTACTGCCCCTCCGACAGTGCGGCGCTCCCTCAGTACTGCCCGTCTGACAGTGCAGTGCTCCCTCAGTACTGCCCCTCTGACAGTGCAGCGTTCCCTCAGTACTGCCCCTCCGACAGTGCGGCACTCCCTCAGTACTGCCCCTCCGACAGTGCTGCACTCCCTCAGTACTGCCCCTCCGACAGTGCAGCGCTCCCTCAGTACTGCCCCTCCGACAGTGCAGCGCTCCCTCAGTACTGCCCCTCCGACAGTGCAGCACTCCCTCAGTATTACCACTCCGACAGTGCAGCACTTCCTCAGTACTGCCCCTCCGACAGTGCAGCACTCCCTCAGTACTGCCCCTCCGACAGTGCAGTGCTCCCTCAGTACTGCCCCTCTGACAGTGCAGCGTTCCCTCAGTACTGCCCCTCTGACAGTGCAGCGCTCCCTCAGTACTGCCCCTCCGACAGTGCAGCGCTCGCTCAGTACTGCCCCTCCGACAGTGCGGTGCTCCCTCAGTACTGCCCCTCCGACAGTGCGGAGCTCCCTCAGTACTGCCCCTCCGACAGTGCAGCGCTCGCTCAGTACTGCCCCTCCGACAGTGCGGCGCTCCCTCAGTACTGCTCCTCCGACAGTGCGGTGCTCCCTCAGTACTGCCCCTCCGACAGTGCAGCGCTCGCTCAGTACTGCCCCTCCGACAGTGCGGTGCTCCCTCAGTACTGCCCCTCCGACAGTGCGGAGCTCCCTCAGTACTGCCCCTCCGACAGTGCAGCACTCGCTCAGTACTGCCCCTCCGACAGTGCGGCACTCCCTCAGTACTGCCCCTCTGACAGTGCGGCGCTCCCTCAGTACTGCCCCTCCGACAGTGCAGCACTCCCTCAGTACTGCCCCTCCGACAGTGCAGCGCTCCCTCAGTACTGCCCCTCAGACAGTGCAGCGCTCCCTCAGTACTGCCCCTCTGACAGTGCAGCGCTCCCTCAGTACTGCCCCTCAGACAGTGCGGTGGTCCCTCAGTACTGCCCCTCCGACAGTGCAGCACTCCCTCAGTACTGCCGCTCCGACAGTGCAGCGCTCCCTCAGTACTGCCCCTCAGACAGTGCAGCGCTACCTCAGTACTGCCCCTCCGACAGTGCAGCGCTCCCTCAGTACTGCCCCTCCGACAGTGCAGCGCTCCCTCAGTACTGCCCCTCCGACAGTGCAGCGCTCCCTCAGTACTGCCCCTCCGACAGTGCAGCACTCCCTCAGTACTGCCCCTCCGACAGTGCAGCACTCCCTCAGTATTACCACTCCGACAGTGCAGCACTTCCTCAGTACTGCCCCTCCGACAGTGCAGCACTCCCTCAGTACTGCCCCTCAGACAGTGCAGTGCTCCCTCAGTACTGCCCCTCTGACAGTGCAGCGTTCCCTCAGTACTGCCGCTCCGACAGTGCAGCGCTCCCTCAGTACTGCCCCTCACACAGTGCAGTGCTCCCTCAGTACTGCCCCTCTGACAGTGCAGCGTTCCCTCAGCACTGCCCCTCCGACAGTGCGGCGCTCCCTCAGTACTGCCCCTCCGACAGTGCAGCGCTCCCTCAGTACTGCCCCTCCGACAGTGCAGCACTCCCTCAGTATTACCACTCCGACAGTGCAGCACTTCCTCAGTACTGCCCCTCCGACAGTGCAGCACTCCCTCAGTACTGCCCCTCAGACAGTGCAGTGCTCCCTCAGTACTGCCCCTCTGACAGTGCAGCGTTCCCTCAGTACTGCCGCTCCGACAGTGCAGCGCTCCCTCAGTACTGCCCCTCCGACAGTGCAGTGCTCCCTCAGTACTGCCCCTCTGACAGTGCAGCGTTCCCTCAGTACTGCCCCTCCGACAGTGCGGCGCTCCCTCAGTACTGCCCCTCCGACAGTGCAGCGCTCCCTCAGTACTGCCCCTCCGACAGTGCAGCACTCCCTCAGTATTACCACTCCGACAGTGCAGCACTTCCTCAGTACTGCCCCTCCGACAGTGCAGCACTCCCTCAGTACTGCCCCTCCGACAGTGCAGCGCTCCCTCAGTACTGCCCCTCCGACAGTGCAGCACTCCCTCAGTATTACCACTCCGACAGTGCAGCACTTCCTCAGTACTGCCCCTCCGACAGTGCAGCACTTCCTCAGTACTGCCCCTCCGACAGTGCAGCGCTCCCTCAGTACTGCCCCTCCGACAGTGCAGTGCTCCCTCAGTACTGCCCCTCTGACAGTGCGGCGTTCCCTCAGTACTGCCCCTCCGACAGTGCGGCGCTCCCTCAGTACTGCCCCTCCGACAGTGCAGCGCTCGCTCAGTACTGCCCCTCCGACAGTGCGGTGCTCCCTCAGTACTGCCCCTCCGACAGTGCGGAGCTCCCTCAGTACTGCCCCTCCGACAGTGCAGCGCTCGCTCAGTACTGCCCCTCCGACAGTGCGGTGCTCCCTCAGTACTGCTCCTCCGACAGTGCGGTGCTCCCTCAGTACTGCCCCTCCGACAGTGCAGCGCTCGCTCAGTACTGCCCCTCCGACAGTGCGGTGCACCCTCAGTACTGCCCCTCCGACAGTGCGGAGCTCCCTCAGTACTGCCCCTCCGACAGTGCAGCGCTCGCTCAGTACTGCCCCTCCGACAGTGCGGCACTCCCTCAGTACTGCCCCTCCGACAGTGCAGCACTCCCTCAGTATTACCACTCCGACAGTGCAGCACTTCCTCAGTACTGCCCCTCCGACAGTGCAGCACTCCCTCAGTACTGCCCCTCCGACAGTGCAGCGCTCCTTCAGTACTGCCCCTCCGACAGTGCAGCACTCCCTCAGTATTACCACTCCGACAGTGCAGCACTTCCTCAGTACTGCCCCTCCGACAGTGCAGCACTCCCTCAGTACTGCACTGGAGTGTCAGCCTAGATTTTTGTGCTCAAGTCTCATGGAGTGGGACTTGAACCTGCAACCTTCTGACTCAGAGGCGAGGGTGCTACCCACTGAACCACAGCTAACAATAATCAGCCAATAATCTACCAGGCAACTGAGCTGCATGTCCTTAAATATACAGGGGGAAAAATTCAGTTGGTTGCGCCTCCCGTTAGCGCCTTAAGAGGGTGCTAATGGGGCGCAAAGCATCTAGCGCCCAGGCGCGGCGATGTTTGCTCCGCTCGCGAAATTAACTAGACATTTTGCAGCGGCGCTAAACACTACCGCCACGATCTCCTGCGCCGGCAGATCGTGACGTCAGTCGAGTGCGCAACGCCCCGGTATTGTCCCGGAGCAGATATTGAGTGGCGCCCCCTGCCTTACTGCCTGACGCTAGCAACGACAGGTTGAGGGGAGCGTTTTGCAGTCATGAAGGGACTGGGGGAGCGCTATTTAAAGGCGACCGCTTCCTGCCTTTTATTGTTGGTGCCATTTTTGAACCACGCATTCTGAGAGAGAGAGAGAGAGACTTCTGGAGAGATTCAACACTGTGTGAAGGAGTTTTGGGTACTGAGCAGCACTTTGCAGGTTCATTTTGATTTGCCATTCCTTGTATCGATTTAGAAGAGACTGTGGGGGTTGCACTCTAAGGGGTAGAAATTAGGTCGCGCCCCATTTGGGGCGCAAATATCGTCCGGACGCAAATATTAGCGCCTGGCGCTAATTATCGGCACTGACGGGAAACTTCACTTTTACCGCCCCGGGAGGTGAGTGGAGCGCTAAAGCAGGCGCTGCACACCTCTCTTAAGGCGCAAAGGCCAAGGAGTGAGGCGCTAACTCGGAGCGCTGGCGAAGCTCATGTAATGTCAGTCAGCAATAGAACACACACACAATGGCACGGGCCAGTTCTTAAAGGGGATGGTTAATCTTGCTTTCCATCCACATCCTGTTCATTGCTGCCTTGAATCTCGGCCTGGAGAGACTTGCACATCAAATGTGCTGGAAAGAACAATGGAGAGCACCAGGCAAAGAGCTCAGAGTGCAGCTCCCACGGTCTCTGCTAAATCGATACAAGGAATGGCAAATCAAAATGAACCTGCAAAGTGCTGCTCAGTACCCAAAACTCCTTCACACAACGTTGAATCTCTCCAGAAGTCTCTCCCTCTCTCTCTCAGAATGCGTAGTTCAAAAATGCCACCAACAATAAAAGACAGGAAGAGGCCCCCTTTAAATAGCGCCCCCCCCCCAGCCCCACAGCGATTGATAGCGTTCCAGTCTTCTGGTCGTTGGAAGCGCCAGGCGGTAAGGCAGGGGGCGCCACTCAATTTCCGCTACGGGGCGCCCCAAGGGCGTTGCACCATGGAATGACGTCACAATCTGCGCGCGCAGGTGGTCGCAGCGGTAAGTTTTAGCGCCGCCGCACAATCTCAAGTTAAGTTCTCGAGCGGCGCAAACATCGCTGCGCCCGGGCGTTAGCGGCTTTGCGCCCCATTAGCGCCCTCTTAAGGCGCTAACGGGTGGCGCAACCAAGTGAATTTTTACCCCTAAGCTCTTTCCCTGGTACTCTCCATTGTTCTTTCCAGCAGATTTGATGTACAGGTCTCTCCAGGCTGGGATTCAAGGCTGCAATGAGCAGGATGTGGATGGAAAGCAAGATCAACCATCCCCTTTAAGAACTGGCCGGTGTCATTGTGTGTGTGTTCCATTGCTGCCTGACATCACATGAGCTTCGCCAGCGCTCTGAGGTAGCGCCTTGCTCATCGGCCTTTGCGCCTTAAGACAGGTGTGAAGCGCCTGATTTAGCGCTCCAATCACCTCCAGGGGCGATAAAAGTCAAGTTTGCAGTCGGTGGCGATAATTAGCGCCAGGCGCTAATCTTTGCGCCCAGCCGATAATTGCGCCCCAAATGGGGCGATACCGAATTTCTCCCCCACAATCTTTTATATTACCAAGAAAAAAGCTACAAATATTGTAAAAAAAAATTACCTTTTTTGAAGTAGTCTGCAGAAAACTCGTGCCATGCAGGCTTCAACTGATGTTAAATGTGCCGCTACTTTTGTGTCTGGGATTTTCAGTTGTACACAGATTGACCCTGTGACCTCCTCAGCATGCACTCCGTGCTTAAGCGTTGTTTGTTGCTGGGTAAGGCACCGGCTTCATCGAGGGAGCCTTTGTCTTTACTTTGTCTTTGTTTGATGCACATGTTCTGGACCTTGTTGTGTGCAAGTGACACACCTCAGGATGACGTAGACAGGATGGTGAAATGGGCAGAAGCGTGGCAGATAGAGTTCAATGTGGAGAAGTGTGAAGTGGTGCAGTTTGAGAGGACTAATATGGAAAGACAGTGCACTATCAATGGCACGACTTTGAAAAGTGAAGATGAGCAGAGGGACCTTGGTGTCCTTATACACAAATCCTTATCGGTGGCAGGGCAAGTTGATAAGGTGGTTTAAAAAAGCATATGGGTTACTTGGGTTTATAAATAGAGGCATAGAATATTTTTTTTTAATTCGTTCATGGGATGTGGGCGTCGCTGGCAAGGCCGGCATTTATTGCCCATCCCTAATTGCCCTGGAGAAGGTGGTGGTGAGCCGCCTTCTTGAACCGCTGCAGTCCGTGTGGTGAAGGTGCTCCCACATATAAAAGCAAAGGGATCATGCTGGAACTTTATAAATCACTAGTTAGGCCTCAGCTGGATTATTGTGGACAATTCTGGGCCCCACACTTCAGGAAAGATGTAAAAGCCTTAGAAAGGGTACAGAGGAGGTTTCCCAGGATGTTACCAGGACGAGGGACTTCAGTTATGAGGAGAGGTTGGAAAAGTTCGGACTGTTCTCCTTGGAACAGAGAAGGTTAAGAGGTGACCTCATAGAGGTTTTCAAGATGATGAGAGGTTTTGATCGAGTAGAGAGAGAAAAACTATTCCCTCTGGCGAGTGGATCAATAACCAGAGGTTATCGATTCAAAATCATTGGAAAAAGATCTCGAGGGGAGATGAGGAGAAATGTTTTCACTCAGAGAGTTGTGGGGATCGGGAACGCTCGACCTGAGAAGGTGGTGGAAGCTGATTCCATCAATAATTTTCAGAGGGAGTTGGACGGGTTCTGGAGGGTGAGGAACTGACAGGGTTAGAGAGAAAAAGCGGGGGATGTGGGACTGAGCACGGCTGATCTTTCAAAGAGCCAGCACAGGCACGACGGGCCGAATGGTTTCCTTCTGTGCTGAAAGTTTCTCTGATATTTCAGTGTAATTTATGTCATTTCACGAAGATGATGGGCCATTAAAAACAAGAACATTGTTTTTAGGCGGCTGGTATTTTTGCTGTCAAGTGCCCCACTTACAATGGAAAACATTTTAAAGCATCTCTCACCAAGCAAGAAACATTGCTATTTTAATCCATGCTTAGCACCTGCATGGAAGCCTGATGATACTTGGGGTCTGGCGTGGCTGATAACTTTGGAATACAATGGATGGCGATGCCTCTTGTTTCACTGACTGAGCCGGTGGTTGGCATTAGCTGGCACAGCTCTGGTTACTCCCGAGGAACACAGGAACAGGAGGAGGCCATTCAGCCCCTCGAGCCTGTTCCGCCATACAATGAGATCATGGCTGATCTGTATCTTAACTCCATCGACCAGCATCCGAGGAAACGTTGGGTTTCCGCAAATGGGGACGGGGTTGATGCTCAGTTTAACTCAATTGTAATTGATTTTTAAAATGTCTTTGTGAGAGTCCTGAAAGGAGGGAGAAAGATACCTCAAAAATGTTTAAAAAGACTTACATTTCTATAGCGCCTTTCACGACCTCTGGATGTCCCCATGCGCTTCACAGCCAACGAAGCCCTTTTGAAGCGTCCGTCACTGTTAGACGGGTTTTCTTTTTGTTTAGGAAATAGAAGTTGGAATTAGAATATTACCAAGTAATGCTGAAGAAATCCATGACGTGAAGGAGAATAAAAGCTGTTAAGTAACTAAAAATGTGCCTTTAAAATGTATTTATGCCTTTGGGGAGCTTCATGCGTGACCAGCTTGGATCTTATGCTGGGGATGAAACATCTCCTCACTCGAGCAGCACTGAGCGCTCCTGCCATCGAGCAAATCCTGCTACTCTGTCCCAGCAATTTGCCTTAATAACCTCCCAACTCGCCTTAATCATGTCCCCAGCCCGCCAAAGCTCAGCAGAACATCTCTTACCGTGGCAGAATTCCCACACCAGTCGCCCCTGTGGCCTTTGCCAGGGAAACTACCCATTAGCAGTAAGTTTTTTATTCTATCATTCTTTCTTAGGAACTGTCCAAGAGTGGAAACTTTACATCATCGCTCAGGCTGGATTTGAAATTAGGTCCCACAGGTGTGCTGACCTGCTTCACACAATAACTAAAACCATGTTTGATTCTGTGCATAGTATGATTAAAAAACAGAAAGACCCGCATTTTTACAGTGCCTTTCACGACCACCGCACGTCCCAAAGCGCTTTACAGCACATGAAGCACTTTTTGAAGTGTAGTCACTGTTGTAATGTGGGAAACGCGGCAGCCAATTTGCGCACAGCAAGCTCCCACAAACAGCAATGTGACAATGACCAGATAATCTGTTTTAGTGATGTTGATTGAGGGATAAATATTGGCCCCAGGACACTGGGGAGAACTCCCCTGCTCTTCTTCAAAATAGTGCCATGGGATATTTTACATCCACCTGAGAGAGCAGACGGGGCCTCGGTTTAACGTCTCATCCAAAAGACGGCACCTCCGACAGTGCAGCGCTCCCTCAGCACTGCACTGGGAGTGTCAGCCTAGATTTTTGTGCTCAAGTCCCTGGATTACAGATGTGTGTGTGTACTAATTACATATGTTCAAATCAAGATAAAGGGGTGTTGTTGGGACCTTCACTTTGAGGCCCAAACAAGACAGAAATGGAATAGTTAAAGTTACAAAATAAATGTGTGATTTTGATCAATCAAGCTGTCACTATTTTTGGATCTCTGTGTTGAATTTTGTGTTTAACAAGGTAAAGGCTGTCAATACTAGGGGAGGGGTTTTTTGTTACATTGCAACGTAGGAACAGGAGGAGGCCATTCAGTCTCTCGAGGCTGTTCCTCCATTCAGTTAGATCAGGCCTTTGCTCCATAACCCTTAATACCCTGACCTAACCAAAATCTATCAATCTCAGTTTTGAATTTTTCAATTGACCCTCAGCCTCAACAGCTATTTGGGGGAGAGAGTTCCAGATTTCCACTACCCTTTGTGTGAAGAAGTGCTTCCTGACGTCGACCCTGAACGGCCTGGCTCTAATTTTAAGGTGATGCCCCCCTTGTTCTGGACTCCCCCCACCAGAGGAAATAGTTTCTCTCTATCGACCCATTCAAATCCTTTCATCATCTTAAACATCTTAATTAGATCACATCTTAATCTTCTAAACTCAAGGGAATATAAGCCTAGTCTGTGCAACCTGACCTCGTAATTTAACCCTTGTAGCCCCGGTATCATTCTGGTGAATCTGCGCTGCTCCCCCTCCAAGGCCAATCTATCCTTCCTGAGGTGCAGGGTCCAGAACTCAACGCAGTTACTGCCGATCCGATATAACCAGAGCTTTATACAACTGTCACATAACTTCCACCCCTTTGTATTGCAGCCACCTTGAGATAAAGGCCAACATTCCATGAGACTTTTTCATTATTTTTTGCACCTGTCCACTAGCTTTTAGTGATTTCCGTACTTGGCCCCCTCAATCTCTCTGCTCCTCCACAGTTCCCAGCTCCTCGCCATTTAGAAAATACACTGATCTATCCTTCTTGGGTCCAAAGTAGATGACTTCATACTTCCCCACGTTGAACTCCATCTGCCAGAGTTTTACCCACTCATGGAATCCATCAATGTCCCTTGGCAACTTCCTGCTCCCGTCGACACAACTTACTGTGCCTCCTAACTGAGTGTCGTCAGCACACTGGGATATACGCCTCTCTCTATTCCTTCATCGAAGTCACTGTCAGCCAAAGAAATTATTAGTAGTAAAAAAACAGTACTAGCAAAATTAATGGGACTAAAAGTCGATAAATCCCAAGGACCGGATGACCTACATCCTAAGGTTTTGAAAGAGGTGGCCATTGGAATAGTGGACGCATTGGTTGTCATCTTCCAAAACTCTATAGATTCTGGAACGGTTCCTGCAGATTGGAGGACAGCAAATGTAAAGGAGGGAGAGAGAAAACGGGGAACTACAGACCTGTTAGCCAAACATCAGTAGTTGGGAAAATGCTGGAATCTATTATAAAGGATGCAATAACTGGGCACTTAGAAACTAATAGTAAGATTGGGCAGAGTCAACATAGATTTATGAAAGGGAAATCCTGTTTGACAAACCTATTGGAGTTCATTGAGGATGTAACTAGTGGAGTCGACAAAGGGGAACCAGTAGATGTGGTGTATCTGGATTTTCAGATGGCCTTCGATAAGGTCCCACACAAGAGGTTGGTGAACAAAATTAGGGCACATGGAATCGGGGGTAATATACTAGCATGGATTGAGAATTGGTTAACAGACAGAAAACAAAGAGTAGGGATAAACGAGTCTTTTTCAGGATGGCAGGCTGTGACTAGTGGGGTACCGCAAGGATCGGTGCTTGGGCCCCAGCTAGTCACAATCTATATCAGTGATTTGGATGAGGGGACTAAATGTAACATTTCCAAATTTGCTGATGATACAAAGCTAGGTGGCAGTGTCAGTTGTGAAGAGGATGTGAAGAGGCTTCAAGTGGATCTCGACAGGCTCAGTGAGTGGGCGAGAACATGGCAGATGGAATATAATGTGGATAAATGTGAAGTTATCCACTTTGGTAGAAAAAACAGAAAGGCAGAGTATTTCCTAAATGGTGAAAGATTGGGGAATGCAGATGTTCAAAGGGACCTGGGTGTCCTTGTACATGAGTCACTGAAAGTGAATGTGCAGGTGCAGCAAGCCACTAGGAAGGCAAATGGTATGCTGGCCTTCATTACAAGAGGATTTGAGTACAGGAGTAAAGAAGTCTTACTCCAATTATATAGGGCCTTGGTGAGACCACACCTGGAGTACTGTGTACAATTTTGGTCTCCTTACCTAAGGAAGGATATACTTGCCATAGAGGGAGTGCAACGAAGGTTCACAAGATTGATTCCTGGGATGGTGGGACTGTCGTATGAGAAGAGATTGAGTAAACTAGGCCTGTATTCTCTTGAATTCAGAAGAATGAGAGGGGATCTCATTGAAGCATACAAAATGATTACAGGGCTTGATAGGATGGATGCTGGGAGAATGTTTCCCTTGGCTGGGGAGTCTAGAACCAGGGGCCACAGCCTCAGGATAAAGGGGTCGGCCATTCAGGACTGAGATGAGAAGGAAGTTCTTCACACAGAGGGTGGTGAATCTTTGGAATTCTCTACCCCAGAGGGCTGTGGAGGCTCAGTCATTGGGTATATTCAAAACAGAAGTCAATAGATTTCTGACTAGTAAGGGCATCAAGGGATATGGCGATGGGGCCGGTGAATGGAGTTGAGGCAGAAGATCAGCCATGATCTCATTGAATGGCGGAGCAGGCTCGAAGGGCCAAATGGCCGACTCCTGCTCCTATTTCTTATGTTCTTATGTTCTTATTAATACCCAGTAGAACAGCATGCTGCAGACTGAAGATTCCTCTAATGTGCGGCAAGAATGTGAAAGAAAGACTTGCATTTATATAGCACCTTTCACGACCTCAGGACGTCCCAAAGCGCTTTACAGCCAATGAAGTACTTTTTGAAGTGTAGTCACTGTTGTAATGTAGGAAACGCGGCAGCCAATTTGCGCACAGCAAGCTCCCGCAAACAGCAATGTGATAATGACCAGATAATCTGTTTTTTAATGATGTTGGTTGAGGGATAAATATTGGCCCCAGGACACTGGGGATAACTCCCCTGCTCTTCTTCGAAATAGTGCCATGGGATCTTTGACGTCCACCTGAGAGGACAGACAGGGCCTCGGTTTATCATCTCATCCGAAAGACGGCACCTCCGACAGTGCAGCACTCCCTCAGCATGGCACTGGAGTGTCAGCTGAGATTTTGTTCAAGTCTCTGGAGTGGACTTAGAATCCACAACCTTCTGACTCGGAGGTGAGGGTGCTGCCCACTGAGCAACGGCTTCATACACCTTCAGCAGAGCACCTCCTCTGCTCTAATGTGAATGGTTACCACTTGCCATGCCCTCATTTCTAAATTAGTGTCAAAGAGGGAGCAATTCTATTCTGTGGGTCCATGACCACTAGGAACTGTATTGAGATGACCTAAACTTATTTCACACAGGACCCTCACAGTCAACGAGCAGAAGAGACATTTTGTCACAGCAATCTCGGATGGAGTCAAACCCAAGGCGTGAGGTGAAAGGTCAGCACCTCACAAACTCGTGACCTCTACCACCTAGAAGGACAAGGGCAGCAGGCGCATGGGAACACCACCACCTCCAAGTTCCCCTCCAAGTCACACACCATCCTGACTTGGAAATATATCGGCCGTTCCTTCATCGTCGCTGGGTCAAAATCCTGGAACTCCCTCCCTAACAGCACTGTGGGAGCACCTTCACCACACGGACTGCAGCAGTTCAAGAAGGCGGCTCACCACCGCCTTCTCAAGGGTAATTAGGGATGGGCAATAAATGCCGGCCTTGCCAGCGACGCCCACATCCCAGGAACGAATAAAAAGAAAGCATCTAATCCAATGTGCTGCTCAGTCCCCTCAATACCCTCTCGAGTGACAGCAGTAGCAGAACTTGTGCTACCCAGTAGTCCTTGGCTTACACTGTTGAAGTTGAATCTGTATGCATCAATTCACTTAACAGAGAGGTTACATTGGCCTTGAAGCTATCAATGATTTAGACTTGAATGTAAGAGGTTTGATTAAGAAGTTTGCAGATGATGCTTAAATGGGCTGTGTGGTTGATAATGAAGAAGAAAAGCTGTAGACTGCAGGAAGATATTAATGAACTGGTCAGGTGGGCAGAACAGTGGCAAATGGAATTCAATCTGGAGAAGTGTGAGGTAATGCATTTGGGGAAGGCTAACAAGGCAAGGGAATACACAATAAATGGTAGGACACTGAGAAGTGTAGAGGAACAAAGGGACCTTGGAGTGCAGGTCCACAGATCCCTGAAGGTAGCAGGCCAAGTAGATAAGGTGGTTAAAAAGGCAGACGGAATATTTGTCTTTATTAGCTGAGGCATAGAATACAAGAGCAGGGAGTTATGCTTGAACTGTATAAAACACTAGTTAGGCCACAGCTAGAATACTGCGTGCAGTTCTGGTCACCACATTACAGGAAAGATGTGATTGCACTAGAGAGGGTGCAGAGGAGATTTACGAGGATGTTGCCAGGACTGGAGAATTTTAGCTATGAGGAAAGAATGGATCGGCTGGGGTTGTTTTCTTTGGAACAGAGGAGGCTGAGGGGAGATTTAATTGAGGTGTATAAAATTATGAGGGGCCTAGATAGAGTGGATAGGAAGGACCTATTTCCCTAGCAGAGAGGTCAATAACCAGGGTGCATAGATTTAAAGTAATTGGTAGAAGGATTAGAGGGGAGTTGAGGAGAACGTTTTTCACCCAGAGGGTGGTGGGGGTCTGGAACTCACTGCCTGAAAGGGTGGTAGAGGCAGAAACCCTCATCGCATTTAAAAAGTACTTGGATATACACTTGAAGTGCCGTAACCTGCAGGGCTACGGACCAAGAGCTGGAAAGTGGGATTAGGCTGGAGAGCTCTTTGTCTACCGGCACAGACACGATGGGCCGAATGGCCTCCTTCCGTGCTGTAAATTTCTATGATTCTATGAAGCTCACACAGGGAGCTGTAATATTTATCGCACACACTGCACTGGCATTGGAAATACAGATATGAGAATGTGAATTTGCTTTTTGGTACAAATAATATCAGGGAAGAATTACATTTACAAATGTATCCACTTGTTAAGGCTGAGCTCACTAGGTGAATCCATATAGAAAGGTGCTCAAAATGAGTATGGATTTCGCACATAAAATTAGTCTATGTGGGTCGCAGACAACGATCTACATCATTACATAGCGGAGTGGTTATGTTGCTAGACTGGTAATCCTGAGGCCTGGACTAATAGATCTGCGTGACTGAGTTCAAATCCCACCATAGCAGCTGGGGAATTTAAATTCAATTAAATAAATCTGGAATTAAAAAAATAGCCAGTATCAGTAATGGTGAACTATGTAACTACCAGATTGTCATAAAAACCCATCTGGTTCACTTTAGGGAAGGAAATCTGCCGTCCTTACCCGATCTGGCCTATATGTGACTCCAGACCCACAGCAATGTGGTTGACTCTTAACTTCCCCTCTGAAATGGCCGAGCAAGCCTTTCAATTGTTCAAGGGCAATTAGGGATGGGCAATAAATGCTGGCCTTGCCAGCGACACCCACATTCTGTGAACTAATAAAAAAAAATATGCTGAAAGGATCAAGAAAAGGGTAATATTTGACTCATTTTATTGCACTGACCAGCTGATGGAAGTAACCAGTGACTGTTCGAGATAATTATTACCATACTGCCAAAAAAATAGTCATTCTGAGCCGGTCCATAATTAACAACAATGCACGGTTTTGAATGACTCTAAGGAATGTTGATTAACCAGTTCTATATGAGCAGTGATTTTTCAATGGCCAAGTAATTCTCACCTCTCATTAATGAATGACTCTGGCAGAATAATAGCGTGTGATCATGGCCCAAATTGCTATAATGGTTACAGGGATGGACACTGCAGTTCCTTAATGTACTATTATGGAAAAGAGGGACTTGCATTTACACAGCACCTTTCACGACCTCCGGACGTCCCAAAGCACTTTACAGCCAATGAGGTACCTTTTTGAAGTGTAGTCACTGTTGTAATGTGGGAAACGCGGCAGACAATTTGCGCACAGCAAGATCCCACAAACAGCAATGTGATAATGACCAGCTAATCTGTTTTTAGTGATGTTGATTGAGGGGATAAATATTGGCCCCAGGACACTGGGGAGAACTCCCCTGCTCTTCTTTGAAATAGTGGCCGTGGGATCTTTTATGTCCACCTGAGAGAGCAGACGGGACCTCGGTTTAACATTTCATCTGAAGGACGGCACCTCCGACAGTGCAGCGCTCCCTCAGCACTGCACTGGAGTGTCGGCTTGGATATTTACACTCAAGTCTCTGGAGTGGGCCTTGAAACCACAACTTTCGGACTCAGAGGAGAGGGTGCTGCCACTGAGCCACAGTTTACACATAAAAGGATAAGACAATCTAATTTAGCCACATTAGAATTTTAAACACTCCCACAACAATAAAATGAGAGTATCATTTTAACGAATATCTCGGTATGACAAAAATTCACTTAATGATGTTTGACAATATTGAGACAAGGCAGGGAGTTAAGCAACATCTTTTTGGGGTTAATTTGGCTCTAAGTTGACACATCTGACAATGGAAGATTGGAAGCAAGCCAATCTTCTGATACAGAAACAATATTTTTGTATCTGACCTTGACACACCCTAATCAGAACTTCAGAATTTGCCTTATTTTCTCTTTCCAACCTTGGTGTCTTGAGTTTCGAGTCTTTAAAAACTGATTTATAACATAAAAACTGATATACCAGGAAATTAGAAATGATGAAACATATTCTCTAATGTGTTTTGCTATTTCAAACTTTGAAAGTGTTCATATGTTTTAATAAGCAAGCAATAAGGAAGGCAAATGGCATGTTGGCCTTTATTGCAAGGAGGTTGGAGTACAAGAGTAAGGAAGTCTTGCTACAATTGTATAGGGCCTTGGTGAGACCACACCTGGAGTACTGTGCACAGTTTTGGTCTCCTTATTTAAGGAAGGATATACTTGTCTTGGAGACGGTGCAACGAAGGTTCACTAGATTGATCCCTGGGATGAGAGGGTTGTCCTATGAAGAGAGATTGAGTAGATTGGGCCTATACTCTCTGGAGTTTAGAAGAATGAGAGGTGATCTCATTGAAACATACAAGATTCTGAGGGGGATTGACAGGGTAGATGCTGAGAGATTGTTTCCCCCTGGCTGGAGAGTCTAGAACTAAGGGGCACAGTCTCAGGATAAGGGGTCGGCCATTTGGGACAGAGATGAGGAGGAATTTCTTCACTCAGAGGGTTGTGAATCTTTGGAATTCTCTACCCCAGAGGGCTGTGGATGCTGAATCATTGAGTATATTCAAGGCTGAGATCGATAGATTTTTGGACTCTAGGGGAATCGAGGGATATGGGGATTGGGCGGGAGTTGAGTTGAGGTCGAAGATCAGCCATGATCTTATTGAATGGCGGAGCAGGCTCGAGGGGCCGTGTGGCCGACTCCTGCTCCTAATTCTCATGTTCTTGTGTTTTTACAATGATTTTAATAAATACAACTCTTTATTCAATAACTGTTTGCTTATTCTGTGCTGTCAGAAATCTTTCATTTTTATGGCGAAACAGGCAGAATCCCTTGTGATTTCCAATATTTATTTACAGTATTGTGAACTTTAGAAATTGACAGATAATGAATTGGTTGGCTACACGCATTGGAACCTTCTACTTGCAAAAATTCACCTTACAATACGGAATACTGTACTGCCATATGCGAGTTTGATTCTGCTTCAGGAGCGAGGCATTAATCAAGTCTGCAGCTTCACTGATACGGCCGTGCTTCGCTTCGCCTCGCCGCAGAACGCGCTGATTAACATACTTCACTTTTTTTCTAAGGGTGTTGCTGCTTTCAAAACTATCGGGTAGTGGGTGAGCCAAAAGATTGGCAGAACAAATGTCGACGTTGTGAGACAGCTGCTCGCTTTAAGGGTCTAAAAAAAATTGGGTACAAGCGAAGCGAGAACTGTTGGCAGATGCACACAATTTGTGCAGGAGATTAAGTGCTGGTTTAATGGTTGACTCGATACTAATTTCCTGTTTTGCCACTTGGGCTACGATAATGGGTTTCTTCCTTGGAGTGTCATTATAACCGAGGGGGATTGTGTGGAACTCAAATAGTTCCCAATTGTGCGAAATCCCCGTCCGCAATGACTTTAATATCAGGATCTGTCCTTTTTGCTAAAATAGAAACAGAGGAACAGATTGAGGCCATTCAGCCCCTCGAGCCTGGTACACAGGAACAGGAGGAGGCCATTCAGCCCCTCGAGCCTGTTACACAGGAACAGGAGGAGGCCATTCAGCCCCTCGAGCCTGTTACACAGGAACAGGAGGAGGCCATTCAGCCCCTCGAGCCTGTTACACAGGAACAGGAGGAGGCCATTCAGCCCCTCGAGCCTGTTACACAGGAACAGGAGGAGGCCATTCAGCCCCTCGAGCCTGGTACATGGGAACAGGAGGAGGCCATTCAGCCCCTCGAGCCTGGTACACGGGAACAGGGGGAGGCCATTCAGCCCCTCCAGCCTGCTCCGCCATTCAATGAGATCATGGCTGATCTGTGACCTAACTCCATATACCCGCCTTTGCCCCGTATCCCTTAATACCTTTGGTTAACAAAAATCTGTCAATCTCAGATTTAAGAATAACAATTGACCCAGCATCAATTGCCATTTGCGGAAGAGAGTTCCAAACTTCTACCACCCTTTGTGTGTAGAAGTGTTTCCTAATTTCACTCCTGAAAGGTCTGGCTCTAATTTTTAGATTATGCCTCCTAGTCCTAGAATCCCCAACCAGCGGAAATAGTTTCTCTCTATCTACCCTATCTGTTCCCCTTAATATCTTGAAAACTTCCATCAAGTTTTCCCCCCTTAACCATCTAAATTCCAGGGAATACAACCCTAATTTGTGTAATCTCCCCATGTAACTTAACGCTTGGAGTCCAGATATCATTCTGAAGAGAACAATGTCAAAGCCAACTGATCTTGAGAAGCAATTAAAGCAGATGGTTCTGGCTGTTAGAGAGAAAGAAGGAACTGGCATTTATTTGGCACCCTTCGTATCTTCAGGATTTCCCAAAGTGCTTCAGAGCCAGTTAATTACTTTTGAAGTCAGTCACTATTGTTACATTGCCAAACACAGCAGCCAATTAACACAGGGATAAATAACCAATTAAGCTGTTTTGGTGGATGTTGGTTGAGGGATAAATGTTGACCAGGACAATGGGACAGCTCGCCTGCTCTTTGAATAGTGCCACGGGGTCTTTTACATCTAACTTTGCACAAAAACAAGGCATCGGCTTAATGTCTGTAAGGGGTTTTCTCCGATACCGGTCCCCCGTTACACACAGTTCTTGGACGTCAGGATTTATAAGGAACAAAATACACACGGCACAGGGTTTTGGCTCAACCTTTGATTCGTTCGTTTATTGAACACACACACACAATTACTTCCCCAGTATAAATCCCTACGATTTATATCAGGCTAACAACCCCAAAATACAAACCCCTACGCAAAGGTCATTTGCATCGACACAGTATGACACAGTTAAACCCGTCCGCGATTTGACTGTTACATATAAAGTTACCCAGACTCAATCACAAAACCCTTATTGTGATCTGACTGAAACTCACAAACTTACTCAGACTCAATCACAAAAGCCCCCTCTATGATTTGACTGAAGCATACAATCACCACTCCCGATTGGCTGTCTCCTGGAGTTGATTGTCGGCCCGAATCTTTCTGTTCACTGTTCTGCCGTCGGCTTCCACACCGCTGTCTTCGAAGTGATCTTACTTTAAACCAAAACCAACTTGCAGTATTTCCTGGCCCCTCTTTAGCATACGATTCGTTTCAAAATGTGTGAATTGTTCCTGGTATTGTCCATTGATTTGAGATATCTTTCTGACAATGCAACCCTCCCAAAGTGACTGCATGTGCGAGGTTGTTGGTTCCTGTTAGCATTCGTATTCAAAAGGTTCGAGGCCCGGCCCATTGTCTAGGCCTGCACTGAAACTAGTTATTCGGGGGCCATGGTCTAAGGTGGACAATGTAACCCCTTAAGGTACATGAATATGCGAATGTTCTTGTATCTTCCCCAGACAGAAAACCTTCGTATGGCAATTCGGCCGCAATGTCTGAATTAACCCTTTAATGCCCAGCTCTTTTTGCGGGCTGTGCACTTCTGGGTTTTTATATTTCATAGTCCAATATTTTTACCATTGGGGGGGAGGAATCGATCCTACATGTCTCATCTGAACGACGACACCTCCGACAGTAACTGCACTGAAGAGTCAGCTCGAGTCGTGGAGTAAATCTTGAATCCACAACCTTCTGACTCTGAGTTGACACTTACAATCTCAGGAGCACCTTGTAGTGTTTTGTGACGGTTTACAGTGCCCAGGATATAACACAATAATTCGAGTTCACAGGTGTGTGTGTGTGTGTTTGGATGAGCGCATAGTTGTAAAAATAATTTCTGTAAATAAGCGGTTACAAATGTACATGGAAACATAGAAACATAGAAGATAGGAGCAGGAGTAGGCCATTCGGCCCCTCGAGCCTGCTCCGCCATTCAATGCGATCATGGCTGATCATCCAAATTCAGTACCCTGTCCCTGCTTTCTCCCCATATCCCTTGGTCCCTTTAGCCTTAAGAAATATATCTAACTCCTTCTTGAATATATTTAATGAATTGGCCTCAACTGCCTTCTGTGGTAGAGAATTCCACAGGTTCACCACTCTCTGGGTGAAGAAATTCCTCTCATCTCAGTCCTAAATGGCTTACCCCTTATCCTTAGACTGTGACCCCTGGTGCTGCACTACCCCGCCATCGGGAACAGCCTTCCTGCATCTAGTCTGTCTAGTCCTGTTAGAATTTTATAAGTTTCAATGAGATCCCCTCTCATTCTTCTAAACTCTAGCGAATAAAGCCTAATCGACCCAATCTCTCTTCATACGTCATTCCTGCCATCCCAGGTATCAGCCTTGTGAATCTTCGCTGCACTCTCTCCATGGCAAGAACATCCTTCCTCAGATAAGGCGACCAAAACTGCACACAATACTCAAGGTGTGGTCTCACCAAGGCCCTGTACAACTGCAGCAAGACATCCTTGCTCCTGTACTCGAATCCTCTCGCTATGAAGGCCAACATACCATTTGCCTTCTTAACCGCCTGCTGCACCTGCATGCTTACCTTCAGCGACTGGTGCATAAGGACACCCAGGTCTCGTTGCACTTCCCCTTTTCCCAATCTATTGCCGTTCAGATAATAATCTGCCTTCTTGTTTTTGCTACCAAAGTGGATAACCTCGCATTTATCCACATTATACTGCATCTGCCATGCATCTGCCCAATCACCCAACCTGTCCAAATCATTCTGGAGTTTCTCTGCATCCTCCTCACAGCACACACGCCCACCCAGCTTTGTGTCGTCTGCAAACTTGGAGATATTACATCTAGTTCCCTCGTCTAGATCATTAATATATGTTGTGAATAACTGGGGTCCTAGCACCGATCCCTGCGGTACCTCACTAGTCACTGCCTGCCACTCGGAAAAAGACCCGTTTATTCCAACTCTTTTCTTCCTGTCTGCCAACCAGTTTTCTATCCAAGTCAGTACCTTACCCCCAATCCCATGTGCTTTAACTTTGCACGCTAATCTTTTATGCGGAACCTTATCGAAAGCCTTCTGAAAGTCCAAATACACCACATCCACTGGTTCTCCCTTATCTATTCTACCAGTTACATCCTCAAAAAATTCCAGTAGATTAATCAAGCATGATTTACCTTTTGTAAATCCATGTTGACTTTGTCCGATCCTGTCACTGTTTTCCAAGTGCTCTGCTATTACATCTTTTATAATGGACTCTAGCATTTTCCCCACTACCGATGTCAGGCTTACCGGTCTATAATTCCCCGTTTTCTCTCTACCACCTTTTTTGAATAGTGGGGTAACATTAGCTACCCTCCAATCCATGGGTACTGTTCCAGAGTCTATAGAATTTTGGAAGATGACCAGCAATGCATCTACTATTTCTAGGGCCACTTCCTTAAGTACCCTAGGATGTAGATTATCAGGCCCTGGGGATTTATCGGCCTCCAATCCCGTCAATTTCCCTAACACTATTTCCCTACAAATACTGATTTCTTTCAGTTCCTCCCTCTCAATAGACCCTATGTTCCCCGACATCTCTGGGAGGTTATTTGTGTCCTCCTTTGTGAAGACAGAACCAAAGTATGTATTTAATTCATCTGCCATTTCCTTGTTCCCCATTATAAATTCCCCTGATTCTGACTGCAAGAGACCTACGCTTGACTTCACCAATCGCTTTCTCTTCACATATCTATAGAAGCTTTTACAGTCAGTTTTTATGTTCCCTGCAAGCTTACACTCATACTCTATTTCCCCCCTCTTAATTCATCCCTTTGTCCTCCTTTGCTGAATCCTAAACTGCTCCCAATCCTCAGGTTTGCTGCTTTTTCTGGCCAATTTATATGTCCTCTCCTTGGATCTTATGCTATCCCTAATTTCCCTTGTTAGCCACGGTTGAGTCACCTTTTTTGTTTTTATTTTTATGCCAAACAGGGATGAACAAATTCTGTAGTTCATCCATGCGATCTTTAAATGTTTGCCATTGCCTCTCCACCGTCAACCCTTTAAGTAACATTCCCCAATCCATCCTAGCCAACTCGTGCCTCATACCATCATCGTTTCCTTTATTTAAATTCAGTACCCTAGTCTCTGAGTCAACTACTACTTCACTCTCCATCTTAATGAAGAATTCTATCATATTATGATCGCTCCTCCCCAAGGGGCCTCGCACAACAATGTAAGGTACCATGGACACCTCGTCATTCTGTTTTCTTGGATTAATTTTAATAAAGAAAGACTTTCATTTCTATAGCGCCTTTCACGACCACTGGACGTCCCAAGGCGCTTTACAGCCAATGAAGTACTTTTTGAAGTGTAGTCACAGTTGTAATGTAGGAAACATGGCAGCCAATTTGCGCACAGCAAGCTCCCACAAACAGCAATGTGATAATAACCAGATAATCTGTTTTTAGTGATGTTGATTGAGGGATAA
Source organism: Squalus acanthias (assembly GCA_030390025.1). Classification (NCBI taxonomy): domain Eukaryota; kingdom Metazoa; phylum Chordata; class Chondrichthyes; order Squaliformes; family Squalidae; genus Squalus; species Squalus acanthias. Next base: position 3,938,420 of record CM059428.1, read on the forward strand.
ATATTGGCCCCAGGACACTGGGGAGAACTCCCCTGCTCTTCTTCGAAATAGTGGCACCTCCAGACAGTGCAGCGCTCCCTCAGCACTGGTACTGGAGTGTTAGCCTAGATTTTTGTGCTCAAGTTTCCTGGAGTGGGACTATGAATCTACGACCTCTTGGAATCAGAGGCGAGAGTGCTAACAACTGAGGCAGGGGTGACGCAGCTGACGAACGTAAGGTACCACAGGCCCCTTATCATTCTGTTTTCTTGGCTTTTTCAGTTAGTTTTAATAGAAATTAATGAAATAAAAATAGGTCCTGTACTACTCAAAAAATGTGATACACTAAATGGAAGCACAAAAATATAAGTCCACTTTTACCGTGGCAGTGAATATACCAGATTGTTGTAAAGGAAGAGGAGTCACTTTGAGTAAGGGATGTTGGTGTTTGCAGTGGGGACCTCAGAATTACTTGTTCGTGGAGTGTATTGAAAAGGCGATTCCTGTGTAATAGAGCCAGCTTCGAACCATCCTTGGTGGGCAGTTCTGCTCAGACACATATCAGTTGTTGGTAGAGTTAAAGCAGTTTAATGTCACTCTTCAAAACATAGTCATGTATTTGGTGACCTAGATTTACAGAAAATTAGACGCGATGTGCTTTGTTATTAAACTGCACATCCTGTTCTTTTGATCAGAGGAATGTGGGTTTTCCATCTCCTTTGTGCACCGTACCAATTTGCATGATTATTCCAGCAATGACCTGCGCATCAGATTATCTTTGGAATCTGAAATGGCGCTTTGCATTCCTTTGGTGTGCGGGTTATGTCATCAATGTGCAAAATAAATCCTATTGAATTGCAAATGTAAAAGAATTGAAATGTTGTTTGTGTTTGGAGTGCAATGTTTCTCTTGTTTCCCGCAAGCGGGGATCTGCAGCATACTAATAGGCTGTTTGTGTGACAGCAGCTATCACGCTGTGCCCCAGCGCTCCTTGAGGACGCTGCGCCATCCCTTCTAGTATTAGAACAATTTTGCAGGGGAGAAGTGTTTCAGTTTCCCAGCCTTTAATGATTACAAAGTATAGATATTAAATTTGAACAGAAGCCGAAGGCAACCCTGGAGGTAGTTACGACAGCAAAATACTGCGGATGCTGGAAATCCGAAATAACAACAGAAAACGCTGGAAAAAACTCAGCAGGCCAGGCAGCATCCGTGGAGAGAGAGACAGAGTTAACGTTTCAGGTCTCTCCACGGATGCTGCTGGGCCTGCTGAGTTTTTCCAGCGTTTTCTGTTGTTATCCTGGAGGGAAGTACTTTTCCAAAGTTTGTTCCGATTAGTTCTCCCGAACTTTTTGTTAAAACTTTCTATTCACACGGCTCTTCCGAGTAGCCTCATATTCACCTTCAGCAAACTACTCGTGCTACAGTTAGAAAGTGGATGCAGTCCGAAGGATTCCCCCGTGGTTTATGTCACGCCACTGCGCTGGGTGACACAGATGTAAGAGGACCTTGCTCCCCTTTCCTCTCCTCTTTCCTTCTTCCTCCCCTTGCTTCCTTCACTTCCCCATCCCCTCTTCCCTCAGCGCCGCGCCCCTCCTAAATCCTGCTGCTACAACAAGCGATTCCAGTTGTTGCCGAAAGCGGGCAGGAATTCCATTAGCACATAAACGTTGATCCACATTATGCATCATAAGAACATAAGAAATAGGAGCAGGAATAGGCCACTTGGCCCCTCGAGCCTGCTCCGCCATTCAATAAGATCATGGCTGATCTTGGGCTCAAAGCCACTTCCCCGCCCGATCCCCATAACCCTTCACTCCCTTATCTTGTAAAAATCTGTCTATCTCCACCTTAAATGTATTTAATGACCCAGCCTCCTCGGCTCTCTGGGGCAGAGAATTCCACAGATTTACGACCCTCTGAGAGAAGAAATTCCTCCTCATCTCAGTTCTAAAAGGGCGACCCTTTATTCTGAAACTATGCCCCCGAGTTCTAGATTTCCCCACGAGGGGAAACATCCTCTCTGCATCTACCTCAGTATCTTATACGTGTCAATAAGATCACCTCTCATTCTCCTAAATTCCAATGAGTATAGGCCCAACCTGCTCAACCTTTCCTCATAAGACAACCCCCTCATCTCTGGAATTAACCTAGTGAATCGTCCCTGAACTGCCTCCAGGACTTGGGCAAGGAGCAGCAGCGAAGGTCTGCTAGTGTCCGTGACGCAGTCGGCAGCACTCTCGCTTCTTAGTCAGAGAGGTTGTGGGTTCAGAGTCCCACTCCATAGAACTTGAGCACAGAAATCTAGGCTGACACTCCCAGGGCAGGTACTGAGGGAGCGTCGCACTGTCGGAGAGGCAGTACTGAGGGAGTGCTGCACTGTCAGAGGGACAGTACTGAGGGAGCGCTGCACTGTCGGAGGGGCAGTACTGAGTGAGCGCCGCACTGTCGGAGGGGCAGTACTGAGGGAGCGTCGCACTGTGGGAGGGGCAGTACTGAGGGAGAGCTGCACTGTCGGAGGTTCAGTACTGAGGGAGCGCCGCACTGTCTGAGGGGCAGTACTGAGGGAGCGCCGCACTGTCGGAGGAGCAGTACTGAGGGAGCGCCACACTGTCGGAGGGGCAGTACTGAGGGAGTGCCGCACTGTCGGAGGGGCAGTACTGAGGGAGTGCCGCACTGTCGGAGGAGCAGTACTGAGGGCGCGCCGCACTGTCGGAGGGGCAGTACTGAGGGAGTGCCGCACTGTCGGAGGGGCAGTACTGAGGGAGTGCCGCACTGTCGGAGGGGCAGTACTGAGGGAGCGCCGCACTGTCGGAGGGGCAGTACTGAGGGAGCGCTGCACTGTTGGAGGGGCAGTACTGAGGGAGCGCCGCAGTGTCGGAGGGGCAGTACTGAGGGAGCGCTGCACTGTCGGAGGGGCAGTACTGAGGGAGCGCTGCACTGTCGGAGGGGCAGTACTGAGGGAGCGCCGCACTGTCGGAGGGGCGGTACTGAGGGAGTGCCGCACTGTCGGAGGGGCAGTACTGAGGGAGCGCCGCACTGTCGGAGGTGCCGTCTTTCGGATGAGACGTTAAACTTGAGGCCCTGTCTGCCCTCTCAGGTGGACGTAAAAGATCCCATGGCCACTATTTCGAAGAAGAGCAGGGGAGTTCTCCCGGTGTCCTGGGGCCAATATTTATCCCTCAATCAACATCACTAAAAACAGATTATCTGGTCATTATCACATTGCTGTTTGTGGGAGCTTGCTGTGCGCTAATTGGTTGCCGCGTTTCCCACATTACAACAGTGACTGCACTTTAAAAGTACTTCATTGGCTGTAAAGCACTTTGGGACGTCATGAGGTGGTGAAAGGCGCTGGAGAAATGCAACTCTTTCCTTTCTTAAGGGCTTGGTAGGTGCTCATTTTCACCTGTGGACATTTCCCCGGAAGGACTGACTGACTGACTGTGTCAAGCACAGACAGTTGATATATATGCAGTTGGGCAGATTACCTGCTGCCACAGCTAGATAGATTGAAACGTATAAAATTCTGACAGGGCTAGACAGACTGGATGCAGGGAGGATGTTTCCCCTGGCTGGGGGGGTCTAGAACGAGGGGTCACAGTCTCAGGATACGGGGTAGGACATTTAGGACTGAAATGAGGTGAAATTTCTTCACTCAGAGGGTGGTGAACCTGTGAATTCTCTACCACAGAAGGCTGTGGAGGCCAAGTCACTGAATATATTTAAGAAGGAGATAGATTTCTAAACACAAAAGGCATCAAGAGGTATGGGGAGAGAGCGGGAATATGGTATTGAGATAGAGGATCAGCCATGATCATATTGAATGGCGGAGCAGGCTCGAAGGGCCGAATGGCCGACTTCTGCTCCTATTTTTCTATGTTTCTATGTTTCTATTGGGAGGCTTGTAAAGTGTATGATCCTCAGGCCATTTATAATCTACCCTGTTGTGGTCTCTACCCCACCCATATATCTCTTCAGAGATTGCTCTGCATAAATACCTCGTGATTCTAGATAATTGAGCAAAACTGCAGAGCGTTCTCCTGTCGCTATGAGGTGAGGTTGGAAAAGTTAGGACTGTTAGAACAGTGAAGGCTAAGAGGTGACCCAATAGAGGTTTTCCAGATGATGAGAGGTTTTGATAGAGTAGAGAGAGAAAAACGATTCCCTCTGGCGAGAGGGTCAATAACCAAAGGTCATCGATTCAAAATCATTGGCAAAAGATCCAGAGGGGAGATGAGGAGACATTTCCTCACTCCGAGAGTTGTGGGGATCTGGAACGCTCGACCTGGAAAGGTGTTGGAAGCTGATCCCATCAATAATTTTCAAAGGGAGTTGGACGGGTTCTGGAGGAAGAGGACAACAAGCGGGGGATGTGGGACTGAGCACGGCTGCTCTTTCAAAGAGCCGGCACAGGCACAACAGGTCGAATGGCCTCCTTCTATGCTGTAAGTTTCTATGATTTTATGATTCACCCATTCTCACATCTTCATTATTCAACTCTGCCCCGTACCCTCCACAGACAGCATTCTCCCAACTGCACAGTTACCATTGTACCCCACAGAGTTATTTGATCATCTCAGTCTACAGCTGTAACCTGCAATCCTGTTTATTCATTTATTCATTTATTCATTCACAGGATGTGGGCGTCGCTGGCAAGGCCAGCATTTATTGCCCTCGAGAAGGTGGTGGTGAGCCGCCTTCTTGAACCGCTGCAGTCTGTGTGGTGAAGGTGCTCCCACAGCGCTGTTAGGGAGGGAGTTCCAGGACTTTGACCCAGCGACGATGAAGGATCGGCGATATTTTTCCAAGTCAGGATGGTGTGTGACTTGGAGGGGAACTTGGAGGTGGTGGTGTTCCCATGCACCTGCTGCCCTTGTCCTTCTAGGTGGAAGAGGTCACCGGTTTGGGAGGTGCTGTCGACGAAGCCTTGGCGAGTTGCTGCAGTGCATCTTGTAGATGGTGCACACTGCAGCCACGGTACGCCGGTGGTAGAGGGAGTGAATGTTTAAGGTGGTGGATGGGGTGCCAATCAAGCGGGCTGCTTTGTCCTGGATGGTGTCGAGCTTCTTGATTGTTGTTGGAGCTGCACTCATCCAGGCAAGTGGAGAGTATTCCATCACACTCCTGACTTGTGCTTTGTAGATGGTGGAAAGGCTTTGGGGAGTCAGGAGGTGAGACACTCGCCGCAGAATACCCAGCCTCTGACCTGCTCTTGTTGCCACAGTATTTATGTGGCTGGTCCAGTTAAGTTTCTGGTCAATGGTGACCCCTAGGATGTTGATGGTGGGGGATTCGGCGATGGTAAATGCTGTTGCATGTCAAGGGGCGGTGGTTAGACTCTCGCTTGTTGGTGATAGTCATTGCCTGGCACTTGCGCGGCGCGAATGTCACTTGCCACTTATCAGCCCAAGCCTGAATGTTGTCCGGGTCTTGCTGTATGCGGGCATGGACTGCTTCATTATCGGAGGGGTTGCACGTTCAGTTGGTTTATTCAGCGCTTATTCATCTCGTTGAAGAAGCTGTTTATTTTCCATTAGAGTTGAGGCTTAGTCAATAAACATGTAGCAGCGTGGTGCTATTGTTCTCAATCTCAGACAACGTTTCTATAGTTATTATTTAATTATTGGCTGGAGAACTGCGGTATTTTGTTGTTCTATTAATGGGGATTTGATGTGCTGCTGTTGCAGGTGCCGGGAGCTTGCAGGTGTTGGCTCGAGAGCTTCTGGAGCAATCGCTACTGTACTGACCCCAAGAGGGACGAAGCCTCAAGTTTACATAAATAAAAGAACATAAGACGTAGGAGCAGGAGTCGGCCATTCGGCCCCTCGAGCCTGCTCTGCCATTCAATAAGATCATGGCTGATCTGATCTTGGCCTCAACTCCACTTCCCTGCCCGCTCCCCATAACTCTTGACTCCCTTATCGTTCAAAAATCTGTTTATCTCCACCTTAAATATATTCAATGACCCAGCCTCCACAGCTCTCTGGGGAAGAGAATTCCAAAGACCCTCAGAGAAGAAATTCCTCCTCATTTCCGATTTAAATGGGTGCCCCCTTATTCTGAAACTATGCCCCCTAGTTCTAGATTCCCCCACGAGGGGAAACATCCTCTCTGCATCTACCCTGTCAAGCCCCTTCAGAATCTTATATGTTTCAATAAGGTCCCCTCTCATTCTTCTAAACTCCAATGAGTATAGGCCCAACCAGCTCAACCTTTCTTCATAAGTCAACCCTTTCATCTCCGGAATCAACCGAGTGAACCTTCTCTGAACTGCCTCCAATGCAAGTATATCCTTCCTTAAATAAGGAGACCAAAACTGTACGCAGTACTCTAGGTGTGGTCTCACCAACGCCCTGTACAGTTGTAACAGGACTTCCTTACTTTTATACTCCATTCCCTTTGCAATAAAGGCCAACACTCCATTTGCCTTCCTAATTACTTGCTGTACCTGCATGCTAACTTTTTGTGATTCATGTACAAGGACCCCCAGATCCCTCTGTACCTCAGCATTTTGTAATCTCTCCCCATTTAAATAATAATTTGCTTTTTTATTTTTCCTACCAAAGTGGATAACCTTGCATTTTCCCACATTAAACTCCTTCTGACAGATTTTTGCCCACTCACTTAGCCTATCTATATCCCTTTGGAGATTCTTTGCGTTCTCCACACAATTTGCTTTCCCACCTATCTTTGTATCATCAGCAAATTTGGCTACATTACACTCAGTCCCTTCATCCAAGTCATTAATATAGATTGTAAATAGTTGGGGCCCCAGCACTGATCCCTGCGGCACCCCACTAGTTACAGTTTGCCAACCTGAAAATGACCCATTTATCCTGACTCTGTTTTCTGTTAGTTAGCCAATCCTCTATCCATGCTAATATATTACCCCCAACCCCGTGAGCTCTTATCTTGTGTAGTAACCTTTTATGTGGCACCTTATCGAATGCCTTCTGGAAATCCAAATACACTACATCTACTGGTTCCCCTTTATCCACCCTGCTCGTTACATCCTCAAAGAATCCAGCAAATTTGTCAAACATGATTTCCCTTTCATAAAACCATGCTGACTCTGCTTGACTATATTATGATTTTCTAAATGTCCTGCTATCACTTCCGTAATGATGGACTCCAGCATTTTCCCAATGACAGATGTTAGGCTAACTGGTCAATAGTTGCCTGCTTTCTGTCTTCCTCCTTTCTTAAATAGGGGCGTTACATTTGCGGTTTTCCAGTCCGCTGGGACCTCTCCAGAATCCAGGGAATTTTGGTAGATTACAACCAATGCATCCACGATCTCTGCAGCCACTGCTTTTAAGACTCTAGAATGCAGGCCATCGGGTCCAGGGGACTTGTCCACCTTTAGTCCCATTAGTTTGTTAATGTGTGAATGTCTATTTGCCCAGTGAGGAAGTGAGTAGCTCCAGGACGTGAAAGATGCACAGGATTTTTTCAGATTTTATTTTTAAATAGCGTATCTCATTTATTAAGTTATTGTGAAGGTCGGATTTGGCGCATTGTGCTAACATTATCTGCGCAATATTTATCACCCAATTAAATGTGAACCGAATATGTCTTCAAGGAGAGATATGGCTCCAAATTTGCATTTGGTGTCGGAAATCAGTCTTTTACAAAAAAAGAGCGAGAGGATGATTGAGAATTTTGTGACTTTCCTTTCCTCTATCTTTGACTTTTTCTCCCTCTCACCGCGCCCTCCCCCCCCCCCAGCATGCTGCGACATCATAGAACAAATGGCCATTTTCTTCTACAAGAATTTTGAATTCGTAGTTCCATTGTTGTAGGGGCTAATCGGAGCCTTAAGCGGACCAACCGTGAAGGAGAGTCGACGCGTTACCCGACTTAGCCCGACTGAGCAATAAAACTGAAACACCAATTCACGCGGTTAAATGCGGGAGTACACTTTATTGCAGAGCGCTCTGGGAGAGAAGTGATGCACCCGCGTGCAGTCACCGACCTCTCAGATAAGTCACTCCGGGGCACAGTATTTTATGCATCCATCATTGATCACATCGTGCTCACATGAGCGCGTGATAGTTATTAGAATCCAATCAATTTTATGTATACAATTGTTAAGCATGGTAAATAAATTCAATTAACGTCAGGGTACAGTTGATGTGATCAGCCTTGTCTATGTGACAGTGTTATCTCGAGCCCTGTATGTTGCAATCCAACCACTAATGTTGTCTGACAAGGCAGACTGCCAACCCATTGCAGCATGTTAAAGTCCTGTGTCAGCGAATTTAAAGTTCATTAACTGGATGAGTTTTTCTTCTCCGACATTTCTTTAATAATTTTCTTCTCCAACACTTTAATAATTTTCTTCTCCAACACCATCATTTCAGAGTCCCTTCAGCAGGGTAATCATAGTGAATGAGAAATTCAGAACCCACAGCATCCACAATCTGTGCTGTGAATCATGATGGCTTTTTTTAACAAATCTTAGACATCCGTCTGCAGTAATAAAAAAAATTGGTGCATGTTCATTTTTTGAGCAGTAGCAATGAGACCTTTCTAATTAGCAAGCAATTAGGAAGGCAAATTGCATGTTGGCCTTTATTGCAAGAAGGTTGAAGTACAAGAGTAAGGAAATCTTTCTACAAATGTACAAAGCTTTGGTGAGACCACACCTGAAGTATTGTGCACAGTTCTGGTCTCCTTATCTGAGGCAGGATATACTTGCCTTGGAGGCGGGTGCAACGTAGGTTCACTAGATTGATCCCTGGGATGAGAGGGCTGTCCTATGAGAAGAGATTGAGTAGATTGGGCCGATACCCTCTGGAGTTTAAAAGAATGAGAGGTGATCTCATTGAAACATACAAGATTCTGAGGGGGATTGACAAGGGTAGATGCTGAGAGGTTGTTTCCCCTGGCTGGAGAGTCTAGAACTAGGGGTCATAGTCTCAGGATAAGGGGTCGGCCATTTAAGACTGAGATGAGGAGGAATTTCTTCACTCAGAGGGTGGTGAATCTTTGGAATTCTCTGCCCCAGAGGGCTGTGGATGCTGAATCGTTGAGTATATTCAAGGCTGAGATCGATAGATTCTTGGATTCTAGGGGAATCAAGGGATATGGAGATCGGGCGGGAAAGTGGAGTTGAGGTCGGAGATCAGCCATGATCTTATTGAATGGCGGAGCAAGCTCGAGGGACCGTATGGCCGACTCCTGCTCCTAATTCTTATGCTCTTATGTTCGTTAAGAATCTCATTGGTCAATAGTCATTCTGTGGCCACTTTCAAGCAGTTTCATTGACCAGTAATCAAGTGACTATTCTGTTTGTGATGCTTTCTTGCAATCACATTGGCTGCTGGCGAACATGTGACTGAGCGGATTGTCATATTTTTGATTGACAGGGCTCTGGGCCAATGGTAGGACGAGGAGTGTTCTTTGGTAACTGTTACAAGTTTAGGGTTTGCCTTAGATATTCTCTTGAGTACTGTGATGCTCACAGCTCCTCAGCAGTCTGAGCATCTGATGGTTAGGGGTGTGTTATACGGCCCAATATTTAACTATACGATAGTGTAACCCAGGGGGTGTAACAATAGGACATCATGGCAAAACTTCTCCAGTCCTGGCATCATCCTCGTAAATCCCCTCTGTACCCCCTCTAGCGCAATCACATCCCCCTGCAATGTATTGGGTGGGGTGGGGGAGCAGTCTCTGTTCCTCACAGCTTACTGTCCCACCTAGCTTTGTATCGTCAGCCAACTTGGATACATTGCACTCGGTCCCTTCATCTAGGTCATTAATATAGATTGTAAATAGCTGAGGCCCCAGCACTGATCCTTGTGGCATCCCACTAGTTACAGCCTGCCAACCTGAAAAAGACTCTTTTATTCCTACTCTCTGTTTTCTGTCCGTTAACCAATCCTCTATCCATGCTAGCCCCAACCCCGTGAGCCCTAATCTTGTGTAATAACCTTTTATGTGGCACCTTATCGAATGCCTTTTGGAAATCCAAATATACTACATCCGTATGGCCACTGTTTCCATCCCATTTTTAATTGCTGGATGCCTCATAAATGGGGCAGGTTGAAAATCATGCTCTGTGTGTTTTGCATCTAGAATCATAGAATAGGACAGCACAGAAGGAGGCCATTCGGCCCATCGAGTCTGTGCCGGCTCTTTCGAAGAGCGATCCAGTTAGTCCCACTCCCCCGCTCTTTCCCCATATCCCTGCAATTTTTTCTCCTTCCAGTATTTATCCAATTCCCTTTTGAAGGCTACTATTGAATCTGTCTCCACCGCCCTATCAGGCAGCGCATTCCAAATCCTAACCACTCGTTTTCCCTCATGTCGCCTCTGGTTCTTTTGCCAATCACCTTAAATCTGTGCCCTCTGATTATCAACCCTTGAGCCACTGGAAACAGTTTCTCTTTATTTACCCTAACTAAACCCTTCCTGATTTTAAACACCTCTATCAAATCTCCTCTTAGCCTTCTCTGCCCTGCACTTCTTCAATGTTTTTGAAGCTGGATTGAGAAACTCTTGGTAAAATGAGGTCAGATGTGAGTCATGAATCTGTTTTGTTTCACAGACAACAAGTGAACACACAGAGGAACAGTCAAAGCAAATTCCACTTACTTTGCCCATTTTCAGCCCATGGGCAGACTTACTTGTTTTTAGAATTACCTTTTATTTCAGACTGCAAAAAATGACCTCCTTCATCTTCTGTTAGGTTCCAGCTCTAGGCCCGGAGTGGTGTCTAGCAGTTATCTGTCGCAAACCTCCCTCCCCATCTGGCCCTTTGTCCCTCTGTGTCCCCAGACAGGGGAAGAGCTGAGATGCTGACGTCCTCTCTGTGGTGATTCACCAGTAGGCCTGTGACTATTACTGGGAACAGTAGCATAGTGGTTATGTTACTGGGCTAGCTAATCCTAGATTAGGCCTGGACAGAATGATCTTCAGGGGAGACATGAGTTCAAATCCCACCATAACAGCTGGGGAATTTAAATTCAGTTAAATAAATACATCTGGAATAAAAAGCTAGTGTCAGTAATGGTGACCATTGGATTGTTTTAAAAAGCCATCTGGTTCACTGATGTCCTTTAGGGAAAGAAATCTGCTGGTCTGGCCTATATGTGACAAAAAAAACTAAAAGAGAGAGAAGATGAATTATGAGAGTAAACTGGCAAGAAATATTAAAACAGAAAGTAAGAGCTTCTACAGGTATATAAAAAGGAATAGAGTAGCTAAAGTAAATGTTGGTCCCTTAGAGGATAATAATGGGGAAATGGCAGAGACTCTGAACAAATATTTTGTATCTGTCTTCACAGTAGAAGACACTAACAACATCCCACTAATGGATAATCAAGGGGCCACAGGGCGGGGGGAACTAAAGACAATCACCATCACTAAGGAAAAAGTACTTGGTAAAAAAATGGGACTAAAAGACGACAAGTCCCCTGGACCAGATGGCCTGCATCCCAGGGTCTTAAAAGAAGTGGCTGCAGAGACAGTGGATGCATTGGTTGCAATATACCAAAATTCCCATGACTCTGGAGAGGTCCCAGCAGATTGGAAAACTGCTAATGTAACACCCCTATTTAAGAAAGGAGGGAGACAGAAAGCAGGAAACTATAGACAGTTAGCCAAACATCTATCGTTGGGAAAATGCTGGAGTCCTTCCTTAAGGAAGCAGTAACAGGGCATTTGGAAAATCATAATGCAGTCAAGCAGAGTCAGCATGGTTTTATGAAAGGGAAATCATGTTTAACAAATTTGCTGGAGTTCTTTGAGGATGTAACGAGCAGGCTGGACAAAGATAAGCCAGTGGATGTGGTGTATTTGGATTTCCAGAAGGCATTCGACAAGGTGCCACATAAAAGGTTACTGCACAAGATAAGAGCTCACGGGGTTGGGGGTAATATATTAGCATGGATAGAGGATTGGCTAACTAACAGAAAACAAAGAGTCGGGATAAATGGGTAATTTTCCGGTTGGCAAATGATAACTAGTGGGGTGCCACAGGGATCGGTGCTGGGGCCTCAACTATTTATAATCTACATTAATGACTTGGATGAAGGGACTGAGTGTAATGTAGCCAAGTTTACGGATGATACAAAGATGGGTGGGAAAGCAAATTGTGCAGAGGACTCAAAGAATCTGCAAAGGGATATAGACAGGCTAAGTGAGTGGGCAAACATTTGACAGATGGAGTATAATGTGGGAAAGTGCGAGGTTATCCACTTTGGCAGGAAAAATAAAAAAGCAAATTATTATTTAAATGGAGAGAGATTACAAAATGCTGCAGTTCAGAGGGACCTGGGGGTCCTTGTGCATGAAACACAAAAAGTTAGCATGCAGGTACAGCAAGTAATCAAAAAGGCAAATGGAATGTTGGCCTTTATTGCAAGGGGGAAGGAGTATAAAAGCAGGGAAGTCCTGCTACAACTGTACAGGGTATCGGTGAGACTACACCTTGAGTACTGCGTACAGTTTTGGTCTCCTTATTTAAGGAAGGATATACTTGCATTGGAGGCAGTTCAGAGACGATTCACTCGGTTGATTCCAGAGATGAGGGGTTTGACTTATGAAGAAAGGTTGAGCAGGCTGGGCCTATACTCATTGGAATTTAGAAGAATGAGAGGTGATCTTATTGAAACATATAAGATACTGAGGGGGCTCGACAAGGTAGATGCAGAGAGGATGTTTCCCCTCGTGGGGAAATCTAGAACTCGGGGGCATAATTTCAGAATAAAGGGTCGCCCTTTTAGAACTGAGATGATGAGGAATTTCTTCTCTCAGAGGGTTGTAAATCTGTGGAATTCTCTGCCCCAGAGAGCTGTGGAGGCTGGGTCATTAAATACATTTAAGGTGGCGATAGACAGATTTTTACAAGATAAGGGAGTGAAGGGTTATGGGGAGCGGGCGGGGAAGTGGCTTTGAGGCCAAGATCAGCCATGATCTTATCGAATGGTGGAGCAGGCTCGAGCGGTCAAGTGGCCTATTCATGCTCCTATTTATTATGTTCTTATGTTCCAGACCCACAGCAATGTTGTTGACTCTTAACTGCCCTCTGCAATGGCCGAGCAAGCCACTCAGTTGTAAAAAAAAATGCCACGAACACCACACGGACTGCAGCGGTTCAAGAAGTCGGCTCACCGCCACCTTCTCGAGGGTAATTCGGGATGGGCAATAAATGCCGACCTTGCCAGCGACGCCCACATCCCATGAACGAATAAAAAAAAAATAAACCAAGGTGCCACTCCTGTCCCCCTGTTGGAGTGTGAGCCTAAAGGGGAAATATCCCGCTGTTTTTCAAGGTGAAAGGGGCAAGCCATGCTGGCTAACGGGCCTGGGATGAGACAGTTGACTCTCAGTGTATGAACAAACCGGTCGATCTGGCTTCATGTACAGCCTTGTGGCTTTTCTATCTTAGGCCTGTGCAAATTTACTGGGATCGATTCTGACCTTTGGATGACAAAGAAAGAAAGAAAGACTTGCATTTCTATAGCGCCTTTCACGACCACCGGACGTCCCAAAGCGCTTTCCAGCCAATGAAGTTCTTTTTGAGGTGTAGTCACTGTTGTAATGTGGGAAACGTGGCAGCCAATTTGCGCACAGCAAGCTCCCACAAACAGCAATGTGATAATGACCAGATAATCTGTTTTAGTGATGTTGATTGAGGGATAAATATTGGTCCAGGACACCGGGGAGAACTCCCCTGCTCTTCTTCGAAATAGCGGCCGCGGGATCGTTAACGTCCACCTGAGAGGGCAGACGGGGCCTCGGTTTAATGTCTCATCCGAAAGACGGCACCTCCGACAGCGCAGCACTCCCTCAGTACTGCACTGGAGTGTCAGCCTAGATTTTTGTGCTTAAGTCTCTGGAGTGGGGACTGTGAACCCACAACCTCTGACTCAGAGGCGAGGGTGCTGCCCACTGAGCCACGGCTGACACAAGAGGGCGCTGGTTAGCCACCCATCGCGGCAGGCGAGCTGTGGGCACCAGAGAGCCGAAGGAGCAAGAATTCGGCAAAAGTAATCCGACACTTCGGCCTCTTGGGTCCCGTCGTCTCGGGTCCGGCCAGTTCTGACCTAAAATGGCAATCAGGGTCCTATTTACGTCACAGGACCCCGACTTCCAGATTAAAAAGGGGGCCGGTCACCTGGAGCAGGCGGGCGCTTCGGACACCCGGCAGTAGGACCCTTTGAAACTGGAGCCGGCCGCAGCGCCGGCGTTAACGGGGCAGTAAGGAGACCGACGCCATTTTGAGGCCGTCACCGCCCCGCTAACGGCAGGCGAAGACGGCGACTATCGTGTTGTCAAACGCAGCCCACGAGCATAAATCCATCCCCACACCCTTACCCTGAAGAGAAAAAGTGATCAAAGGCGACAGTAAACCATGTGACTGTTTCCATGGAGGCAACTGCCCGTTGGTCTCAAGTGATGCGATTAGTTCATGGGAACAATGCGACTGAAAAATCTCTTGATGTCATTAATCTGTGCTAACCATGTCACTAACTAGGAGTGACAGTGCCTTCTGTTGCCTGGGCCCCGAGCTCTGGAATTCCCTCCCTAAACCTCTCCGCCTCTCCACCTCCCTCTCCTCCTTTAAAACGCTCCTTAAAACCGACCTCGTTGACCAAGCTTTTGGTCGCCTGCCCTAATTTCTCCTTCTGTGGCTCGGTGTCAAATTTTATTTGATTTACATTCCTGTGCAGCGCCTTGGGACGTTTTACTAGGTTAAAGGCGCCGTATAAATACAAGTTGTTGTTGTTGTTGTTGACGCCTGAGTGCAATTCCGGTTGTTTTTTCCACAGAAAAAAGATTCCCTTCAAAATTTGTTACTAGAGTCATAAATTGAATATAAATGAGGACAATTTCCCCCATTTGTCATTACAATCTAGTGCAGGCAGATCAGCAATAGATCAGCAGGGAATATGTACAGATGTAGTGAAATACACATGTAAGGCTGTTTCCCCTGGCTGGAGAGTCTAGAACCAGGGGTCACAGTCTCAGGATAAGGGGTCGGCCATTTAAGACTGAGATGAGGAGGAATTTCTTCACTCAGAGGGTGGTGAATCTTTGGAATTCTCTGCCCCAGAGGGCTGTGAAGGCTCAGTCATTGAGTATATTCAAGACAGAGATTGATAGATTTTTGGACTCTAGGGGAATCAAGGGATATGGGGATCGGGGGGGGGAAAGTGGAGTTGAGGTCGATGATCAGCCATGATCTTATTGAATGGCGGAGCAGGCTCGAGGGGCCGTGTGGCCGACTGCTGCTCCTAGTTCTTATATATGTATCGGTCCCTTTTTTTT
The DNA here is from genome assembly GCA_030390025.1 of Squalus acanthias. Taxonomy (NCBI): domain Eukaryota; kingdom Metazoa; phylum Chordata; class Chondrichthyes; order Squaliformes; family Squalidae; genus Squalus; species Squalus acanthias. Next base: position 3,953,684 of record CM059428.1, read on the forward strand.
TGTTCATTTTTGTCTCAGCGAAATGTCACAGGAGACCAAATGGTTCTTTTATGGAATGTGATAGAGATTCCCATTATTCCTGAGGAAAAGGAATTAGTTCTACTTTTTAATACTGTAAAATCGTTTTAAAAATGATTGAAAACTTCAATAAAGATTTGGGCTGAACGGAGACTTGGCCATTGTTGTAATCAAATGGCCCAGACTGGAGGCGCTATCATGTAGAAACTAATTAATAAGGTTAACTGAATCAAAATGGAGCCATTCAATGTAGGTATTCATTCCCTGTTGGTTTTACAATATAATTATCTTTATTTTACAGGACTACTAGGAATTGAAAATTCAAGGCGTCTCAACTTCAAGACCTAGAATACCAGGGATATGTGATAAAAGAGAACAAGCACTTTTTGCCGACAATACAGACTCCGCCAGCTATCTTCCTGTGCTCTGGGAACTTTACAGGTTGTAGATACAAGACAGCCAATTATTTCCTATTCTGCACTTCAAAGGCAACAGCTATGGAAGAACAGGAACTCACCGTGGAAAAAAATGAGCGTCTCCCAAACGCAGCCAACAATTATTAAAAAAAAGATTAATGAGTTGAGACAATCACACCCTTGTTAATTTAAACAAAATAATATTTTGATTAAAAGTTGGCGATTTCCCCTCAGTTGCATTTGTCCGAATGTTAATGAATACACACGATGGGCCGAAGGGCCTCTTTCTGTGCTGTGTAACTCTATGGGCAGAATTTTCATTGACCCGTGGAGGCGGGTTTGGAGGCGTGTGGGGTGGGAAAATAGCAGATTCGGGGTCCTGAACCCATCCCGCCCCCAACCCGCCTCCATGTCAGTTTCCCAGGAGGCGGGTACCCGACCTGTGCTGGGACCCGCCTCCCCGAGGCGGGAAGGGGATTAGTGCCAATAAACTGCCTGTTAACAGGTAGTTAACAGGCAGTTTTTTGCCTAATCCCTATTTTTAGCCCTGAAGTGTGGGCTTCCCGACAGGTCCGAACCACGCTGATTTAGCGAGGCGGACCGTCGATCTGGAGGGCTTGGAGGGGTCGAGATGTCCGGTGTGCAGGTGAGTGATGGGTGCATGAGTGCAGAGGTAAGTGTGTTTGGTGTGTGTAAAGTGTTTTAAGAACTTGTACTTACCTTAACTTTGTCCTGCAGGCTAGCTTCCTTAAGGTGTCGGGAGTCCCTCACATCCACGGCACAGAAAGCAGAATGGCCACAGAGCTGTCAAAAGCTGCAGTCTCTGCTTTCTGTGCTGGATTGATTTCTAACTGAGTCTAAGTACAGGGACTCAAGTTAGAAATCATATTGTCAGTGTTTGACAGCTTCACAGAGCTGTCAAACGCTGAAATTTCATCTGTCAAAAGCTCTTGACAGATGAAATTTCAATGGCTGACGTCACCTGTATCCAAGCTGGGCGGGCTTAACAAGGTCAATCAAGGGCAAATGCAGTGGGTTGGCCACAAATCGATGGAGGCGGGACTACAACCCAAAAAGTGGGATTCCCGCCTCAATCACGTCCCCATTGACAAAATCCAGCCCAGTGACTCTATGATAACGGGCCAGTCACTTATTGGGCCAGAAAATAAGACTTGAAAGGCTGCTTTTACTGGCACCTGATTCCGTCCGTTTATCGAGACAAGGAAAACCCCTGGACCGGAAAAACACAGCGAAACTGAGCCTGTGATATGGGCGTCGCTGGCAAGGCCAGCATTTATTGCCCATCCCTAATTGCCCTCGAGAAGGGTGGTGGTGAGCCGCCTTCTTGAACCGCTGCAGTCCGTGTGGTGAAGGTGCTCCCACGGTGTCGTAGCGGTTTGTCAGAACTGAGTGTCTCGCTCGGTCATTTCAGGGGGCAGTTGAGAGTCAACCACAATTGCTGTGGGTCTGGAGTCACATATAGGCCAGACTGGGTAAGCAGATTTCTTTCCCTAGAACCAGATGGGTTTTCATGACACTAGCTTTTTTTAAAATTCCAGATTTATTTAATTAACTGAATTTAAATTCCCCAGCTGCCTTGGTGGGTATTTCAACTCACGTCTCCTGGATCAGTAAGTCTAGGGGCAGAATTTTCACTGACCCGTGGAGGCGGGTTTGGAGGCGTGTGGGGGGTTAAAATTGGCGGGCGGGCACGAGCCTGCCTCCACGCAATTTTAATTAAATCGTGTCTGCTGGTCCCGACTCCGTCCCACCTCCAAGAGGCGGGATAGGCTGTTAAGGCCCTTAACAAGCACTAAATTGCCTCTATAATGCCATTTTGAAAGAAGGAGGTGGTGGTGGTGGTGGCGGCGGTGGTGGTAAAATATCTGGGAGCAGACGTAGGGCTGCTGCTGCTCATGTTGCCTCCAGGTCCTCTCACAGCAAAGGCCAGGCAGTCTTTGCAGACCTTCAATGCAGCAGCAATGATGACATCATCAGAGGCGACATTCAGACTAAAAACACTCATTGGGTCATGGGTTCCCACATGCTGGAACTCAATTGCCCAATTAGGTGAAAATTGCATCAATCTCCCACATCCAATTGTAGTCGGGTGGATAACACGACCCCAACCCGCCCCAGTATCAAAACCCAGCCCTAGGTCTCTGGATTATTAGTCCAGTAACATAATCACTATGCTAGTGTACCCCTGCTGAACTTGTTAATATTTACATACTAGTCTACAGCGTGATTATTGAACATTTTCCAAATAATACAGAAATACGGAAGCAGTGCAGCTACTTCAAGCTTTAGTTAGCGTTTGGTATATTTAGGCACAAAGGCACTCTCTATGGCCCTGATATTATATTTCGGTAGACTTATGTACAAATGCTTAATTTCTTCATCTGAAATTCTCCAGAATTTTTGGCAGAGGCATCAGCCCATTTGCCAGCCGTGACTCAGTGGGTAGCACCCTCACCTCTAGAGTCAGAAGGTTGTGGGTTCAAGTCCCACTCCAGAGACTTGAGCGCGAAAATCTAGGCTGACACTGCAGTGCAGTGCTGAGGGAGTGCCGCACTGTCGGAGGTGCCGTCTTTCGGATGAGACATTGAACCGAGGCCCTGTCTGCTCTCTCAGGTGGATGTAAAAGATCCCATGGCACTATTTCGAAGAAGAGCAGGGGAGTTCTCCCCGGTGTACTGGGCCAATATTTATCTCTCAATCAACATCACTAAAAACAGATTATCTGGTCATTATCACATTGCTGTTTGTGGGAGCTTGCTGTGAGCATATTTGCTGCCGTGTTTCCCACATTATAACAGTGACTACACTTCAAAAAGTACTTCATTGGCTGTAAAGCGCTTTGGGACGTCCGGTGGTCATGAAAGGCACTATAGAAATGTAAGTCTTTCTTTTAGCTGTGTTCTGGAAAGCTGGAAATTAAAAACAGATCAATGTTTTATTCGACAAAGTTGAATGTTGCTTGTTCATCGGTCACCTGTGTGCAATGCAGCTGGAGCACGAGCTCATCAACGGGGGAGGGGCTCACCCTCAGTGGCTCCTTTTACAGAATGACGTCCCATAAATTCATTGCCAAGTTCAGAAAGAAAATGTGTTTTGTGTTATCAATTTTTTGACCTATGGCTTTAGTCTTGCCGTTTATAATGTCACCGTATCCCTTGAGCCAACCACCTGCTTTATTTCTCCCTTCCAACCACCCATAAATATACATGCAATCCAATTGCGATGCGGAGATGAAATGAGAAAGCCTGTGAGTGCTTTATGGACATCATCTGATCTTACAAGACGAAATTACAAATTGAAACTCACGCTCTACAATTGATGATTTATATCTGATATATATTTGAAGGATTCACTAAAATGAAAATGATGCTGGTAACAGTTATTGACTACAGATTGAGAGAGGATGTTATGGCATTGCCATTGAGACCTTCAGCGCTTGATTTCAAACATTATCATTTTCAGAGACTTCTTAGGCAGTCCCTCGGAACCGAGGATGACTTGCTTCCACATTAAAAATGAGTTTTCAGGTGACTGATGAGTCCAATGCGGGGACCTACAGTCTCTGTCACAGGTGGGGCAGACGGTGGTTGAAGGGGCGGGTGGGTGGGGTGCTTGGGTTGACGTGCGCTCCTTCCGCTGTTTGCGCTTGGCTTCCGCTTGCTCCCGGCGAAGAGACTCGAGGTGTTCAGCGCCTTCCCGGATGCTTCTCCTCCACTTTGTGCGGTCTTGGGCCAGGGATTCCCAGGTGTCGGTGGGGATGTTGCGCTTTTTCCAAGGAGGCTTTGAGGGTGTCCTTGAAGTGTTTCCGCTGCCCACCTGGGGTTCTCTTGCCGTGTCGGAGCTCCGAGTAGAGCGCTTGTTTTGGGAGTCTCGTATCGGGCATGCGGACGATGTGACCCGTCCATCGGAGCTGATCGAGCGTGGTCAAAGCTTCGATGCTGGGGACTAGAGTTTTGCTGAAATCCAGTGATGCACTTAAAATAACTTTAAATGCTTTCATGATCAGAAGTCGTTATTTACAAAGAAGCTTTATTTAATAAAATGCGATGACTGTGTTTAGAAATGGTTGCTTTCTCACAGAACATGGTTTCTACATTCTTGTATTGTCCTAATGTGCTGACAAAAATAACTTCCCTCGGTTTAGTAACTCCTCCACTTCAACATTGCTGCCAACAGAAGCCTAGACTGGAAATAGTTTGTAGTAACATACACGTTGGGGGGTAATGTGGAGTCGGGAGAGATGTACAACAGACGACAGATCCGATATCGCTCAAAGTTCAAACTCACCCTTGTTGAACTTAAAGACATTGGCCCGGAATTTGCGGTCAGCGGCCGAGCGAAGGCGTTCGCCGCCGGCCCCGGAGTAATCTTCGCACAAGGATCCCCCGGTCTCTGTGGCGAGAGGTTCGGCTTTTCCGACGAGCAACTGAAATCAGTGCAAGTTAGTGGGGAATCCCTAGCGCGAGCTGCTGTGACATCAACAGGCTGTCTAAGCAGCCAATCACAAGGCAGAATTCTGAAAGACAGTGAACCAGGAAGTGGGTAAGCTCTTCTGATTCTAACTTTGGGACTCTCACACGGGGCGGGGGGCGGGGGCGGGGGGGGCGGGGGAGGGGGGAGGAAAGCAAACCTGGAAGATGAACAAACTTAAAAAAATTTTTTAAAGTTTTTTAAAAATTTTAATTTTTATTATAATGGACAAATTTGACACCGCACAAAATTTAAATGAGTTTTTCGGGGCCAGAACCTTTGTCTAGCAGTCAATACGCTGATAAAACCCCAGTTACACCTGATCCTAAAGGGTCTGACTTTTAATGGGGAATTTAACAGCGGTATTACCGCGGAAGAGCCAAGGTTTTTGTCAGTTTCAATGATTTAGGAGATTTCGCTGATTACCGGCTCTGTGTGGGGGGCGGCGAACAGTGCAACCAGTGTCGGAGCAGTGAATGACAGACCGCGACTTCAGGATTCCTGCACGCGCCAAATTCCGAAGTTGCGGTCAGTTTCAAAGGCGGAATGACGGCCAACGCTGTCAGTTCACCCTCACCCCGACCGCAAATTCCGGGCCGTTGATATTCCCCGTGTGTTATCTCTGCCTTGCTGTGTATTTGTTAACGTCTGACTAGGCTGCTGTAGTTGTCCTTATAGCACAGGATTTATCCTGTATACGCAGGTGAGAGGTGTAATATTTCTATTTCGAAGGTGCAGCATCATATTTGGCGCAACACATGATATTTTCCACACTGGTAAACTAACGAGTGAGGCAGATGCAGAACAGAGCGCAGAATCTTAGCATTTTGTTGTCGTGTCCATCGTGATACAATACCTGAAACAATTATATTTAATTCGTAATTCTAGAGTAACAATTATGTCATAAAGCAATTTTAATCATTTCGATTGCATATCACAACTGTGCTTTTTTTTGGCCACAATTTCAGTAACGATTCACTTCTGCCATAAATATAGGTTACATTGAGGGGAATAAGACAACGTGTTCACACAATGAAGGAAGGCACGCTACACATAAGAACAACAAAAGAATTAGGAGCAGGAGTCGGCCATTCGGCCCCTCGCGCCTGCTCCGCCATTCAATAAGATCATGGCTGATCTTCAACCTCAACTCCACTTCCCTGCCCACTCCCCATAACCCTTCACTCCCCTGTAGTTCAAAAATCTGTCTATCTCAGCCTTGAATATATTCACTGACTCCGCCTCCACAGCTCTCTGGGGAAGAGAATTCCAAAGATTCACGACCCTCTGAGAGAAGAAATTCCTCCTCATCTCCGTTTTAAATGGGAGACCCCCTTATCCTGAGACTGTGACCCCTAGTTCTAGATTTCCCTTACGAGGGGAGACATCCTCTCAGCATTTACCCTGTCAAGCCTTCTCAGAATCTTACATCTTCACTGTGGAGATCAATGACCTGCAAAGCAGAAAATACTTGGAAAATACAAGGAGCTTGGTGGATTTTCTTTCTTGAGGAGGGAGAAGAACTAATGTCAGTACATGCCCAGTGGATCATTTATTTCACCGTTGTTAGTTGATCATCAACAATTCTGTTGAAGCAATGCGTGGCAATAGGCAGCTGAAAAGGACTCTAGACATTGGCCCGGAATTTGCAGTCGGCGGCTTCCCGCGGGCGAATGCCTCCGAACCACAAGAAGTGTACGAACAATTACCTGATGGTCCCGGAGGTTCGGAGACTCGCGCTCCTGGGCCTCTGCGCGTACGCCTGCGTAAAGGCCCACGTAGCCCAGGGGCGCGCGCGGTTCGCGGCCCAACCAATGAAAAAGGGGGATCCCCATTATGTTTATGGAGATTCCATTCACATACGGAATCCCCATGAGCATGAATAGGCATCCCCTAAAAAAACACAATTACCCACCAGTTAAATAAAAGTAAATCAATACATGTCCAAAATTAATTAAAATACAATTAAATTAAACATTTAAAGCAAAAATTAAATTTTATGAAAAATAAACGTAAACGTTTTAAAGGGGCCAAAAATAACACAAACTAATTTTAAAGGTTTTTTTATGTTTAAATAATTAAAAAAATTATTTTAATATTTATTTAAAGTCTTACGCTGGTAAAAAAATGCCCTACGCCTGCTGGTACCGGGTGTAAGAGTTTCACTGGCACTTGCTGGGCAAATTGCCCGACTCTCCGCCCGCGACTGTCCGTTTCTCGGGGATGCGGAGGATCTGTCGAGCTGAAACTTGGCAGACCGCAAGTTCCGGGTTTTCGCGCACGGACACCCGGAACTTGCGGGGCACTTACGGCCGCGCACACGGTCAAAGGCCCCGGAAAATCCGGGCCACTGCAATTACTTACAAATTAGACTGGGAAAACTATGGATAGAGTCAAATTCAGATGTAATTGTCACTTTTTTCTGAGGAGGGAGGAATGGAGGTGTTCTCGGATTGATCTATTGGGCATTTCCAGAGTTCTCTGTCTCGTTTGAGATTCCCACCCTCTAGTGAGTCTCTTTCCATCTCCAATATTTGTATCAGCTAAGGCTTCCAATATTTCTTTCGGTAATTTTTCCACTTCCAGGGTGCTCCCTGCATCCATGTTATCCTGGTTGGAATGGTTTAAACCACCAACTATCTCTGTGGATTCTGTTAACGCTGCTCTGTGGTCGACCGCTCAGAAAACCTTTTGAGCACGAAGGAAGGAACTCGCAACTCATGGCTCCTCCAACCAGAGAGAAAGACTTGCATTTCTATAGCGCCTTTCACGGCCACCGGATGTCCCAAAGCGCTTTACAGCCAATGAAGTACTTTTTGAAGTGTAGTCACTGTTGTAATGTGGGAAACGCGGCAGCCAATTTGCACACAGCAAGCTCCCACAAACAGCAATGTGTTAATGACCAGATAATCCGTTTTTAGTGATGTTGATTGAGGGATAAATATTGGCCCCAGGACACCGAGGATAACTCCCCTGCTCTTCTTCAAAATAGTGCCATGGGATCTTTTACATTCACCTGAGAGAGCAGATGGGGCCTCGGTTTAACGTCTCATCTGAAAGACGGCACCTCCGACTGTGCAGCACTCCCTCAGCACTGCACTGGAGTGTCAGCCTAGATTTTTGTGCTCAACTCTCTGGAGTGGGACTATGAACCCACAACCTTCTGACTCAGAGGCGAGGGTGCTACCCACTGAGCCACAGGCTGACACTGAGGACATTTTGACATGAAAGAATATTATTTTTTAAATCTTCGGAAATGGGAATGCGTTCAATATAGCGGAAAACAGGTCTAGCAATTCAACGGTACTAGTTTAAAGTTTTTCCTTGATTATATTGGGGGATAAAGCGATGTGAGATGGTTTAATTAATAGTGCTTGTTTGAAGTATTCCCAGATTATACCCAGAATGAATATAACAGTTTGAGCAAGATCAATTAACCGTTCTCATTTATAATGCTCAATGATTATATTCAGGAGGGATGTAAGAGGATGAGAAAATATAATTAAATGCAAGATAGAAAGACTTGCATTTCCATAGCGCCTTTCATGACCACCAGACGTCCCAAAGCGCTTTACAGCCAATGAAGTACTTTTTGAAGTGTAGTCACTGTTGTAATGTAGGAAACACGGCAGCCAATTTGCGCACAGCAAGCTCCCACAAACAGCAATGCGATAATGACCTCGTCATCCATTGGTTGAGGGATAAATATTGGCCAGGACACCTGGGAACTCCCCTGCTCATCTTCCATTAAGTGCCCATGGGGATCTTTTATGTCCTCCTGGGAGAGCAGATGGGGCCTCGGTTTAACATCTGAAAGACAGCACCTCTGACAGTGCAGCACTCCCTTGGTACTAGTCAGCCTGGGTTATTCTGGTCAAGTCTCAAGGAGAAGGGACTTGAACTCCCGACCTTCTGATTAGAGTTGAGAGGGCAACCCATGAGCTACAGTCATGCACCCATTTAAAGTGTTCCATGATTCTATCCAGTTGAGATATACCAATGTGAGAAAGTTTAGTTAACAGTGACTGTTCAAAGTGCTCAGTGGTTATTTCCTTTTAACAGTATGAGAATTTTGAGTTAACTGTACCCATTTACAGATTTTCCATAATTATATCCAGCCTTTACACATGGCTCAATTCCTATCTACCGAATGCAGCCAGTGCATCTACAGGAGCATCTGGTGGTCCCACATTGTCACCTCTGGGGTCACTGAAAGATCTAACCTTGGAGACATCATCCGTCATCCGCAGGATGGGTTCACTTCCATTCATACGTGGATGGCATCCAACTTCACCTCTCCACCATTTCTCTTGACCCCTCAATTGCCTCCGTGTTGTCAGACACATCAAACCCTGGAAGAGCCACACCTTCCTCCGGCTCATCAAGGGGAAGACCGAAACCATTGTCTTTGATCCTACCACTCCCCGCACCCTTGCCCCTGATTCCGTCCGCCTCTCCGCCCATTCTCTCAGGCTGAACTAGACCGTTCATTATCTTGGCACAATATTCCATCCATCCTGAGCTAAGCTTTCAACTCCACACCCTATCCATCACCAAAATGGCTTATTTCCACCTGGTAACATTGCCCCCTCCACCTCTACCTCAGCCCCCTCTGCTGGTGAAACCCCTATCACATACCTTGGCCGCTGCTAGACTAGACTGCACCAAAGCCTCGCTGGCCTCCAGTCCACCTCCCTTCATAAAGTCTAACTTGCCCAAAGTTACACTACTTGGGCTGGATTTTGATACTGGGGCGGGTTGGGGTCGTGTTATCCACTTTTCGTGTTATCCACCCGACTGCAATTGGATGTGGGAGATTGATGCAATTTTCACCTAATTGGGCAATTGAGTTCCAGCATGTGGGAACCCATGAACCAATTAGTGTTTTCAGTCTGAAAGTCACCTCTGATGATGTCATCATTGCTGCTGCATTGAAGGTCTGCAAAGACTGCCTGGCCTTTACTGTGAGAGGACCTGGATGCAAAATGAGCAGCAGCAGCCCTAAGTCTGCTCCCAGATATTTTTGCACCACCACTCCCAGTTATGTCTCCCTTGCACCACCACTCCCAGATATGTCTCCCATTCACCACCACTCCCAGATCGATCAGCCAGCCAGGTAGGTTTTACATTCGTGGTTCACAACAGGCGTGCTTCACGTAGAAAAAGGGTTAAAATCACAAAAGCCTTTCAAAATGGCATTATAGAGGCAATTTAGTGCTTGTTAAGGGCCTTAACAGCCTATCCCGCCTCTTAGAGGCGGGACGGAGTCGGGACCAGCAGACACGATTTAATGAAAATTGCGTGGAGGCGGGATGGAGGCGGACTGGTGCCCGCCCGCCAGTTTTCGCAATTTTAACCCCCCACACGCCTCCAAACCCGCCTCCACGGGTCAATGAAAATCCAGCTCCGTGTGTACGATCGAACACCAGGGGGCAATTTTAACCGAGCGGGAAATTGCCAGGATCGGATGCGTGCCAGATTTATACCCCACCCGATTTTAATTTCCATTGCCTTAAATGGAAGGTAAAATCAGGTGGGGTGTAAAACGGGCTGTCAATCTTAATATTAATATGTCTTTTATGTGGCACTCTATCAAATGCTATGTGTTGGAGGTATTATTTACGACTTTCACACCTCCTTCAATAGGTGTTAGAGTGGGGTTGGTAGACCTGAATCCACCTTTAACAGAAACACACAGATACACTGAGCTGGATTTTGTCTTGGGGTCGGGTTGGGGTCGTGTAATCCGCATTTCGTGGTTCCCCCCCCCCCGACTCCAGATTAATGTGGATGAATGATGCAATTTTCACTTAATTGGGCAATTGAGTTCCAGCATGTGGGAACCCATGAACTAATTAGTGGTTTCAGTCTGAAAGTCGCCTCTGATGATGTCATCATTGCTGACTGCCTAGTCTCAGAGACTGTTGGTGAGAGAGGACCTGCGTGGCTTGCTTTTGATGTGAGTGGACCTGGATGCAAAAATGGGGGGGGGGGGGGAGGGAGAGAGAGAGAGAGAGAGAGAGAGAGAGAGAGAATTTTTTTGCATCCAAGTCCTCTCACAGTAAAGGCCAGGCAGTCTCTGAACACATTCAATGCAGCAGCATCAGAGGCGACTTTCAGACCTAATACTACTACTACCTTCATCACAATACTACTACTACCTTCATCACATCTCCGTTGTAATAGTGGACCTGCGGCTCATAGTCAGCTATCCACTTGTGCTCCCGCCAGGTTTCACTGGAGTGTTTCACACCAGGCGTACTTCACGTCAGAAAAGGGTTAAACTAGCTAAAATGTTTCAAAATGGCATTACAGAGCCAATTTAGGGCTTGTTAAGGGCTTTAATGGCCTCTCCCGCCTCTTGGAGGCGGGACGGAGTTGGGAACCCCGTGACTGATTTTGTCAAAATTGCGTGGAGGCGGGATGGAGTCGGAAAACCCGACCCCGCAAATTTAACCCCCCACACGCCTCCAAACCCGACTCCATGGGTCATTCAAAATCCAGCCCACTCTCTCTCCCAGAGATCTTTTATTTAGCCACTAACACACGGATTAAACAAGAATCCAATTACCCTGTCCTGGAGTCTTCAAGTGCCCGGTGGGCAAACCGACGATCACTTGAAGTCTGTTGAAATCTTTAGACGTCTTCTCTTCGTTAGACCAGGACTCGTTTATCCCGGCCGACTGCAGTAAAAAAACAGGTCTTAGAAACATAGAAACATAGAAACTAGGAGCAGGAGTAGGCCATTCGGCCCGTCGAGCCTGCTCCACCATTCAATACGATCATGGCTGATCATCCAAATCCAGTACCCTGTCCCTGCTTTCTCACACAGAATCCCCACAGGACAGATAGAGACCATCTCGGCCCATTGAGCCTGCACCGACACATATCCCATCCTATCCCCGTCTTGTCTCAGTTCTTATGTTTTTTGTGCTCAGATTCTTCTCGTGGCTCTCACGTGTTCACCTCAGTGATTGGCTCCTTCAAGCATGGCTTTTCCCCGTGTTGTCCATGGTTGGTTCAGAGTTTATTGGGGTTACTTCATCATGCGTGTCACTTGTTGCAGTTTAATGAGGGTCTTATCTCAAGACAGTGACGGTCGGGTCCGCTGGTTCCATAGCAACCCCAGATTTGTCCTCTTTGTCTGAGTAACGTCTGTTAAAAATGCTCCTCCATGTTCCTGTTCTCAACTTGCATCTTAAAGTGGTATTGCCATCATTAAAAGTTCTCTTTTGTATTAAAGTCCTTCTTGTTGTCACGGATGTTTAAAATAGATATTCCTTCACTGCCAAACAATTCTACAGGCCATGGGATAAAGAATGGAGATGATCAATAATCCCTGCTCTGATTATATGGCCTTTTTGACACCAGAATGGCTGTAATGCGACGCACGAAATACAAAATAATTTAACCATCTCAGTGGTTGCTGTTCAATGATCCAAGGAAAGATCCACACACGGTCAGTCCTGACAGCTGATCCTAGGCAAGGATTGTCGTTGTTTAACAGGGAGGGTTTGTCAGAGAGAAGGACACCAGCCTGACTTGACCATCTGCAGTTGCAAACCATGTTGCAGGAAAGCTTCTGACATCTATGTTGGCCGTATGGGGTAGAGGAGCAAAGGGATCTGGGAGTACAAATACACAGATCACTAAACGTAGTGACACAGGTTAGCAAGGCCATAAAAAAAAGCAAACCAAGCACTAGGGTTTATTTCTGGAGGGATAGAATTGAAAAGTAGGGAAGTTATGCTAAACCTGTATCGAACCTTGGTTAGACTACACTTGGGGTACTGTGCACAGTTCTGGTCGCCATATTATAAAAAGGATATAGAGGCACTGGAGAGGGTGCAGAGAAGATTTACAAGGATGATACCAGAAATGCGAGGTTATACATATCAGAAAAGGATGAACAGGCTGGGTCTCTTTTCTCTTGAAAAGAGAAGGCTGAGGGGTGACCTAATAGAGGTCTATAAAATTATGAAAAATTTTGATAGAGTGGATACAGAGAGAATGTTTCCACTTGTGGGGAAGAGCATAACTAGAGGCCATCAATATAAGATAGTCACCAAGAAATCCAATAGGGAATTCAGAAGAAACTTCTTTACCCAGAGAGTGGTGAGAATGTGGAACTCGCTACCACAGGGAGTGGTTGAAGCGAATAGTATAGATGCATTTAAGGGGAGGCTGGACAGACATGAGGGAGAAGGGAATAGAGGGTTATGCTGATAGCGTTAGATGAGGAAAGATGGGAGGAGGCTCGAGTGGAGCATAAACACCGATATGGACTGTTTGGGCCGAATGGCCTGTTTCTGTGCCGTATATCCTATGTAATTGGTGTCAATGCATTGATCTGCCTTTAGCTATCTACAGAAACATATTGAGTCGACATTTTTTTCCCCATGTATCGTGGATGGATGAAAACATCCTTTGCTCCGAGGCAGACATCAGCCAGTGCTGCAGCTGCTCCTACATCTGTCATCCACACTTGACTAAGTGAACATCTGCCGACTGATACACCTCCTTTACCAATGGATATTAACTTTGCCTGCTTGTTTATCAGGATCGCAAGTCTCTACAAGGGCGCGCCCATTGAGATGATGTGTAAGGGTTACGAGCAGTAAAGCATGACAGCACAAACCTCTCGGCGAATATTCTGTGTACAATTTTCATTAAAAAATTACGCACATTTGCTGTGTTGTTTAAGTGATTCAGAGAAGGTGCACCTTTTAGATATGGCTTTCAGTGCCATCACCAATAACAATGAAAGCACGTGCCTCTTTTAAAGGGACACAGCTGCAAATTAAACCGAATTTAAATGAAACTTAACAAATCAAATCAGAAGCAAAATACTGCGGAAGATGGTAATGGGACAAGTTAAGAAACAAAAGATGACTGTTAACTTGTCCCATTACCATCTCCTTTTGCCTTGCACCATCATCCCTTTTGTCTCTTAACCTCTCCTGCCTTCCGCCCTATCACAGACCTTCCCTTTTGTTCTTTCCTCCCCTCCCCCCTTTCCCTGCCCCTGCACTTGCTTAAAACCTGTTACATCTCTAACTTATTCCAGTTCTGATGAAGGGTCATCGATCTAAAACGTTAGCTCTGTTTCTCTCTCCACAGATGCTGCCTGACCTGCTGAGTGTTTCCAGCATTTTCTGTTTTTAAATCAAATCAGCATTGTGTTTCCGGGGGTGATGAAGCACCCCAGTCCCTGTGGAGCCCACCGGTCACAGAAGGCCTCAAGCGTGCTGGTGGACACCGCCTGCTCCATCTCCAGGGACACCCGGGCGCAAACGTAACCACGGAAGAGAGGCAGGGCAGTCGGGCCGAACGACCCCCTTCGACCGCCCACTGCCTGGACCAGTTAATGGCCACCTTGGCCAGGCCCAGGAGCAGTCCTACGAGGAGGCCCCCCGATCTGCCCGCTCCCCTCCACACCGGGTGACCAAAGATCAGGAGCGTGGGGCTCAAGTGCAACCAACAATTGAGGAGCAGCCCCTTCAAAAATTGGAAGAGGGGCTGCAACCTCTCACACTCTGTGTATTGTAAGCCTTTCTCTTACTAGTGTTCGGACTTCGAGAATTACGAGTAAGAGCAACAATGACAGATAAGTATGTGATCAATAAAATTGGTCTTTATTCACACTACAGTTTAAAATTCAAGTGTACATCGCAATTAATATGCACCCAATTTACCCGTCCATAAAAGTACCCCCAGCAACTCATACGCTACCTCCTGGCGATTTATATCCCAAGTCAACTGTACATAAAAGTATCCTTTAACAATATTAAGCTCAATGTCCGACTTTTATACATACTCCTTTATCTCTGGGTGATCGGTCCAGGAAAAGTCGTAAGTCGAAAAACATAGACTGGCCAGCTTTCTTTGTTTGTCTGTTCTTCTGTTCTCCTTTCTTTGTTCTGAATTTCCCGCCCCTGGCTTATCTCTTTATAAGGCCGTTCTGCCGGCCTCCCTCGTATATCACTGCCTGCCTCCCTCTGATGGGTCAGTTTCACTCCAAACCTTCCCTGATTGGAGTTCCTTCTGCATGACACGTTCATGTTCCTGTGAGGTGTTTGGGGGGGGGGCGGGACTTCCTCGTCACTCGTGTTTCTCCTTCCTGTCCATGTGGCCTTACAAACTAAGGACCATATGTTGACCACCAGGCAAAGGACCCCCTGCTGACTTCCCAGTATTCCGTAACCATTTCACAATTCGTTCTGAACTTCGATCTCCACACGGTCGCAGCGGTTTTATTGCGGTTTCTAGAATCTTACAGAATACACGGGACACGGACTCCTCCAGGCCGCAGAAGTTGCAGGCAGCCTGGGAGTCCGTGAACCTACTTAAAAATTTGTCGCACCGGACTGCTCCATGCAACAACCCCCCCCCCCCGACACCAAGTCAAAGAAGGTTCAAAAAGTACAAATTATATACAGAGTGGGTACAGTAGTCTACTGGTTATGTGATTGGACCAGTAACCCAGAGAACGTTTAACCGTAACAGTCTGAGAATTTGAATTCAGTTTAAAAAAAATCTGGGAATGAAAAACCCGGTCTCAGTAAAAGTGACCATGAAGCTGTCGGATTGTCGTAAAAACCCATCTGGTTCACTAATGTCCTTCAGGGAAGGAAATCTGCCGCCCTTACCCGGTCTGGCCTATGTGTGACTCCAGACCCACTTGACTCTGAATGGCCCCTCTGAAGTAGCCCGGCGAGACACTCATTTCAATAAGGCGGCTCACCACCACCTTCTCAGGACAGCCAGGAATGGGCGATAAATGCCAGGCTCGCCAGCAACGCCCGCAACCCTGAGAGTGAATAAAAATAAAAGAACAAACCTTCAAAAATATTTTTTTCGATCATATAGGTCATGTGGACATTGTGTTAACTTTTGTATGAAGATGCAACAAATAGGTTATTCCATAGAGGTCAGCACAAATGTGTTATAAAATGCATGTTGCTTAGAAAAACATCAGGGCAGTAAAATGAAACAGTAATTGTTTCCTGGAGAGCCACTGAAAATTCTTCAAGTGAAACGATTTCAGGGAGATTATTTATGATTCTCTGGGCCATTCCAAGACATGACTTGATTTTACATCAAGTCTACAGCACAGAAACAGGCCGTTCGGCCCAACTGGTCTGTGTCGACGTTTATGCTCCACACGAGCCTCCTCCCGCCCTTCTTCATCTCACCCCATCCTTCAGTTGGTAGTGCCCTCGCCTCTGAGTCAGAAGGTTGTGGGTTCAAGTCCCACTCCAGGGACTTGAACACATAAAGCTAAGCTAACACTCCCAGTGCAGTGCTGAGGGAGCGCCGCACTGTCAGAGGGGCAGTACTGAGGGAGCGCTGCACTGTCGGAGGGGCGGTACTGAGGGAGCGCTGCACTGTCGGAGGGGCAGTACTGAGGGAGTGCTGCACTGTCGGAGGGGCGGTACTGAGGGAGCGCTGCACTGTCGGAGGGGCAGTACTGAGGGAGTGCTACACTGTCGGAGGGGCAGTACTGAGGGAGTGCCGCACTGTCGGAGGTGCCGTCTTTCAGATGAGACATTAAACCGAGGCCCCATCTGCTCTCTCAGGTGGACGTAAAAGATCCCATGGCACTATTTTGAAGAAGAGCAGGGGAGTTCTCCCCGGTGTCCTGGCCAATATTTATCCCTCAACCAACATCACAAAAACAGAATATCTGGTCATTATCACATTGCTGTTTGTGGGAGCTTGCTGTGCGCAAATTGGCTGCCGCATTTCCTACATTACAACAGTGACTACACTTCAAAAAGTACTTCATTGGCTATAAAGCGCTTTGGGACGTCCGGTGGTCATGAAAGGGGCTATAGAAATGCAAGTCTTTCTTTCTTTTCTTTCTTTCTATTCCCTTCTCCCTCATGTGCTTCTCCAGCCTCCCCTTAAATGTATCTATACTATTCGCTTCAACCACTCCCTGTGGGAGCGAGTTCCACATTCTCACCACTCTCTGGGTAAAGAAGTTTCTCCTGAATTCCCGATTGGATTTATTGGTGACTATCGTGTATTTATGGCCCTTCGTCCTGGTCTCCCCCACAAGTGGAAACATTTTCTTTATGTCTACCCTATCAAACCACTTCATCATCTTAAAGGCCTTGATCATGATGTGGTCCCTCTCGTAGCTCCAACTCTCCATATTGTATTGCACACTGTCATCCTGTGCAGGAAACGTCAATGTGTTGAGTCGCTCCAGCGCGGAGTTGTTGAGCTGGAGTGTGAGTTCGAGGCACACCCACACATTGGGAGGCGGAGGAATATCTGCACGGTTTCATCCAGGACACAGTCACCTCACCTGGGCGGATACAGGCACACTTCAAGAGGGGCGTGTGACTGAATGCCAGCAGGGTAGGGGAAACATCGTTGAGGCAGAGAAGGAGGCACCACCGAAAGTGGTCCTGCTCATGGCCTGTAGCGATCAGGAGGAAGGCTGAGGGGGAGAATGTCCAGCATGTGAGCCAAGGCATCTTGGAGCAGGAGACAATTGAAGGTGGGGAGAAGAATAGAAAGGTTGCAGTCTTAGGGGATTTGATAATTAGGGATATGGAGGGTATCCTCTGCAGTCGAGATTGAAAAGGTGTGTTGCTAGGGTAACAACAACAATTTGCAATTATATAGCACCTTTAACATAGTAAAACGTCCCAAGGCGCTTCACAGGAGCGATTATCAAACAAAATTTGATACTGAGCCACATAAAGAGAAATTAGGACAGGTGACCAAAAGCTTGGTCAAAGAGGTAGGTTTTAAGGAGGAGAGAGAGGTAGAGAGGCGGAGAGGTTTAGGGAGGGAATTCCAGAGCTTAGGGCCTCGGCAGCTGAAGGCACGGCCACCAATGGTGGAGCGATTATAATCAGGGATGCTCAAGAGGGCAGAATTGGAGGAACACAGAGATCTCGGAGGCTCATAAGGCTCAAGGAGGTTACGGAGATAGCGGGGGGCGAGGCCACAGAGGGATTTGAAAACAAGGATGAGAATTTTAAAATTGAGACGTTGCCGGACGAGGTGCCAATGTAGATCAGCGAGCACAGGGGTGATGGGTGAACGGGACTTGGGGCGAGTTAGAATATAGGCAACAGAGTTTTGGATGAGATCAAGTTTACAAAGGGTGCAAGGTGGGAGGCCGGCCAGGAGTGCGTTGGAACAGTCGAGTCTAGAGGTAACAAAGGCATGGATGAGGGTTTCAGCAGCGGGTGAGCTGAGGCAGGGGCGGAGATGGGCGATGTTACGGAGGTGGAAGTAAACGGTTTTTGTGATGGAGAGGATATGGGGTCTGAATCTCAGCTCAGGGTCAAATAGGACACCAAAGTTGTGAACGATCTAGTTCAGCCTCAGACAGTGGCCAGGGAGAGGGATGAAATCGGTGGCTAGAGAACGGAGTTTGTGGCGGGGACAGAAGACAATGGCTTCGGATTTCCCAATATTTAATTGGAGGAAATTTATGCTCATCCAATATTTGATGTTGGACAAGCAGTGTGACCAATCAAGGGTCGAGAGAAGAGTTGGTGGTGAGGTAGAGCTGGGTGTCGTCTGTGTATTGTGGAACCTGACATTGTGTTTTCGGATGATGTCGTCAAGGGGCAACATGTAGATGAGAAATAGGAGGGACCAAGGATAGATCCTTGGGGTCTCCAGAGGTAACGATGTGGGGGCGGGAAGAGAAGCCGTTGCAGGTGATTCTCTGGCTACGATTAGATAGATAAGAATGGAACCAGGTGAGTGCAGTCCCACCCAGCTGGACGATGGAGGAGAGGTGTTGGAGGAGAATGTTGTGGCCAAATGTATCAAAGGCTGCAGACAGGTCGAGCAGGATGAGGAGGGATAGTTTACCATGGTCACAGACACAGAGGATGTCATTGGTGACTTTGATAAGGGCCGTTTCAGTGCTGTGGCAGGGGCGGAAACTCGATTGGAGGTGTTCAAAATGGAGTTACGGGAAAGATTTGAGAGGACTTTGGAGAGGAAAGGGAGGTGGAGATGGGGCAGTAGTTTGCAAGGACGGAGGGATCAAGGGTGGTTTTTTTGAGGCGGGGTGTAATGACGACAGATTGGAAGGGGAGGGGACAGTACCGGAGGAGTGGGAACTGTTAACAATATCATCTAAAATGGGGCCAGGAAGGGAAGTTGGGTGGTCAGCAGTTTGGTGGGAATAGGGTTGAGGGAGCAGGAAGTGGGTCTCATGGATAAGATAACGTTGAAGACGGCAGGAGGGTAAGAGATATTTCAAAGCAGATGGAAAGGAACATGGAAGGGGAGAAGGAAGATCCAGTTGTCATGGTCCCTGTCGGAAGCAACGAGATAGGAAAGAACAGAGGGGAGGTCTCGCTAAGAGAGTATTAAGACCTTGGCGCCAAATTAAAAAGCAGGACCTTGAGGGTGACCAGAAACTTAACTGGACCAGCCACATAAATACTGTGGCTACAAGAGCAGGTCAGAGGCTAGGTATTCTGCGGCGAGTGTCTCACCTCCTGACTCCCCGAAGCCTTTCCACCATCTACAAGGCACAAGTAAGGAGTGTGATGGAATACTCTCCACTTGCCTGGATGAGTGCAGCTCCAACAACACTCAAGAAGCTCGACACCATTCAGGACAAAGCAGCCCGCTTGATTGGCACCCCATCCACCACCTTAAACATTCACTCCCTCCACCACCGGCGTACCGTGGCTGCAGTGTGTACCATCTACAAGATGCACTGCAGCAACTCGCCAAGGCTTCTTCAGCAGCACCTCCCAAACCCGTGACCTCTTCCACCTAGAAGGACAAGGGCAGCAGGCGCATGGGAACACCACCACCTCCAAGTTCCCCTCCAAGTCGCACACCATCCTGACTTAGAAGTATATCGCCGTTCCTTCATCGTCGCTGGGTCAAAATCCTGGAACTCCCTCCCTAACAGCACTGTGGGAGCACCTTCACCACACGGACTGCAGTGGTTCAAGAAGGCAGCTCACCACCACCTTCTCAAGGGGCAACTAGGGATGGGCAATAAATGCTGGCCTCGCCAGCGACACCCAAATCCCATAAGTGGATAAAAAAAAATCTCTGAATATGAAGGATTGGTGTGGGAAGGAGAGGTTCCAGTTCGGGACAACAAGGAACTCTACTGCTGGGATGAACTGCACCTGAACCGGGCGAGGCCCAAGGTCCTAGCAGAAGGGATAGATAGGACTGTAGAAAGAACTTTAAACTAGTAAATGTGGGGGAGGGGAGAGGAGGTGGGAGGATATTATAGTTACCTAAAGACAAGAAGGCTTGAGAGAAAAGGTCAGAGTACAAAAATAGATCAAAAATAACTCTGGGGACAGAAAAGGTTATCGGAAATAGTAATAAAATGCCTGATAAATAAAAATACAGCAGGAGTAATGAGAAATAAGAACATTTAAACGACATCTTCGGCAATGTACAGAGTATCAGCGACAAAATGGGGGAATTGGAGCCAATAAACAGAAGTGAGGAAATAGATGTAACAGGGGTGACGGAATCAGGGCTGCAGAAAGGCAAGATTGGCAGTTAAATATTGCAGGCTGTATTGCTTGGTTAGGCCTCAGTTAGAATACTGGGTCCAGTTTTGGTTCTCCTCACATCAAGGGGGATATTGAGGCTTTGGAGAGGAGGGCCACGAGATTAATTTCCAACTAAAAAGCATTTTAGTTATCAAGATAGGCTCAAAAAACTGGGACTCTACACTTTAGAGAAGCATAGGCCCAGGGTGATCCGATCGAAGGTTAGAAGATGATTAAATGAAGAAGAAGACTTACATTTATATAGCACTGTTCATGACCTCACCAAAGTGCTTTGCAGCCAATGAAGTACTTTTTGAAGTGCTGTCACTGTTGTAATGTAATAAACACGGCATCCAATTTGCGCACAGCAAGCTCCCACAAACAGCAATGTGATAATGACCAGATAATCTGTTTTTGTTATGTTGATTGAGGGATAAATATTGGCCAGGACACCAGGGATAACTCCCCTGCTCTTCTTCGAAATAGTGCCATGGGATCTTTTACGTCCACCTGAGAGAGCAGGTTTAACGTCTTATCTGGGAATGGAGTATAAAAGTAGGGAAGTCCTGCTACAACTGTACAGGGCATTGGTGAGACCACACCTGGAGTACTGCGTACAGTTTTGGTCTCCTTATTTAAGGAAGGATATACTTGCATTGGAGGCAGTTCAGAGAAGGTTCACGAGGTTGATTCCGGAGATAAAGGGGTTGTCTTACGAAGAAAAGTTGAGCAGGTTGGGCCTATACTCATTGGAGTTTAGAAGAATGAGAGGGGATCTTATTGAAACATATAAGATTCTGAAGGGGCTTGACAGGGTAGATGCAGAGAGGATGTTTCCCCTCATGGGGGAATCTAGAACTAGGGGGCATAATTTCAGAATAAGGGGGCACCCTTTTAAAATGGAAATGAGGAAGAATTTCTTCTCTCAGAGGGTCCTGAATCTTTGGAATTCTCTTCCCCAGAGAGCTGTGGAGGCTGGGTCATTGAATATATTTAAGGTGGAGATAGGCAGATTTTTGAACGATAAGGGAGTCAAAGGTTTTGGGGAGCGGGCAGGGAAGTGGAGTTGAGGCCAAGATCAGATCAGCCATGATCTTATTGCATGGCGGAGCAGGCTCGAGGGGCCAAATGACCACCTCCTGCTCTTATCTGAAAGACGGCACCGTGAACAGCACCACACTCCCTCAGCACTGCACTGGAGAGTCAGCCTGGATTTTTGTGCTCAAGTCTCTGGAGTGGGACTTGAACCCACAACCTTCTGGACCCAGAACCGAGAGTGCCGCCCACTGAGCCACGGCTGACGCTTAAGGAATAGATTGTGTTTGTGTAGATAGCTGGTTTCTACTAAATAGGTTAGTGAGGACCAGGGGGTCACAGATTGAAGTTGTACGAGGCCAGATCGAGGTTCGATGTCAGGAGGTGGTTCTTCTCCCAGAGAATAGTGGGCCTCTGGAACAGGCTGCCGGCTCATGCGGTGGACGCCGATTCGCTGAATTCCTTCAGGCGAGAGCTGGACCTGTTTCTGGCTGGGGCGGAGATCACCTCTTACAGAAGAACATAAGAACATAAGAAGTAGGAGCAGGAGTCGGCCATACGACCCTTCGGGCCTGCTCCGCCATTCAATAGGATCATGGCTGATCCGAACCTAGACTCACGTCCACTTCCCTGCCCGCTCCCCATAACCCTTAATTCCCTTATCAGCTAGGAGGCACTGCAGGGAATTCAGGGCCAGAGTGATCTCCTGGACTAGTTTCCATCGCCTAGATGGGTCGGAGAGGAATTTCACAGATTTTTCTCCACCCCCAAATTGGCCTGGGGTTTTTAAACTGGTTTTTCGTCTCTCCCAGGAGATCTCACAGCTTCCGGTGGGGCGGCGAGTGGATATATTGTGGATATATTGAGTATATGTAGTGTGATGTACAAGGCCTCACAGTTGTGTGGGACAGGCTCAACAGGCCGCTTCTACACACTGAAGAGACAGGGGCGACACTGACTTTTGCTGAACCCATGAGGAGGATGCTGCCGGTTCCCCCTTGCAATCCCTAACCCAGGATCATGGAATCATAGAATCCTACAGCACAGAAGGAGGCCATTCGGCCCATCGTGCTTGTGCCGGCTCTTTGCTAGAGCCATCCAATTAGTCCCACTCCTCGACTCTGTCCCCATTGGTCTTGTCCAATAACTTGGCCTCAGGCCCACCCCTAAAAAGAGAATAAAAGTAACACCCCGAGTGCTTGTCCACACAAACGGTGCAGGGGAGAGCCAGACAGAAGTTGGGCTGGTTGAACGCTCTTTTGAGAGTGATCCCACGCTCACCAACTCGAAGGCTCCAGAGAGAGAGAGAGAGAGAGAGGCCGGAAGCCAGAGAACTGTTCACGCACGCCAGCCGTCTGTCCGATCGGGATCGGTACCAGCTGCTTGTCACGGTCGTATGTTTTTCTGTATAACCAGCATGTTATATTCCGTCTTAAACTCTGATTAAACACAATGGCCCAAAAATTAGTGCCGCTACGCGAGAGTACGCACTGTGTACTCTCGCGTATTCTGTCTCCAATTGCCGGTTTTCTGCATGCACTGCGCATGCGCTGAAAACCGGCACTTGGTGAATGGAAAAGGGGGCGGGTCCTAGGTGAACCGCGTGCGCGCTACAGGCTGCGCGCACGCTGTGCACTTAGTGGTTTCAACGCGCAGGTAAGTACGGAAGATTCTACACATAAAAAAAGGAGGAGTAAGACCCACTTTTAACAAGGTAAGTAGTGAATTAAGTATTATTTTGAATTTTTTTTAACAGGTATATCTTTTTTAGAGACTTTAAAGACAGGTAAGTTTATTTTTATAACTTTTTAAAAGATTTTAAATTTTTTCAAAAATTTAATTTTTTATTTAAAATGGTTAATTTATTTAACTATACTTATTTTATTAATGTGATGGTTTTTTAAAAAAATTAATTGAGGTTTAGCGGTTCTTTTGGGGGGCTATAGTATTCATAGCTTTCACAGCACTTATGTGAAAGTTATGAATGGAAGATGGTGTGCTGCCATTGGCTCTAACTGAGTCACGTGATCCCACAGCTCGCACGAATTAACTACGCCTGTGGGATACGCAAGCCCTGCACAGCTGCTGTCCAGAACATCAAGTTCGTGCGAGCTGGAACTGAAAAAGCCAACGCGCAGTGAGAGATCGCGGGGAGGCCTTACCCTCGCACGAAGGCTTCCTCACGAATTTTTGGGCCAATATACCCACCATATCAGTTTGCAGTCGATCCTGATTATTTGAAAGACTAGAGATAAGCTACTAATTGGCCAAAATCTCGACAAAATGGCAGCGCATTCCAGATCACAACAACTCGCTGTGTGAAAAAAATTCCTTCTCATCTCCACCTCTGGTTCTTTTCCCAATCACCTTCAATCTGTGTCCTCTGGTTACCGACCCTCCTGCCACTGGAAACAGTTTCTCCTTATTTACTCCATCAAAACCCCCTTCATGATTTTGAACGCCTCGATTAAATCTCCTCTTAACCTTCTCTGCTCTCAGGTGAGCAAGCCCAGCTGAGCCGGCCTCCCCTCACCTTTACGCGGTGAATCCCGGCTCGGCTCCACGGAGCAGCCGCTGGATTTCCCGATTCCCCGTCGCCGCCGCCGCCGCCGCCACCGCCCCTTCGATTTGGCTAGCTGCCCGTCGACAGCCGCTGAGAGCTGGCAGCTCGCTGGTCACATTCGATTGGGCGAGCAGCCACGGAAATGGTTCCTGCTTCTCGCTGGTGCCACCGGGCAAGGCAGTGCGATTGCACCACCCTGTCTGACAGGCGCTCGATCTGAAAAAACAGCCCCTGAAACCTCCACTGAAAAGGGCGGAACACTCTTTCAGGCAAAAGCAACACTGTACCGTGTCTTGCAAATCACCTTCTTCAAAAAAAAAATAGCCCAAAGCTCTGGAATTAGAAATAATTAAATTTTAATCGAGCTCCCTGTTTAGGAAATTGGACTAATTGGTTGTGTAGTGATTTGGCGAATTATGTTGGGACAGCGAAGTGCGTGTACAACAATCTATCATATCCACAGCAGCAAGTGCTGAAGTGACCCTGACAACATGTCAATAAAGCCAACGGCAGACCCAGTCTCCGACTGTTGTTTGGAATATTTAGATGGATGGAGATCTGCTCGAATATAATGGAAAAGAACGAGCGGAGCTTTCCCACTCAAGTACACCTGGGTGTCCTGTCAGTTTCATCGTGTTAACCCACAAAGACTTCCGACAAAAACCCCATTCAAACCAGACAGCTTTTCTTATTTGAAATGATTCACAGACTGAAGACACACCTCGGCAAAAAAAAACCCAAACATTTTTTTATTCGGTTTCTTCTTTATTCAGGGAGCACTGAGAATCAATAAATGGTCTTCTTCTTCTTAGGCAGTCCCTCGGAACCGAGGATGACTTGCTTCCACACTAAAAATGAGTTCTCAGGTGACTGATGAGTCCAATGCGGGACCTACAGTCTCTGTCACAGGTGGGGCAGACGGTGGTTGAAGGGGCGGGTGGTTGGGGTGCTTGGGTTGACGTGCGCTCCTTGCGCTTGGCTTCCGCTTGCTCCCGGCGAAGAGACTCGAGGTGTTCGGCGCCTTCCCGGGTGCTTCTCCTCCACTTTGTGCGGTCTTGGGTCAGGGATTCCTAGGAGTCGGTGGGGATGTTGCACTTTTTCCAAGGAGGCTTTGAGGGTGTCCTTGAAGCGTTTCCTCTGCCCACCTGGGACTCTCTTGCCATGTCGGAGCTCTGAGTAGAGCGCTTGCTTTGGGAGTCTCGTATCGGGCATGCGGACAATGTGACCAATCCATCGGAGCTGATCGATCGCGGTCAAAGCTTCGATGCTGAGGATGTTGGCCTGAGCGAGAACACTGACGTTGGTGCGCCTATCCTGCCAATGGTCTTTAGTTTTATGCTGAAAATGAAACTAACACGTCTCTGGTTATGTATCCTCGTGCATAATACTTGTACAATGAGATTATTTTTGTTCGCTGATATTATGCAATGAGATAACATGCAGGTTTTGGGGGTCTCCAGAGGAAGGTGCCGAGATCCTTGTGGGGGGGGGGGGGGGCTCCAGAAGTAAGGGAGCAGGGGTGAGAAGAAGAGCCATCGCTGGGGATGGTCTGGCTACGATCAGACAGTTTGCACTCAAGCCTATCAATCTCCGATTTAGCATTAACAATTGACCCAGCATCAGTTGCTGTTTGTGGAAGAGAGTTCCAAACTTCTGTCACCAATTGTGTGTAGAAGTGTTTTCCAATTTCACTCCTGAAAGGTCTGGCTCTAATTTTGAGACTATGCCCCCTAGTCCTAGACTCCCCAACCAGCGGAAATAGTTTCTCTCTATCTATCCTATCTGTTCCCCATAATATCCTGAAAACTTTGTTCAAATCACCCCTTAACCTTCTAAATTCCAGGGAACACAACCCTAGTTTGTGTAATAACAACAGAAAACGCTGGAAAAACTCAGCAGGCGAGGCAGCATCCGTGGAGAGAGAAACAGAGTTAACGTTTCAGGTCGAGACCTTTCATCAGAACTGGAAACAGCAGGCTAGTTTGTGTAATCTCTCCTCGTAACTTAACCCTTGGAGTCCGGGTATCATTCTGGTAAATCTACGCTGCACTCCCTCCAAGGCCAATATATCCTTCCTAAGGTGTTAATACCCGAGCCCCTAGTGTCAGAGGATGGAGTTATGGGGAACGGTTCGATAAAGCACATTCTTCAACCTTGAGGACTGACGTCAGGAAGCACTTCATGAAAAGACTGATGAATACAGGAATGGTCTTCGAGGATAGTGGAATCATTCAAAAGTCTGTTAGCTGGTGTGATAGCTTTCTTATGGGGTGCTTTTTAAAATTCTTTTGCAGGATGTGTGCATCACTGGCAAGGCCAGCATTTATTGCCCATCCCTAATTGCCCTTGAGAAGGTGGTGGTTAAGAGTCAATCACATTGCTGTGGGTCTGGAGTCACATATAGACCAGACCGGGTAAGGACGGCAGATTTCCTTCAGAATTAGATGGACTTTTAGATGACAATCCCATAGTTTCATAGTCACCGTTACTGACACTAGCTTTTTATTCCAGATTTATTTAATTAACTAATTTAAATTCTCCAGCTGCCGTGGTGGGATTTGAACTCTTGTCTCCAGATCAGTAACATAACCACTATGCTACCGCACCCGTGTGCGTGTAGACGGAGTTAATGGCCTCTTTCATCTGTACTTATTATTGCAAACTGTATTCCGATTCAAACTGCTTCTTTACAAGGGCAAAATCATAAAATGACTAGAGTAGAGTCATAGGGCTGGATTTTGATACTGGGGCGGGTTGGGGTCGTGTTATCCACCCGACTGCAATTGGATGTGGGAGATTGATGCAATTTTCACCTAATTGGGCAATTGAGTTCCAGCATGTGGGAACCCATGACCCAATGAGTGTTTTCAGTCTGAAAGTTGCCTCTGATGATGTCATCATTGCTGCTGCACTGAAGGTCTTCAGAGACTGCCTGGCCTTTGCTGTGAGAGGACCTGGATGCAAAATGAGGCTGCTCCCAGATATTTTTACACCATCTCTGAGAGAGAGAGAGAGAGAGAGATCCAGCCAAATGTGCTCCCGCCAGGTTTCACAATCGTGATTCAGAACAGGCGTGCTTCACGTAGAACAAGGGTTAAAATCACAAAGGCCTTTCAAAATGGCATTATAGAGCTAATTTAGTGCTTGTTAAGGGCCTTAACAGCCTATCCCGTCTCTTAGAGGTGGGACGGAGTTGGGACCAGCAGACACGATTTAATGAAAATTGCGTGGAGGCGGGATGGAGGCGGACTTGTGCCCGCCCGCCAGTTTTTGCAATTTTAACCCCCCACACGCCTCCAAACCCACCTCCACGGGTCAATGAAAATCCAGCCCATAGAGTCATTACTCCACAGAAGGAGGCCATTCGGCCCATCGAGTCCATGCCAGCTCTCTGTAGAGCAATCCAGTCAGTCCCATTTCCCCGCTCTACCCCCGTAGCCCTGCAAGTTTATTTCCTTCAAGTGCCTATCCAGTCTCCCCTTGAAAACATTGAGTGTCTCCGCTTCCACCACTTCCGTCGGCAGCGAGTTCCATGTCCTCACCACTCGCTGCGTAAAAAAGTTTTTCCTCACATCCCCCCTGTATCTCTTGCCCAAAACCTTAAATCTGTGTCCCCTAGTCCTTGTACCATCAACTAGTGGGAACAGCCTTTCTCTGTCTACCTTATCCAAACCCGTCATAATCTTGTACACCTTTATTAAATCACCCCTCAACCTCCTTTGCTCTAATGAAAACAAATCCAGCTTCTCCAACCTGTCCTTGTAGCTAAGATCTCCCATCCCCAGAACCATTCTGGTAATTCTCCTCTGCACCCTCTCAAGCACCTTCACATCCTTCCTAAAGTGTGGTGACCAGAACTGGACACAATTGTGGTCTAACCAGAGCTTTATAAAGGTTCAGCATAACTTCACTGCTTTTGTACTCAATACCTCTATTTATGAAGCCCAAGATCCCATATGTTTTGCTAACCACTCTCTCAATATGTCCTGCCACCTTCAAAGATCTATGCACATGAACCCCCAGGTCCCTCTGATTCTGCACACTCCTCAGATAAGGGGACCAAAACTGTGCACAGTACATGATCTCAGTTCGTTTTCATTGGCATTATTGATGTGTAGACTGAGCGATAGCTTGCGGTACTTCTGACACATCATGTGGTGCTGGCTAGCCCACTAATTAACCTGTGTTCGAAAGATTGAGCTAACATTGGTGATGTAAGTTATGGTCTACGACACAGTGCAGCTTTTAAGCTATTATGCAAATGCTTATTAGAACCTTTTTCAACCCCCACCCCCCACTATTTTCTCCCCTTCTCTCTTGAAGACAATGACATTTTCCTGTGTACAGTTTCATCGGTGCCAACCACCCTTTGATACCTCACCTAATTGGCAATGTTTTATGTTGAGCCTAGACACTGAATGTTAGCAGGCTATTAAATTGGGGGAGGGGGGGTGGGGGTGGGGGCAGGGGCATCACAATAATTTCCGATTCTGTAATCTCCTACAGCCCTACAAGTTACAACCCTCCGCGATCTCTGCGCTCCTCTAATTCTGGCCTCTTCAGCATCCCTGATTTTAATCGCTCCACCATTGGTGGCCGTGCCTTCAGCTGCCTGGGCCCCAAGCTCTGGAATTCCCTCCCTAAACCTCTCCGCCTCGCTACCTCTCTCTCCTCCTTTAAGATGCTCCTTAAAACTTACATTTTTGACCAAGCTTTTGGTCACCCGCCCTAATTTATCCTTATGTGGCTCGGTGTCAAATTTTGTTTGATAATCGCTCCTGTGCAGCGCCTTGGGACGTTTTACTACGTTAAAGGCGCTATGTAAATACAAGCTGTTGTTGTTGTTGAGAATGTAATCAAGTTAGCATCCTGCTATATTCAAGTATATGTCTGTGGTAACTGTGCACTGCAGCAACTCGCTAAGGCTTCTTCGGCAGCACCTCCCAAACCCGCGACCTCTTCCACCTAGAAGGACAAGGGCAGCAGGCGCCTGGGAACACCACCACCTCCAAGTTCCCCTCCAAGTCACACACCATCCTGACTTGGAAATATATCGGCCGTTCCTTCATCGTCGCTGGGTCAAAATCCTGGAACTCCCTCCCTAACAGCACTGTGGGAGCACCTTCACCACACGGACTGCAGCGGTTCAAGAAGGCGGCTCACCACCACCTTCTCAAGGGGCAATTAGGGATGGGCAATAAATGCTGGCCTTGCCAGCGACGTCCACATCCCAGGGAAAAAAATAACAGACATTGCCAAGATCTCTACGTCTTCAGTCATATGGCTATTCTAAATCTCTGGTGAAAACTCTCAGTTGAACATTTGATAAATTGTCATATGACTTCATGACCTCCATTTTTACCTTGGAATATTTGGGTGTTCACTTTGATGCTCTGTGATCTATAATGGTGAGTGATTGGGAATGCATCATTTCTGAGGAACCTTTCTCAAAAAACATGCAATGTTCTGATGGTGTGAGTGACCTACTTGCATAAGATCTCCCGCGAGCTGGTACAACGCATTGTCTAGTCTTTTGTGAGTGGTGGAATCTACATAACAAAAGCAGTACTGCCGTTTGAATGAGACACATCACGTAGAATTGAGCCTCGTCATTGTAGCGAAAGCTCTTTTTCTGTCTGGGGAAAACTTCAACATGACAATCATTGTTTCCGATCGTTTGGTAGTTACTTAATAGGAATAGGAAACTTTCAAAACCATGTATTGAATTAATCATTAATACACGATCCTAAATGTAGATTCAGACTCCAGTCAGAGTTAGAGTCATACCATCACCCTATTACATAGGAACATAGGAACAGGAGGAGGCCATTCAGCCCCTCGAGCCTGTTCCGCCATTCAATGAGATCGTGGCTGATCTGTGACATAACTCCATCCACCCGCCTTTGGCCCGTATCCCTTAATACGTTTGGTTAACAAAAATCTGTCAATCTCAGATTTTAAATTAACAATTGATCCAGCATCAATTGCCATTTGTGGAAGAGAGTTCCAAACTTCTACCACCCTTTGTGTGTAGAAGTGTTTCCTAACTTCACTCCTGAAAGGTCTGGCTCTAATTTTTAGACTATGCCCCCAGTCCTAGACTCCCCAACCAGCAGAAATAGTTTCTCTCTATCTACCCTATCAGTTCCCCTTGCTATGGTGTGTCAGCTGTGGCTCAGTGGGTAGCACACTTGCCTCTGAATGTCAGAAGGTTGTGGGTTCAAATCCCACTCACAAGGGACTTGAGCACAAAAATCTAGGTTGGTACTCCCAGTGCAGTACTGAGGGAGTGCTGCACTGTCGGTAGGTGCTATCTTTCGGATGAAACGTTAAACCGAGGCCCCGTCTGTCCCCTCAAGTTGGACGTAAAAGATCCCATGGAGCTATTTCAAAGAAGAGCAGGGGAGTTATCCCCGGGGTCCTGGGGCCAATATTTATCCCTCAATCAAAAAAACAGATTATCAGGTCATTATCACATTGCTGTTTGTGGGAGCTTGCTGTGTGCAAATTGGCTGCTGCGTTTCCTACATTACAACAGTGACTACACTTCAAAAAGTGCTTCATTGGCTGTAAAGCGCTTTGGGACATCCAGTGGTCGTGAAAGGCGCTATAGAAATGCAAGTTTATCTTGAAAACTTTGATCAGATCACCCCTTAACCTTCTAAATTCCAGGGAACACAACCCTAGCTTGTATAATCTCTCCTCATAATTTAACCCTTGGAGTCCAGTATCATTCTGGTAGGGTACCCACATGGGTCCTAGCTATGCCTGCCTTTTCGTGGGATATGTGGAACACTCTTTGTTCCAGTCCTACTCGGGTCCCCTCCCTCACCTCTTTTTCCGGTACATTGATGACTGTATCGGTGCCGTCTCCTGCTCTCGCCCTGAACTAGAACATTTCATTCACTATGCTTCCAATTTCCACCCTTCCCTCACCTTCACATGGTCCATCTCCGACTCTTCCCTTCCCTTCCTCGACTTCTCCATCTCCATCTCTGGGGATAGGTTATTGACTAACATTCACTACAAGCCCACTGACTCCCACAGCTACCTGGACTACACTTCCTCCCACCCCGCCTCCTGTAAGGACTCTATTCCATTCTCCCAGTTTCTCCGTCTCCGCCGCATCTGCTCTGATGATGCCACCTTCCATACCAGTGCTTCCGACATGTCTTCCTTTTTCCTCAACCGAGGATTCCCCTCTACCGTGGTCGACACGGCCCTCGACCGTGTCCGTTCTATCTCCCGCACTTCTGCCCTCACCCCTGCCCCTCCCTCCCGGAACCACGATAGGGTTCCCCTTGTCCTCACCTTTCACCCCACCAGCCTCCACATTCAACGGATCATCCTCCGCCATTTCCGCCACCTCCAGCGTGATCCCACCACCAAACACATCTTCCCCTCACCTCCCCTTTCAGCATTCCGCAGGGACCGCTCCCTCCGCGACACCCTAGTCCACTCCTCTACCACCCCCAGCACCCCTTCCCCTTCGCCCGGCACCTTCCCGTGCACGCGCAGGAGATGCTACACATGCCCTTACACCTCCCCTCTTCCCACTGTCCAGGGCCCCAAACACCCCTTCCAGGTGAAACAGCGATTTACTTGTACTTCCTGCAATTTAGTATACTGTATTCGCTGCTCACGATGTGGTCTCCTCTACATTGGGGAGACCAAACGCAGATTGGGTGACCGCTTTGCGGAACACCTCCGTTCAGTCCGTAAGGGGGACCCCGAGCTCCCGGTGGCCTGTCACTTTAATTCACCGCTTCACTCCCACTCTGACCTCACCGTCCTCGGCCTATTACACTGTTCCACGGAAGCGCAGCGTAAGCTCGAGGAACAGCACCTCATCTTTCGTTTAGGCACGCTACAGCCCTCTGGACTCAATATCGAGTTCAACAATTTTAGATCATAACCTCAGCTCCAATCACATTTATATTTTATTTTTTCCACCCTTTTATTTGCCCCCCCCCCCACCTTTTTTTTCCTCCTAGAAGCTGGCAGCTGTCCTTCATTCTGCCAGTGGATTTCACACTTCTTTCAGCCTTAATCTGTCACATTTACACCACCTCTAGCCTTGCATATCTCTTAATGTCTCTTAATGTCTCTTCATCTCCCCCTTTGTTCTTTTATCCCCTCCCCCTTTTCCCAGCTTTACTCTGGCCTTAAATCTATTTGATTTCCGGCTCTTCACAGTTCTGATGAAAGGTCATCGACCTGAAACGTTAACTCTCTTTCTCTCTCCACGGATGCTGCCTGGCCTGCTGAGTTTTTCCAGCGTTTTCTGTTGTTATTTCATCATTCTGGTAAATCTATGCTGCACTCCCTCCAAGTCCAGTATCTTCTTCCAGCCAATATACTGCATGGAAGTAGAGTCCAACACCAACACTTTGGGAGGCTAAATTGTTTGAGAAAAGATAAACACATAGGTCTATATTCTCCAGAGTTTAGAAGAATGAGCGGTGATCTCATTGAAATTGACAGGGTAGATGCAAGGAGGATGTTTCCCCTGGTTGGGGAGTCTAGAACCAGGGGTCACAGTCTCAGGATAAGGGGTCAGCCATTTAGGACGGAGATGCGGAGAAATTTCTTCACTCAGAGGGTGGTGAATCTTTGGAATTCTCTGCCCCAGAGAGCTGTGGAGGCTCAGTCGTTGAGTATATTCAAGACATCGATAGATTTTTGAATATTAAGGGAATCAAGGGATATGGAGATTGGGCGGGAAAGTGGAGTTGAGGCCGAAGATCAGCCATGAACTTATTAAATGGCGGAGCAGGCTCGAGGGGCCGAATGGCCGACTCCTGCTCCTAATTCTTATGTTCTAATGTTCTTATTTTTAAAGTAGTTATTGTTTTAAAAATGTATTGCCCCTCTTTAAAACAAAAAAAATCAATTAACCAGGGAAATTAAACTAACATGCCAGAACAATAAAATGCTTAATTAGCCAATCTATCTGGTTTCAGGAAAATTGATGAAAATTAGAAACGGTTTTTGGTCATTTTTGCAATCAGAAAATTCACCGCGGGATACTAATGTACGAATACTTAATGTGCTTGTCTAAAACTCCTCACCGTCTTTTTAGCAGTGAAGCTAACCACTTTAGAATAAATGGGTCAACGGCTTCAATAAAATAGCAGAGATAGATCCCAGATGAGCACATCGAGCGTTTGCACGCCGGTCGGTGTCTCACAGCTGAATTTCAGGCTCGCTGTGTTTCCCACTCAGTCTATGGCAGTGCTCCCGTGACAATACATCAATCAGAAATGAGATTGGATCGCTGGGCGGGATGTTTTTTTTAGGGCGGGAGGTAAGGGAGGGAGGTTCAAGCAAACCTAGATTTAGTATGAAATCATTCTGGTGAAAGCAAAACAAATGACAGGTTCAATCCGCATGATATTTTTGTGGCACGCTTCGCAGCAGTTGAAATTCTTGGCTACATCCGCCAAACGTAAACTGCTCCAAGTTGGCTAAAAACTGAAGCTGGAACTCATTCCTGTTACGTGCTGGAAGGCCTGGGGAAGGGTTTCAGTGGCAGATGGATTGAGATGAGGGTGGAGGCGGGTGATATTACAAAGATGGAAGCAGGCAGTCTTTGCGATGGAGAGGATATGATGATGCTGGCACCTCATCCAGGCCTTTGTCACCTCCAGGCTCAGCTATTCCAGTGCTCGCCTGGCCCGCCCTCCCATCCTCCATAGACATCAGCGCGTCCAAAACTCTGCTCCCCTCTATATCCTACCCTGTACCAACTCTGGCTCACTTATCAACCCTGTCCTGACTGAGCTAAAAACAGAGAATGCTGGAAATACACAGCAGGACAGGCAGCGTCTGCGCAGAGAGAAAGAGAGTTAATTGGGGGGAATTTTAACTTTGAGGAGCTGGTGGGATTGGGTGCGGATGGGGAGTTAAATCACAGAATCCCCACAGTGCAGATAGAGGCCATTTCGGCCCATCGAGCCTGCACCGACACATATCCCACCCTATCCCCGTAACCCCACGTATTTAATCCCCCTTAATACTAAGGGTCAATTTATCATAGCCAAATCAACCGAACCCGCACATCTTTGGACTGTGGGAGGAAACCAGAGCACCCGGAGGAAACCCACGCAGACACGGGGAGAATGTGTAAACTCCACACAGACAGTCAAATGAGCAAAGATTAGAAGCGTGTCGCTAAGCTGGCTCCAGCCCGCCGACTTCCGGCTTCTACTCGGGCGGGACAGGAGGCAGGCAGCCAATCCGCTCCCAGGAGGCGAGCTGGCATTTTCAATATGATAATAGGGGCTGGAAGCCTCGGATTTAATCTGCTTTGCAGGTTTAACTGCGGCGGGCCGGGTTTCCCAGGCTTTAGGAATCCCGACAGCTGCAGCGAGGCGAGGGCAGCCCCGGGGAGCACTCCTCGTGGGCCGGGAGGAGCGGGAGTGCTTCATCCTGGCACCCCACCAAGCTCCCCCATCATCAGACCGCCCCTCCCCCCATACAAACCCCCTCCCCCCACCCCCCGGGATTGGACCCCCTTTGGGATCGAACCCCTTCCCCGGGGTCGGGGATCGGACCCTCCCCAGATTTGGAGCCCTCCCCCAGGATCAGGGATCGGTCCCCCTCGTCATCAGAGCCCCCTCTCCCCACCCCCTGGGTCGGGGCTCGGACCTACCTGGTCCTGTGGTTTCTTCTCCGGCGTTCCCTGCCCGACTGGAAGCCAAGTCTGTCAATCAGGCTAACTTCCGGGCGGGGAACCTGTTGCTGATGTAAGACGCTGTAGAATTAAATCTCCACCGCAGGCGGGAAAACCCCGAATTCCAGGTTTCCCGCGTGCTATTGGCCCCCCCCCGCCAGCTCCTGCCGCATCAAAATGTTAAAATTCCCTCCAATATTTCAGGTCGATGACCTTTCGTCAGGACTGGGAGAAGTTAGAGACGCAAGTACAAGAACAGTCCCTCAATACCTCAAATTGAAAATGCTCATCCTTGTGCTAAAAATCCCTTCATTGCCTCGCGCTCCCTTTCTCTTTTAACCCCTTCCTCTTCAGAACTCTCCATTCCTTTGACTCAGGTCTCTTGTGTCTCCCACCTTCCCTTCGCCCCCACCATTGCCGGCCGTGCCTTCAGCTGCCTCGGCCTCATTCTCTAAAATTCCCTCCCTAAACTCCTCCGCCTCGCTGCCTCCCTCTCCTCCTTTAAAGCCCTCCTCAAAACCCACCTCTGACCAAGCTTGTGGTCAACCCTCCTAATATCTCCTTTGTTAGTTGAGTGTTCTTTTGTTCCTTATGCCTCTGTGGGTTGCTTGGCGGTGCTTTTACTATGTTAAAACACTCCCTTATCTGAGGAAAGATATACTTGCCTAAGAGGTGGGGCATTAAAGGTTCACTAGATTGATTCCTGGGATGAGAGGGCTGTCCTATGAGGAGAGATTGAGTAGATTGGGCCGAGACTCTCTGGAGTTTAGAAGAACGAGAGGTGATCTCATTGAAACATATAAGATTCTGAGGGGGATTGACAGGGTAGATGCTGAGAGGCTGTTTCCCCTGGCTGGGGAGTCTAGAACTAGGGGTCACAGTCTCAGGATAAGGGGTCGGCCATTTAACACCGAGATGAGGAGGAATTTCTTCACTCAGAGGGTTGTGAATCTTTGGAATTCTCTGCCCCAGAGGGCTGTGGAGGCTCAGTCGCTGAGCATATTCAAGGCTGAGATCAATAGATTTTTGGACTCTAGGGGAATCGAGGGATATGGGGATCGAGCAGGAAAGTGGAGTTGAGGTCGAAGATCAGCCATGGTCTTATTGAATGGCGGAGCAGGCTCGAGGGGCCGAATGGCCGACTCCTGCTCCTAATTCTTATGTTCTTATGTTTAAAGGCACTATATAAATGCAAGATATTGATGTTGAAGATAACAACAACAAGTTGTATTTATATAGCGCCTTTAACATAGTAAAACGTCCCAAGGTGCTGCACAGGAGTATTTTAAGACAAAAAACTTGACAGCGAGCCACATAAGGGGAAATTAGGGCAGGTGACCAAAAGCTTGGTCGAAGAGGTAGGTTTTAAGGAGCGTCTTAAAGGAGGAAAGAGAGTTAGAGAGGTAGAGAGGTTTAGGCAGGGAATTCCAGAGCTTATGGCCGAGGCAACAGAAGGCACGGCCACCAATGGTGGAGCGATTATAATCAGGGATCCTCAAGAGGGCCAGAATTAGAGGAGCGCAGATATCTCGGGGCGGGGGGGGGGTTGTGGGACTGGAGGAGATTACAGAGATAGGGAGGGGTGAGGCCATGGAGGGATTTGGAAACAAGGATGAGAATTTTGAAATCGAGGCGTTGTTTAACCAGGAGCCAATATAGGTCAGCGAGCACAGGGGGTGATGGGCGAATGGGACCTGGTGCGAGTTAGGACACGGGCAGCCGAGTTTTGGATGACCTCAAGTTTACGTAGGGTCAAATAACATGCCGAGGATACAAACGGTCTGGTTCAGCCTGAAACAATGGGAGGGGACGGGGTTGGAGTCAATGGCAGGGTACAGAGTTTGAGGTGGTTGGACAAAGATGATGTCTTCAGTCTACCCAACCTTTAGGTGGAGGAAATTGCAAGTCAACCAAGATTGGATGTTGGACGAGCAGTCTGCCAACACAGAGGCAGTGGAGGGGACAAGAGAGGTGGTGAAAAGGTAGAGCTGGATCATCTTACGTTGGGGAGACCTCTGCAATGTCTGGCTCATTAACATCTGAAGCTTCCCTCCATTTCAGCTCTGTAGCCAATGGCTTTTTAAACGTGTGTGAATTCACTTTGTTTATTTTAAGACACAACACTTAAACATAAATCATTACCAAATCCATTCTGTTGACAAATGGTCAAAAAATCCCCAAATGTGACAACTACAACGGAAGTCCAATTAAGGGTAACATCATATGGGATGGAGTGGTGTACGTGGAAATAGATGGAAAAACAAAGGACTTGAAATTATGTCTTCGGACACGAGTGTGCGAATGCTTAACACGTTTGTCTGAAATTGCTCTCTTTGCTATTTAGCGGAGATATTAATGCATTTATTTAAAGTGGATTAATATTTCTTATAAATTAGCAGAGAAGAAATTTCAGATGTCCGTGTTAGGCTTTCATGTATTAATATCCCACGGCATAATTTCAAAGCCAAAGAGATTTTAAGAATCAATGAATGATTTATATATTGGCCCAGAAATTAGACTTCGATGGTTGCTGCGGGGATAAGGATCCGGCGCGATCTTACCTACCGCGCCTGCCTTTATGGTTCGGGCCCACACGAACTTCTGGTCCTGGGCCTCTCCCTGGTGCCGGCGCGCAGTGTGTGCGTGTCCCAGAGGCGCAGTTAGTTCGATGGGATCACGTGGGCCAGTTAGAGCCAATGGCAGCACACCATCTTTCATTCATAGTTTTGACAGGAAGAGCTGTCAAAGCTATGAATACAACAAGCCCCCAAAAGAACAGCTAAACCTCAATTAAATTTAAAAAAAAAACCATCACATTAATAAAATAACTATAGTTAAATAAATTAACCACTTCAAACAAAAATTTAAATTTTTGAAAAAATGTAAATTCTTTTTAAAAGTTATAAAAATAAACTTACCTTTCTTTAAAGTCTCTAAAAAAGATAAACCTGTTGAAAAATTTTTAAAATAATACTTAATTAACTACTTACCTTGTTAAAAGGGGGTCTTACGCCTCCTTTCTTCATGTGTAAAATCTTCCATACTTACCCTCGCGTTCAAACCTGAAAAAAAACCTAAGTGCGCTGCGTGCGCACAGCCTGTAGTGCGCACACGGTTCACTTAGGAACCGCCCCCTTCGCAATATCGGAAGTGCCGGTTTCCCGCGCATGCGCAGTGCATGCAGGAAACCGGCACTTCGGGACCGAATATGGGTGAGTACACAGTGCGTACTCTCCTGTATTCAGCCGAATTTCTGGGCCATTTCTTTGGTCTTTCAGTTTAAGTATAACTCCTTTACTTCTCCGTAAACTTGAGGTCATCCAAAACTCAGCTGCCCGTGTCCTAACTCGCACCAAGTCCCGTTCACCCATCACCCCCTGTGCTCGCTGATCTACATTGGCTCCCGGTTAAACAACGCCTCGATTTCAAAATTCTCATCCGTGTTTTCAAATCCCTCCATGGCCTCGCCCCCTCCCTACCTCTGTAATCTCCTCCAGCCCCACAACCCCCCGAGATATCTGCGCTCCTCCAATTCTGCCCTCTTGAGCATCTCTGATTATAATCGCTCCACCATTGGTGGCCTGTGCCTTCAGCTGCCTGGACCCTAAGCTCTGGAATTCCCTCCATAAACTTCTCCGCCTCTCTACCTCTCTCTCCTCCTTTAAGACGCTCTTTAAAACCTACCTCTTTGACCAAGCTTTTGGTCACCTGCCCTAATTTCTCCTTATGTGGCTCGGTGTCAAATTTTGTTTGATAATCGCTCCTGTGAAGCACCTTGGGACGTTTTACTACGTTAAAGGCGCTATATAAATGCACGTTGTTGTTTTTCTTAGTTTGTAAGGTATTTATAAATGAGGTCTATAGTTTGAAGAAACACCACCGTCACCTCATCACATTTGACCTCTTTTAAATTGAGGAGTTCCAAATGAATTATCACAGATACACACATTTGTCATTAATAGTTTTACCTGTCAAGTGAGAATATTACTGGAATAAGAATAAAAAATTTTAACAGTGATATGACATTTGATAAATGATCTACTATTTATGGAAATGCGAGGCTTCTGTGTGTGAATTCTTACATGAATCTTATGCGGTTAAAATTATTGAATCATTGTTGTCTGGCACCTCATAAACTATATAGAACTGGAATTCTGTGGGGGTTTTGCTCAACACTTGTGGAGCTAGAGATGGAAGAATAAACTTGTGTTCATTGTATAAAGTTCCTTATCACATCCTCAGGACATTTCACAGCCCATAATTTCATTTTAAAGTCTAATCAATGTTGTTATGGAGACAGGCATGGCAGCCAATGTATGCACAGCAAGATCCCACAAACAGCAAATGAGGGGAATGACCAGATAGTCCAATTTTGGTGCTGTTGATTGAAGGAGGAATTGCCATCTTCAAATAGTGCCACGGATCTTTTATATCGATCTGAGCAGGTTGATGGGGCCTCAGTTTAAGAGCTCATCAAAGGACAGAATCTCTAACAATGCAGCACTCCCTCAGTACTGAAGTGCCAATCTAGATTATGGGCTGGATTTTCAATGACCCATGGAGTCGGGTTTGGAGGCGTGTGGGGGGTTAAATTTGCAGGGTCGGGGGTCCCGACCCCATCCCGACTCCATACCGCCTCCACGCAATTTTGACAAAATCAGTCGCAGGGTTCCCGACTCCGTCCCACCTCCAAGAGGCGGGAGAGGCCATTAAAGCCCTTAACAAGCCCTAAATTGGCTCTGTAATGCCATTTTGAAATGTTTTAGCTAGTTTAACCCTTTTCCGACGTGAAGTACGCCTGATGTGAAACACTCCAGTGAAACCTGGCGGGAGCACAAGTGGATAGCTGACTATCAGCTGCAGGTCCACTATTACAACGGAGATGTGATGAAGGTAGTAGTAGTATTAGGTCTGAAAGTCGCCTCTGATGCTGTTGCCTTTGCTGTGAGAGGACTTGGATGCAAAAAAAATTCTCTCTCTCTCTCTCTCTCTCCATTTTGCATCCAGCTCCACTCACATCAAAAGCCAGGCAGGTCCTCTCTCACCAACAACCAGACAGTCAGCAGTGATGACCTCATCAGAGGCGACTTTCAGACTGAAGCCACTAATTGGTTCATGGGTTCCCACATGCTGGAACTCAATTGCCCAATTAAGTGAGAATTGCATCATTCATTCACATTAATCTGGAGTCGGGGGGGAAACACGAAATGTGGCTAATACGACCCCAACCCGACCCCAAGACAAAATCCAGCCCTATGTGTTCAAATCTTGGCGTGGGCTGGGGCTACGAACTCACAACCTTCTGATTCAGAGCAAGAGTGCTATGCACTGAGCCAAACTGACACTCTTTACGCAACAACTTTGGCTGTTTCAGATGGTCACCTCAATATGAACACTAAATCTTGTGGTGACATCTAAAGCATTGACAGTTGTAGCATAAAGATATGTAATTGGAAAATCATTTCAACATACTGAAAGAAGACGATCATTAATATCTATCAATGGCGGGATTTGCTGCTGGAAATATCAGTGTATTAAACACATGAATGTTGCATTGGATACCTGTACTGTGTAAAGAAATACAAAGTGGATTCTGCGGCTTGGACTTTCCTGGTGAGGTCCACCCCATTTTGGGCAGTATAGAGGCAGCCTGGCAAGAGAAAGGGGGCAGGAGGCCGTCCACCTAACCCCAGCCCCATAAAAAATGGCCGCTCCGATTTTCCTCCATCGAACCCGCCATAACCTGGGACTGCTTGCCCTGTGTCTGCCCCACCACATGTAGATGAAGGGAGAGGGGCATGGCTTAGTAGACCCTGCTATTTCTCTGTGTTTGGGCCACACTCTCGCTCCCCAGAAAGCACTGCCTGTATGAAAGGGACACTATTAAGTCCAGTACGGTGTCGCGGAGGTATGTAAGGACGGTGAAGGTTAGAGGTTAGTGAAAACAGTGTTCCTGGAGGACTGTGAAGATTGGGAGTGACTTCCATTACAGTACAATACTGAGCTATCGGGATATAAAGGTAGTCGATGTGTAGGAATTATTATTGACTTTCACACCTCCTTCAATAGGTCTTAGAGTGGGGTTCGTAGACCTGAATCTACCTTCAACAGAAACAGAAACAGAAACACACAGGGCTGGATTTTGCCAATGGGGAGCTTTTGGAGGCGGGACTCCCACTTGTCGGGTTTTAGTCCCGCCTCCATCAACTTCTGGCCAACCAATGCTATTTTCCCTTGATTGACCTTGTTAAGCCCGCCCAGCGGGTTTAGCAGGCCAATCAAGGGAAAGCCGGTTACAGAGAACGTCAATGTATGACGTTTCATCTGTCAAAAATTTTTGACAGATGAATCGTCATCATTTGACAGCTCTGTGAAGCTGTCAAACACTGACATTCTCTGTAGTTTGATGAGTTGTTGAATTCAAGATCTCATCAAACCTCTTTCTTTTGCAGAAATTAGATGGTTGCTGCATTCGAGAATGCAACGGCCATCTGTCATCTCTGCCACGGAGGTGCGAGACTCTCCGCATACCCACCGATTGAAGCCTGCAGGAAGAAACAAAGGTAAGTAAACATTTTCTAACACTTTGCACTTACCTCAGATACTCACCTCTCCACACTTGCACCCATCACTCACCTTCACAGCGCACTTTTGCACCCCTCTGACCCCCGCAGACCCAGTACTCGCCTCGGTGACCCTGGCGGGGTTTGGAGCCTTCGGGAAACCCGCACTTGTGAGGGCAAAATGGGGATAATCCTCTTATCTGCCTGTTAACTACCTGTTAACAGGCAGGTAAGTGGCTGTAATCCCCTTCCCGCCTCCAAGGAGACGGGACCCGGTGTGGGTCGGCTACCCGCCTCCTGGCAAGATGGCACGGAGGCGGGTTGGGGGTGGGTTGGGCACCCGCCCCCAGATTGTGCCATTTTCCCGGCAGTCCCACCTCCAAACCCGCCTCCCCAGGGCTGGCAAAATCGCCCCCATAGATACACTGGGCTGGATTATGATACTGGGGCGGGTTGGGGTCGTGTCATCCACTTTTCATGTTATCCACCCGACTGCAATTGGATGTGGGAGATTGATGCGATTTTCACCTAATTGGGCAATTGAGTTCCAGCATGTGGGAACCCATGACCCAATTAGTGTTTTCAGTCTGAAAGTCGCCTCTGATGATGTCATCATTGCTGCTGCATTGAAGGTCTGCAAAGACTGCCTGGCCTTTGCTGTGAGAGGACCTGGATGCAAAATGAGCAGCAGCAGCCCTAAGTCTGCTCCCAGATATTTTTACACCACCACCACTCCCAGATATGTCTCCCATTCACCACGCCAGCCAGCCAGCGTCAGCTATCCAAATGTGTTCCCGCCAGGTTTCACGTTCGTGGTTCAGAACAGGCGTGCTTCACATAGAAAAAGGGTTAAAATCACAAAGGCCTTTCAAAATGGCATTATAGAGCCAATTTAGTGCTTGTTAAGGGCCTTAACAGCCTATCCCGTCTCTTAGAGGCGGGACGGAGTCGGGACCAGCAGACACGATTTAATTAAAATTGCGTGGAGGCGGGATGGAGGCGGGCTTGTGCCCGCCCGCCAGTTTTCGCAATTTTAACCCCCCACACGCCTCCAAACCCGCCTCCACGGGTCAATGAAAATCCAGCCCACTATCTCTCCCAGAGATCTTTTATTTAGCCACTAACACACGGATTAAACAAGAATCCAATTACCCTGTCCTGGAGTCTTCAAGTGCCCGGTGGCCAAACCGCCGATCACTTGAAGTCTGTTGAAATCTTTAGACGTCTTCTCTTCGTTAGACCAGGACTCGTTTATCCCGGCCGACTGCAGTAAAAAAACAGGTCTTGTCTCAGTTCTTATGTTTTTTGTGCTCAGATTCTTCTCGTGGCTCTCACGTGTTCACCTCAGTGATTGGCTCCTTCAAGCATGGCTTTTCCCCGTGTTGTCCATGGTTGGTTCAGAGTTTAGTGGGGTTACTTCACCATGCGTGTCACTTGTTGCAGTTTAATGAGGGTCTTATCTCAAGACAGTGACGGTCGGGTCCGCTGGTTCCACAGCAACCCAGTCCTTGCCTACAACGGCTTCTTTTGTCTGCGTAACGTCTGTTAAAAATGCTCCTCCGTGGCGGCGGAGTGAAGGTGAGAGGCCGGGGCCGTCGAGAGTGGGGACCTGGGGGCCGGAGCTATGGGCAGCGGGAGTGGGGACCTGGGGGCCGGAGCTCGGGGCAGCGGGAGTGGGGACCTGGGGGCCAGAGCTCGGGGCCGTCGGGAGTGGGGACCTGGGGACCGGAGCTCGGGGCATCGGGAGTGGGGACCCCGGCTCGGTTAATGATTCCCCGGGCCTGGCGAGCCGGGCTCCACCGCTCGCTGCGGGGAGCAGCCTGGGCTGGATTCCCTTCCCTGACCCTGGGGCACTGAGGCCAATCTCCGGGGGTTGCGCCCCGGGACTGGGTGTGAAAGGTAAGGGAGTCAAAGGTTATGGGGAGCGGGCAGGGAAGTGGAGTTGAGGCCAAGATCAGATCAGCCATGATCTTATTGAATGGCGGAGCAGGCTCGAGGGGCCGAATGGCCGACTCCTGCTCCTACGTCTTATGTTCTTATTCCTGTTCTCAACTTGCATCTTAAAGCAGTATCGCCGTCATCAAAAGTTCTCTTTTGTTATAAAGTCCTTCTTGTTGTCGGGAATGTTTAAAATAGATTTTCCTTCAGATGCTGTCAGAATAACTTAGTCAATAAATAATGGTTTTCCCTCCTGAAATCCCATTGTTTCTCGGCTTTGAGGCAAAGGTTGGTGAGGACAGTGAGGAGGAGAGGAGGGAAACTCTGGGAATCTGGCATCATATATGTGGGCACTACCCAAATCATAGATCTCCATGCCATAGGGTCGACAGACTGAGGAAATCATATATGGATTTCACCCAAAAAGAGAGAAGGCTGTGGTTTCCTTCAGAAGCAGGCAATGCGTCATACATTCTGGGTACGGTAGCACAGTGGCCATGTCACTGGGTTAGTAACCCTAGAGGCAAGAGTTCAAATCCCACCACTGGCAGCTGGGGAATTTAAATTCAGTTAATTAAATAAATCTGGATTAAAAAGTGAGTGTCAGTAATGGTGACTGTGAAACCCATCTGGCTCATTAATGTCCTTTAGGGAAGGAAATCTGCTGTCCTTACCTGGTCTGGCCTATATGTGCCTTCAGACCTACAGCAATGTGGTTGACTCTTAACTGCCCCTCTGAAATGGCCTAGAAGGACAAGGGCAGCAGGATACATGTGAAACGCCTTCACCTCCAAGTCACACACCATCCTGATTTGGAAATATATCGGCTGTTCCTTCATTGTCACTGGGTCAAAATCCTGGAGCTTCCTCCCTAACAGCACTGTGGGAGTACCTTCACCACACTGTAGGGGGTGGTGTGTGGGGTCAGTTTCACCTCTGACTCAGTGAGCGGTTCGAATCACTCCCACGCCCCTGGTTCTAGAGCTTGGACTTATTTAGGGGTCGTGAACAAAGGTGCAGTAGACAACAGGCTTTGAAGAAAGAACTTTGACTTTTATTCAAGGAAGTAAAACACAACACAAACACTCTTAACACTCTAAAGGTGGGGAACACTTCGGTACAAGCGAGGGAAATAACATTAAAAGAATACTTCACCCCTCCCAATCCCACTTCACTAGCTAGGTTGGACTCTGGAGAACCAGGGATAATGCTCACCAAACGAATCCTTGACAGTTGAGAGTTAGGGTTTAGAGTCTTTTGAGTAAAAGGTTTCGTAAGGCCCTTGTTGCCGCGAGGTGTCCGATGGTCACTGAGGCAGTCGCTCTGGTTTCTTCTTGCGTGTTGGTCTGCTTGTGAAGTTGTTGGCCTACTTTGTAAAACTTCTTGCTGTAACTCTGCCTCTGCTTAAACTGTCTTCTTC
Organism: Squalus acanthias; assembly: GCA_030390025.1. Taxonomy (NCBI): domain Eukaryota; kingdom Metazoa; phylum Chordata; class Chondrichthyes; order Squaliformes; family Squalidae; genus Squalus; species Squalus acanthias. The sequence continues at coordinate 3,998,321 of CM059428.1, forward strand.
CGAGCTGTGGAACTGCCTTCTTGCAGAACTGTGGAAACTGCCTTCTGCCTGCTTGTCCTGAACTCTGTTCAACACAGGCTTTCAATTCTGTTGAACTTGAACTGTAACTGGAGAACTCGAACTCGTAACTGCTTGATGGGCCTTCAATTATACTAAATTGAAGTGGCCTTGTCAAAACCAAATCAAATCCTGGTCATTGTAAGACCTCGTTAACAGCAACGACTTTACTAAGTGTCAAATGGCTTGCGTCCTGTCGATCTCTTCGGTTGATTACAGGTGATTGGTTTCATGTTTTGGGTTTCTAGGCTGGACTCGGGTTTTTCTATAGAATGTTCCTGAGCGATTTGAATTATGCATGATTTTGATAGGTTTTAATGGGGCCTGTGTTTTGAGTGGGGCTGCCTTCTCCCAGGGCCTATTGTCCAAATGTTAATGCTTGCTGGGGCTTGAGTGAGGTCATCCCGATTCCCAGACAATGAAATTTAACTGCAATACCCAAAACTGCTATTACAGAGGTTGAACCTACCTCCTGAGCAGCCTTTTCTCCCTTACAGGCCCAGACATGTTTTTAAAATGCCAAAACTTGGTTTTTGGTCTTAAATCCTTATGTTAGGCCCAAATGCATTTTATCACTCTGGGGTAGTTCCAAAGTCCTTTTTCCTTAGGTTTTGGGGATCTGCAAATTTTGGAAACCTTACAACACGGACTGCAGCGGTTCAAGAAGGCAGCTCACCACCACCTTCTCAAGGGCAATTAGGGGATGGTCAATAAATGCCGGCCTTGCCAGCGACTGCCCACATCCCAGGAATGAATAAAAAACTGCTGTTGTCACTTTCTATCAGGGGCACAGGCTGTAAAGGTGACAACAGCTCTTGATTTTTATGACACTGGATGTTTACCGGCAGCCTTGGGTGACACAGGCCAATCAACGGTGCATTAAACAGGTGATGGATGCCCTGTTCAGGAAGGCCACAGATTTCATATCCTTCCCCCTGGAGCCATCAGAGCAGAGGCAGCGAGCAATTGAGTTTTATCAAGTGCCAGATTTCAGCAAGTTTGCCAAGTCATTGATGATACGCCATGTGACATTAACGGCCCCGATTGTGGACGCCCATCAATGGGGGCGGTTTTTATTCTTTGACTGTGCAGCTTGTAAGTGATGCCAAGCACATCGTTCTACCTGTGAGTTCACTCGTTACCTTGGGAGCTGTGGTGCGTTTTTTTCAGTTGTCTGGCAATCTGTATTGTTGAGGTGGATCAATGTGTCAGGATGGCTTCTTGGAGACCAGGGTCGTCCATTTCAACCATGGCTCCTGACAACAATGCCTCATCCGAGGACCGAAAGCAACAACAGGCTCAACGAGACCTTGGGTGATGTCTGCATCATTACTGAACAGACCATTGGTATTTTGAATTAGGAGAATTATAGTGGCGTGCTGACTATCGCGTAATTTTGCAGTCAAGAAGGGATTGGACCTTCTATCCGTGGAGGATGAAGAGAAAGAACATAAGAAAAAGGCCCCTCGAGCCTGCTCCGCCATTCAATAAGATCATGGCTGATCTTCGACCTCAACTCCACTTTCCCTGCCCGATCCCATATCCCTTGATTCCCCCAGAGTCCAAAAATCTATCGATCTCTGTCTTGAATATACTCAATGACTGAACATCCACAACCCTCTGGGGTAGAGAATTCCAAAGAGTCACAACCCTTTGCTTGAAGAAATTTCTCCTTATCTCAGTCCTAAATGGCCGACCCCTTATTCTGAGACTGTGACCCCAAGATCTAGACTTCCCCAGCCAGGGGGAAACAGCCTCTCAGCATCTACCCTGTCAAGCCTCTTAAGAATTTTATATGTTTAATGAGATCACCTCTCATTCTGCTAAATTCTAGGGAAATTAGGCCTCGTCTCCTCAATCTCTCCTCATAGGACAATCCCCCCAACCCAGGAATCAGTCTGGTGAACCTACGTTGCACTCCCTCTAAGGTAAGTATATCCTTCCTTAGGTAAGGAGACCAAAACTGTGCACAAAGAAGGTAAAGCAACCAATGCCCTCATCATGATGAGGGTGCCTTGGAGAGAGCGCGGGTGGCACTGGACAACCTGTTGTTATCAGGACAATGCGGTTTGGCAGGAAATTATCAGCAACTTTTTCCCAGTAGAAAGGATGTATCCCATCTCCAGAACCCATAAAGCAGTTGAGGAGCCTTCGTGATGCTTACAAATAACCAGAACTCAAATCTGCTGTACATTTCAGGGAAAGGACACTTAGAAACCTCCATAAGCAAGTAAAAGGAGCATCAAAGGTCTTTCTAAGAAAAATCCGCAAACTCAAAGATTTCCACATTTACTGGCTGTCCTTTTATTGGCCCCTAATTTGTGGTCAGCGGCGAACGGCTGGCCCCGAAGTAAGCTTCCCACAAAGATCTCGCGATCTCAGTGGTGAGAAGTTCGACTTTTCCGACGTTCAATTCAAATCAACACAAGTTAATGGGGAATCCCTAGCGCGAGCTGCTGTGACGTCAACAGGCTGTCTAAGCAGCCAATCAAAACGCAGGATTCTCACAAACAGCCAACAAGGAAGTGGGTAAGCTCCTTTAATTCTAACTTTTTAAAAATGTTAGAGAGAGCCAAAGAAAGATTGGAGCTCTCACACGGGGGGAAAGGCAAACTTGAAATAAAGACGGACAAACTTTAAAACATTTTAAAAATGTAAAGTTTCTTAAAAATTATTAAAATGGATAAATTTGACACTCCACAAAATTAGTTTTTCGGGGCCATAACCTTTGTCTAGCAGTCAATACGCTGATAAAACTCCAGTTACACCTAATCCCTTTGGGTCTGACTTTTAATAGGGAATTTAACAGCGTTATTACCGCGGAAGAGCCAAAGTTTTCGTCAGTTTCCCTGATTTGAAAGATTTCACTGATTGCTGGCTCTGTCGGGGGGTTGGGGGGGGGGCGGGCACAGCGCAGCCAGTGTCGGAGCAGTGAACGACTGACCGCAACTTCAGGATTCCCGTGTTAGATGCGCCTGCGCTACATCCTGAAGTTGCGGTCAGTTCCAAAGGGGTAATAATAGCGAAAGCTGTTTGTTCGCCGTTATCACCCACCGCAAATTCCAGGCCAACGTATCCTATTTCTTCTTCTTATGACCGTACCTACCACTTGTCCCTAAAACTCTTTTCACGCAGATATTTAACCTCATACTCCTACGGGGCGCCACCTCGGTGTCAGGAAGTTGCGAGGTTGGTGGCTGTGACTGTGCTGATGGAGTACTCGTAGCCTGAGATGGCACTTGTCTCAGTGATGCTGATGTCCCTGCAAGACCCGCGTCTGGTGTCATCTCGTTGGTGCATTCAATGTCTGTCTGGCTCGGGACCAGACACTTCGCTTTGTCACTCTCATGAGAAACGATGACAGGTGTGCCCACTCACTGGAGCTTACTGGTGCTGGAGCACTGGCTCAATTGGGCTAATGGTCTGCATGAGAACAGGACAAACCGTCCCAATTAAGTCAAGAAAGCCTTGAGCTAGGGTGTTTGAGGGAATCTATGCAAGCACCGATTGCCCTTAGAATGTCCTCCAGATGTCTTGTTGCCACAGAAATCTTTCGAATGCGACCTTAGAATCATAGAATCATAGAAATTTATGGCACAGAAGGAGGCCATTCGGTCCATCGTGTCTGTGCCCACCAGGTGTGCCTTGACATGCCTCCTCCATAATGTTGTAGGCATGGGCTTCTGCAATTCATCCACCAGCTACAACATATGACAAAAGACCGTCTCCACTGCCTGAACAGGCGATCTATGGTCCTGAGTCATATTCCTTTCGAAGGTTGGCCCCCTGAGATCTGGGGCTCTGGGCTCCTCGGCTGAGGCCAATCATTTCTGCACCCTCCTGGGAAGTGTGGTCTGGTTCCTCATCGTCCCCCACTCAGCTCCTCCTACTCACCGGTGCTCTGTGCTTCCCCCGGTGCTTTACCCTCTGCCTCACTAATAACATCCTCCTGAGTGGGTGCATCATAGAAGAAGAAGAAGAATCACAGAAATTTACAGCACAGAAGGAGGCCATTCGGCCCATCGTGTCTGTGCCGGCCGAAAAAGAGCTCTCCAGCCTAATCCCACTTTCCAGCTCTTGGTCCGTAGCCCTGTAGGTTCCGGCACTTCAAGTGCATATCTAAGTACTTTTTAAATGGTTTCTGCCTCTACCACCCTTTCAGGCAGTGAGTTCCAGACCCCCACCACCCTCTGGGTGAAAAAAGTTCTCCTCAACTCCCCTCTAATCCTTCTACCAATTACTTTAAATCTATGCCCCCTGGTTATTGACCTCACTGCTTAGGGAAATAGGTCCTTCCTATCCACTCTATCTAGGCCCCTCATAATTTTATACACCTCAATTAAATCTCCCCTCAGCCTCCTCTGTTCCAAAGAAAGCAACCCCAGCCTATCCAATCTTTCCTCATAGCTAAAATTCTCCAGTATCTGAGCTGGCGCTTGAATAAGTAAGGTGCAATGACGGAGTTGGTGAATCAGGTGCGGGAATGAGTGATCTGGAGCTGCCAGACTGCTGGTGAGATCCTTCTTTCTGTAAAGAACGTACCTGGGAGAGAGACTTCTGCAGCTAGGCTGGCTCCTCCTCCCTGCCGGTGCTTGCCGTTCTAAGGGCAGTGGTGGAGAAACGCCCAGCAGCAGGATTCCTGCGCCCTCACCCCCAGGAAAATGCAGTCAGGTGCAGGGGAATTAACCACCCTGGCATGTTTCTGATGGGCCAAAGAAAACTCAGGCCAATATTTCCTTCAGGTGGTCATGGGAACTAGAAAGATTCAATCATCTATCATTTCAGTCGAGCTGAGGTGATACAGGATATGAGGTAAAAGATAGTGTGCGATTTTTAAATTTTTTTATTCCTAGGATGTGGGCGTCGCTGGCAAGGCCAGCATTTATTGCCCATCCCTAATTGCCCTCGAGAAGGTGGTGGTGAGCCGCCCTTCTTGAACCGCTGCAGTCCGTGTGGTGAAGGTGCTCCCAACAGTGCTGTTAGGGAGGGAGTTCCAGGATTTTGATCCAGCGACGATGAAGGATCGGCCGATATATTTCCAAGTCAGGATGGTGTGTGACTTGGAGGTGGTGGTGTTCCAATGCGCCTGCTGCCCTTGTCCTTCTAGGCAGTCGAGGTTGCGGGTTTGGGAGGTGCTGGTGTCTCTGGTCAGTATTACGCTGCATTACATGTAATCTAGCAAGGAGTTCAGTCCACAATTCCGGATAATATTCATTGAACATTTAGGCTGTGGAACGTACTAACAGATTATTCTTTTCTCACCAATTGTCTACTTTCCTCTAGGTAAGAAAGACTTGTATTTCTACAGCACCTTTCATGATCACCGGACGTCCCAAAGTACTTTACAGCCAATGAGGTACTTTTTGAAGTGTAGTCACTGTTGTAATGTAGGAAACGTGGCAGCCAATTTGCGCACAGCAAGCTCCCACAAACAGCAATGTGATAATGACCAGATAATCTGTTTTAGTGATGTTGATTGAGGGATAAATATTGGCCCCAGGACACCGGGGATAACTCCCCTGCTCTTCTTTGAAATAATGCCGTGAGATCTTTTGCATCCACCTGAGAGAGCAGATGGGGCCTCGGTTTAACATCTCATCTGAAAGATGGCACCTCCGACAGTGCGGCACTCCCTCAGTACTGCCCCTCCGACAGTGCAGCGCTCCCTCAGTACTGCACTGGGATTGTCAGCCTAGATTTTTGTGCTCCAGTCTCTGGAGTGGGACTTGAACCCACAACCTTCTGACTCAGAGGCCAGGGTGCTACCCACTGAGCCACGGCCGACACTATCCAGAAAAATGACACTAAATTGTCTGCTAGTAGAAAGAAAAGCTTCTAGCGGAAAAGTAAGATTTCCTCTCATAATCCATCTAGAATAATTCGAGATACCCACTTTAACTACCAGGTGTGGCCTGACCCATGCAAACAGCTTTCTCCATTCTGCGCTGGAGGCAATGAGTGAGAAAGAGTGGAGTGTGTAGAAACATGCAGAAACTTGGATGTGTTTTGGTTTTGCTTACAAGATGCGGTGTTATAATCTCGAGGATGCGAGGGGACGGCCTAATTGTTCCTGTGTCTGGATTCGCAGCCACCTCGGGTTAAGGCTTGAATGATGAGCTGTCTTAACAGTCTCTTTGATGACGGCTAGTTCCACAGCACAAAGCTACAGCACCAGCCGCTGTAGTCACCTCGCCGTCAGGAACACGCCTGGGATTACGAAGTGATGATATTACTGTACCTCGACAATAAGAATAATGTATTTGTTCAAGAGAACTGCCTGCTAGACCGTGTCACCGCTTCTTTATAAATAGATTGATCGATTTTTATTTTATTTATGAGTGAAGAGAAAGAAAGACTTGAATTTCTACAGAGCCTTTCACGACCAACAAAGCGCTTTACAGCCGATGAAGTACTTTTTGAAGTGTGGTCACTGTTGTAATGTGGGAAACGCGGCAGCCAATTTGTGCACAGCAAGCTCCCACAAACAGCAATGTGATAATGACCAGATAATCTGTTTTAGTGATGTTGAATGAAGGATAAATATTGGCCCAGGACACCAGGGGAGAACTCCCCGCTCTTCTTCAAAATAGTGCCATGGGATCTTTTACGTCCACCTGAGAGAGCAGACGAGGCCTCGGTTTAATGTCTCATCCGAAAGATGGCACCTCCGACAGTGCGGCGCTCCCTCAGTACTGACCCTCCGACAGTGCGGCACTCCCTCAGTACCGCCCCTCCGACAGTGCGGCGTTCCCTCAGTACTGCCCCTCCGACAGTGCGGCGCTCCCTCAGTACTGCCCCTCCGACAGTGCGGCACTCCCTCAGTACTGCCCCTCCGACAGTGCAGCACTCCCTCAGGACTGCCCCTCCGACAGTGCAGCACTCCCTCAGTACTGCCCCTCCGACAGTGCAGCGCTCCCTCAGTACTGCCCCTCCGACAGTGCGGCATTCCCTCAGTACTGCCCCTCCGACAGTGCGGCACTCCCTCAGTACTGCCCCTCCGACAGTGCGGCACTCCCTCAGTACTGCCCCTCCGACAGTGCGGCACTCCCTCAGTACTGCCCCTCCGATAGTGCGGCGCTCCCTCAGTACTGCCCCTCCGACAGTGCGGCACTCCCTCAGTACTGCCCCTCCGACAGTGCGGCGCCCCCTCAGTACTGCCCCTCCGACAGTGCGGCGCTCCCTCAGTACTGCCCCTCCGACAGTGCAGCGCTCCCTCAGTACTGCCCCTCCGACAGTGCGGCGCTCCCTCAGTACTGCCCCTCCGACAGTGCAGCAGTCCCTCAGCACTGCCCCTCCGACAGTACAGCGTTCCCTCAGTACTGCCCCTCCGACAGTGCAGCAGCTCCCTCAGCACTGCCCCTCCGACAGTGCGGCGCTCCCTCAGTACTGCCCCTCCGACAGTGCGGCGCTCCCTCAGTACTGCCCCTCCGACAGTGCAGCGCTCCCTCAGTACTTCCCCTCCGACAGTGCGGCGCTCCCTCAGTACTGCCCCTCCGACAGTGCGGCGCTCCCTCAGTACTGCCCCTCCGACAGTGCGGCGCTCCCTCAGTACTGCCCCTCCGACAGTGCGGCGCTCCCTCAGTACTGCCCCTCCGACAGTGCAGCGCTCCCTCAGTACTGCCCCTCCGACAGTGCAGCGTTCCCTCAGTACTGCCCCTCCGACAGTGCGGCACTCCCTCAGTACTGCCCCTCCGACAGTGCGGCGCTCCCTCAGTACTGCCCCTCCGACAGTGCAGCGCTCCCTCAGTACTGCCCCTCCGACAGTGCGGCGCTCCCTCAGTACTGCCCCTCCGACAGTGCAGCACTCCTCAGTACTGCCCCTCCGACAGTGCAGCGCTCCCTCAGTACTGCCCCTCTGACAGTGCAGCGCTCCCTCAGTACTGCCCCTCCGACAGTGCGGCGCTCCCTCAGTACTGCCCCTCCGACAGTGCGGCACTCCCTTAGTACTGCCCCTCCGACAGTGCGGCACTCCCTCAGTACTGCCCCTCCGACAGTGCGGCACTCCCTTAGTACTGCCCCTCCGACAGTGCGGCACTCCCTCAGGACTGCCCCTCCGACAGTGCGACGCTCCCTCAGTACTGCCCCTCCGACAGTGCAGCGCTCCCTCAGTACTGCCCCTCCGACAGTGCGGCATTCCCTCAGTACTGCCCCTCCGACAGTGCGGCACTCCCTCAGTACTGCCCCTCCGACAGTGCAGCGCTCCCTCAGTACTGCCCCTCCGACAGTGCGGCGCTCCCTCAGTACTGCCCCTCCGACAGTGCAGCAGTCCCTCAGCACTGCCCCTCTGACAGTACAGCGTTCCCTCAGTACTGCCCCTCCGACAGTGCAGCAGTCCCTCAGCACTGCCCCTCCGACAGTGCGGCGCTCCCTCAGTACTGCCCCTCCGACAGTGCGGCGCTCCCTCAGTATTGCCCCTCCGACAGTGCAGCGCTCCCTCAGTACCTTCCCTCCGACAGTGCGGCGCTCCCTCAGTACTGCCCCTCCGACAGTGCGGCGCTCCCTCAGTACTGCCCCTCCGACAGTGCGGCGCTCCCTCAGTACTGCCCCTCCGACAGTGCGGCGCTCCCTCAGTACTGCCCCTCCGACAGTGCGGCGCTCCCTCAGTACTGCCCCTCCGACAGTGCAGCGTTCCCTCAGCACTGCCCCTCCGACAGTGCGGCACTCCCTCAGTACTGCCCCTCCGACAGTGCGGCGCTCCCTCAGTACTGCCCCTCCGACAGTGCAGCGCTCCCTCAGTACTGCCCCTCCGACAGTGCGGCGCTCCCTCAGTACTGCCCCTCCGACAGTGCAGCACTTGCTCAGTACTGCCCCTCCGACAGTGCGGCGCTCCCTCAGTACTGCCCCTCCGACAGTGCGGCACTCCCTCAGTACTGCCCCTCTGACAGTGCGGCGCTCCCTCAGTACTGCCCCTCCGACAGTGCAGCGCTCCCTCAGTACTGCCCCTCCGACAGTGCGGCGCTCCCTCAGTACTGCCCCTCCGATAGTGCAGCACTCCCTCAGTACTGCCCCTCCGACAGTGCAGCACTCCCTCAGTACTGCCCCTCCGACAGTGCAGCACTCCCTCAGTACTGCACTGGAGCGTCAGCCTAGATTTGTGCTCAAGTCTCTGCCTCAGAGGTGAGAGTGCCGCCCACTGAGCCACGGCTGAGACATGAGCTTCTCTCAGTAGGCCAGTGGCAAGAAAGTGGACAATAATTAACCTCACAACTCAATGCTGAATGGAACGATATTTTTCAGCTGCATCCCACCATCACTTTGAGGAGCTGCTAAGATCGTTATGTCGGTAATCAGCTGCGAAATACATATATTCTTATCAAAAGGGATCGCACCTTATTTATCGTTAGATCATCTAAACCCCGGGGAGACAAGCTATCAAAACCTGTACCTGCCGAGTCCTTAAATTATGTTTCCTGGTTGAAGGAAGCACCGTTTCCTCGACTGACACGACTCTTACCTCCCTCCATGACCTCCTCGCCCCTCCCTATCTCTGTAATCTCTTCCAGCCCCACAACCCCCCGAGATCTCTGCACTCCTCTAATTCTGCCCTCTTGAGCACCCCTGATTATAATCGCTCAACCATTGGTGGCCATGCCTTCTGTTGCCTGGGCCCCGAGCTCTGAAATTCCCTCCCTAAACCTCTCCGCCTCGCTACCTCTCTCTCCTCCTTTAAGACGCTCCTTAAAACCTACCTCTTTGACCAAGCTTTTGGTCACCTGCCCTAATTTATCCTTATGTGGATCGGTGTCAAATTTTTTGTCTTAAAATACTCCTGTGCAGCGCCTTGGGACGTTTTACTACGTTAAAGGCGCTATATAAATACAAGTTGTCGTTGTTGTTTCTGTGGTATTCAAGGGCAGCGCACTTTACCTCGAACTCAGCAGTTCTCTGCATTCACATTTCACGTGGTAGAAGTCTCTTGCCAGCAATTCTTTCAGCTGCCCTTAACAGCTCGGCCGTTCTTGCTATGACATTCTTGGCAATTTTTGCAGTCTACCTGATTAAAGAGTTCATCTGTCTTAGCCTCTTCATGGTGATTCACTGAAGTGATCTTCAGCTGCAGCCTCTTCTGCAAACCACTTAATGCCTACTCTGTTGTCAGCCTGACATACTTTCGCTTGAAATGGTTGATGTATTCCTTAACCCCTGCTAGTTTGCATTCCAAACTCAGACTAAAGCAAAGTTAATTTCTCTGGTGATTCCTGGTTTTATGACAGCTGATTTGCTCCCCACATTAAATATTAGTTTAATTCTGCTGACTGATTACATGGTGGAATACATCAGCTCACAGGACCAAGAGCTGGAGCAACTGACATTTAAAGTGCAGTCACAATTATTACACTTGCATCCCAAGTCAATTGTGTGGGGTATGCCCAGACGCAAGCGGAACCTGCTTTAAGAAAAAGAAAGACTTGCATTTCTATAGCGCCTTTCACCACCTCAGTACGTCCCAAAGTGCTTTACAGCCAATGAAGTACTTTTTGAAGTGGAGTCACTGTTGTAATGTAGGAAACGCGGCAGCCAATTTGCGCACAGCAAGCTCCCACAAACAGCAATGTGATAATGACCAGATCATCTGTTTTTAGTGATGTTGGTTGAGGGATAAATATTGGCCCCAGGACACCGGGAATAACTCCCCTGCTCTTCTTCAAAATAGTGGTCATGGGATCTTTTCCATCCACCTGAGAGAGCAGACGGGGCCTCGGTTTAACGTCTCATCCGAAAGACGGCACCTCCGACAGCGCGGCACTCACTCAGTACCGCACTGGGAGTATCAGCCTAGATTTTTGTGCTCAAGTCTCATGGAGTGGGATTTGAACCCACAACCTTCTGGCGTCAGAGGTGAGAGTGCTGCCCACTGAGCCATGGCTGACACTTGCAAATGGAGCTTTGTATTTACAACAGACAGCGGATCCCAAGTTTACCTTAATACAGACTGTGCCTCTGTACTTTGCAAATTCCGCTTGTTGATATCTTACTTTCATGGCCCTTATTTGGATGTGCTAATGCTTTTACGGCCGGTAAGGGAAAGAAAACATTTGCATCAATGAATGTATCAATTTGGTGAACACTTTGGGTGGGAATTTCTCCCTTTGATTTTCAGATGCTGATTGAGCCAGACTGTCTCAAAGATGATACAACGCTAGTTGAGCGTAAAGTGATATCTTCACCGTTGACACAGTTCTGACTGGCATTATTTTCTCCTGCGAAGTCTGGAAGTATATTTTCAGAACAAAGGCATCTTCACTTAAAACTGCATATTAAACTCGTGTATTTTTTGCAAAAATAGATATGCGACATTTCACATTGGTTGCGGGGGGGGGGGGGGGGGGGGGCGTCGGGGGGGGGGGGGAATTGCTTTTGATATATTGAAGTTGGATTTTCTTAGAAGCCAGACTGTTAGTCTGAGCTGCGGTCTTCTGTCTGTTGTGAGGACACATCGCTTGCTTCAGTTGAGGGGGTGCCACGATGGTGACTGATTGGGACAGACTCCAGTCTGCGCACATTTCTCTGTATAATACGGAGAAAGGTATGTGGGCGGGAGTTTGATCATGAGAGACAGCAAGACCCTGCAATTGAGTCATGTAAATTGGAATAGTGCCTTCAGATCATAACCCCGGCCCCTATCACATATATATATTTTAATTTTATTTTTTTATCCACACTTTTGTTTGGCCCTTTTTTTCTTCCCTCCCACATGGCAGCTGTCCTTCATTCTGCCAGCGCAATTCACACTTCATCTCGAGCCATCCTTTGTTCCTCAACCTGTCCCATTTCCACCTCCTCTTGCCTTGAATATCTCTCAATGTCTCTCAATGTCTCTTAATCTCTCCTGCTTTCTATCCTATCACTGACCTTCCCTTTTGTTCTTTCATCCCCTCCCCCTTTTCCCAGCCCCTAAACTTGCTTTAAAATCTATTTCATTTCCTGCTTTTTTCCAGTTATGACGAAAGGTCTTCGACCTGAAATGTTAACTCTGTTTCTCTCTCCACGGATGCTGCCTGGCCTGCTGAGTTTTTCCAGCGTTTTCTGTTGTTATTTCGGATTTCCAGCATCCGCAGTATTTTGCTATCATACTACTGTTATCACATGCTGATGTAGAATTTCCTTTTACATTATAAAACAGTGCTGCACAAACACCCTATTAAAGATACTTTGTGCCGTTTGATCCTGAAGGGGCATAGATTTAAAGTCATTGGTAGAAGGATTAGAGGGGAGCTGAGGAGAACTTTTTTAGTTAGGCCACATAAAACACGAGTCAGGCCACAGCTGGAGTACTGTGTACAGTTCTGGTCACCACATTACAGGAAAGATGTGATTGCACCAGAGCGGGTACAGAGGAGATTTACGCGGATGTCATAGGGTCATAGAGTCATTACGGCATAGAAGGCGGCCATTCGGCCCATCGAGTCCGTGCCGGCTCTCTGTAAGAAAGAAGAAAGAAAGAAAGACTTGCATTTCTATAGCGCCTTTCACGACCCCCGGACGTCCCAAAGCTCTTTACAGCCAATGAAGTACTTTTTGAAGTGTAGTCACTGTTGTAATGTAGGAAACGCGGCAGCCAATCTGCGCACAGCAAGCTCCCACAAACAGCAATGTGATAATGACCAGATAATCTGTTTCTCTGTAGAGCAATCCAGTCAGACTCATTCCCCCGCTCTACCCCTGTAGCCCTGCAAGTTTATTTCCCTCAAGTGCCTATCCAATTTCCTTTTGAAATCATGTTGCCAGGACTGGAGAATTTTAGCTATGAGGAAAGATTGGATAGGCTGGGGTTGTTTTCTTTGAAACAGAGGAGGCTGAGGGGAGATTTAATTGAGGTGTATAAAATTATGAGGGCCCTAGATAGAGTGGATAGGAAGGACCTATTTCCCTTAGCAGAGAGGTCAATAACCAGGGGGCATAGATCTAAAGTAACTGGTAGAAGGATTAGAGGGGAGTTGAGGAGAACATTTTTCACCCAGAGGGTGGTGGGGGGTCTGGAACTCACTGCCTGAAAGGGTGGTAGAGGCAGAAACCCTCATCACATTTAAAAAGTACTTGGATATGCACTTGAAGTGCCGTAACCTCCAGGGCTACGGACCAAGAGCTGGAAAGTGGGATTAGGCTGGAGAGCTCTTTGTCGGCCGGCATGGACACGATGGGCCGAATGGCCTCCTTCTGTGCCGTAAATTTCTAGGATTCTATGAAAAGGGTCATTTCGCCAGGCTGTTCTGCTAGTGGGACCAGTTGCGACACATCAGCACGAGTTGGAGATAGTGCCAACTCTCTAACCTCCACGTGAAGCTCGGCTCGACCAGGCTCAGCAGCTGTCACAGGTCATTGCAATATTTACCCCTTAAATGACTTGGTTACTAAGCAGTATCTACAAAAAAGCTGTAACCCCCACCACCCCACTAATTTCTACATTCACCAGTATTCTATCGGCATCTGTAGAAAAATGGTTAGAAGGTCAGATATAACCGCAACAACAGCTTGCGTTTTGACAGCACTCCTCACATACATAAGAACATAAGAAACAGGAGCAGGAGTCGGCCATACTGCCCCTCGAGCCTGCTCCTGCCATTCAATAAGATCATGGCTGATCATCGACCTCAACTCCACTTTCCCGCCCGATCCCCATATCCCTTGATTCCTCTAGAGTCCAAAAATCTATCGATCTCAGCCTTGAATATACTCAACGATTCAGCATCCACAGCCCTCTGGGGCAGAGAATTCCAAAGATTCACAACCCTCTGAGTGAAGAAATTCCTCCTCATCTCAGTCTTAAATGGCCGACCCCTTATCCTGAGACTATGCCCCCTGGTTCTAGACTCTCCAGCCAAGGGAAACAACCTCTCAGCATCTACCCTGTCAATCCCCCTACGGGAAGACATCTCAAAGTGTCCATTAAAGAGGAAAACTGGTGGACGCTAATCAGGAGGGAAAAGGTAGGAAACAGAAAGATGGGGCTGGGGGGGGGGGGGGGTGGGGGGATGAAGAGTGAAGACACGAGAAGGTCTTCGAAAGCCGGGACAGAGGCAGCAAGGCAGTGAAGGTGGGGACGCAGGTTCAGGGGGCAGTTGTGTAGCGGCTGAGTGAACGGCCACCAATGTTGGAGCGGAGGGAGCGGGGAGGGGGGGGGGGGCGAGGGTGGGGGGTGACCCAGTGTCAGAGGGTGCTCGTGGGCACGTAAAGTGGAGATGAGCAAGGCAGGGGCGGGGCAAGAGCGTGGAGGGATTTGATAGAATCATAGAAAGTTACAGCACGGAAGGAGGCCATTTCGGCCCATCGTGTCCGCGCCGGCCAACAAGGAGCTATCCAGCCTAATCCCACTTCCCAGCTCTTGGTCCGTAGCCCTGCAGGTTAGAACATCCCAAGTGCACATCCAAGTCCTTTTCGAAAGTGAGGATCGGGATTCTTGAAGAGCCCAGGGATGGCGGTGGGGCTGGGAGGGAGGAGAGAGGGGAGACGGAAGGCGCAAACTTTGCGCGCAGAAACGGACACGGGCTGCGTGTTTTTGGAGGAGGTGCAGCCCATGCAGGGTAGGGGTGGCGATGGAAGGGAGGTGAGGAGGGGCAGGCAATGCTGTGGAGGTGGCAGGGCGGGGTGGGGGGGGGGGTGAAAGCTACTTCTTTTTTTTGTGTTTTAAGTATTGGTGCCGGGCAGCTCTTCCACCTGACGTTGCTTGTTGTAGCATCAGTGGACAGAGCCAACAACAGAAACAATGGGTGGAATGGGCCATTGAGCAAACCCCAGTCTGCATCAGAGGCAGCTCTAGAGGGCGCTGGCGGAGTATCTAGGAACAGATCTTGCTCCCTGAAGAAATGCAGGCTGTGATTTAGTTAATAAAAAAAAATATAAGCTGGAGCTAGCGCTGAGCGGTGCCAACTGTGTGAGCGAGCATTCAGTCGGCCAGAGTCGCCACTAGCGCGCTGAGTATGGAGTGCATCTCCCAGCACTGGATCTACAGTAGCAGCCACACACCTCGCCACTGCTGAGGAATAAAGACACCAGAAGCTCATCCTTATTTACTGCAACTCAGCGAGGGCTTTTTTTATTATTTAAAAAAAACCAGATCATCTCCAAAGCAGGTAATACATCATTTATTGATCTTTTTCCTCCTCCCCCAGTAGCTTTTAAAAAAAATATATGATTCAGAATTTGTCAAGAGTTGCATTTGTAACTTTGCGAGGTTGAATGTACTAGTTGGTTACTCTGATGTCGGGCTGATAAAGGGCAGATGTGAACAAATTGCAACCTTCTACTTTCCGTTATCTTTTTATAATCTGTTCAGTGCGTGATGTTATTTTTTTAGTTTATCAATAACAATTGTTTCAATCGCCTTCAAACATTTTTGTTTTCTATCTATAGAATTCACACTAAGTTTAGTGCACTATAGCCGGGCTGCAGGCCGCCTCGCCTTTCAATATCAAATTCAACTGGTCATTCAATTCACCCCCTTGTGAAGCTAATGAAGATCTCGGGGTTTCCCCCCTCGTCCCCCAATAGGGCGCAACATAGCAACGGGGATTGGAGGGTCTGGTCTGTCAGTGGAGAGCAGAGCCACACCATTGCGAGACTTTCTGATAGATCAGTGAGTGTGTAAAAGCCAGCTCACACAATATTTAAAACAATGGACTGGCCATGCTCACACAGCATTTACTGTCACATTATTTTCCTTTTATGAATTGCAATCATAATTGAGACACATCATAAATACTTCAAAAGACAGACTTGCATTTCTATAGCGCCTTTCACGACCACTGGATGTCCCAAAGCGCTTTACAGCCAATTAAGTACTTTTTGAAATGTAGTCACTGTTGTAATGTAGGAAACGCAGCAGCCAATTTGAGCACAGCAAGCTCCCACAAACAGCAATGTGATAATGACCAGATAATCTGTTTTTAGTGATGTTGATTGAGGGATAAATATTGGCCCCAGGACACCGGGGAGAACTCCCCTGCTCTTCTTCAAAATAGTGCTGTGGAATCTTTTACATCCACCTGAGAGAGCAGACGGAGCCTCGGTTTAACGTCTCATCCTAAAGACAGCCCCTCCGACAGTGCGGCGCTCCCTCAGCACTGCACTGGAGTGTCAGCCTAGATTGTTGTGCTTGAGTCTCTGGAGTGGGACTTGAACCCACAACCTTCTGACTCCGAGGCGAGGGTGCTGCCCACTGAGCCACCGCTGACACGGCTAAACTGCAGCTAGCAAGTAGTTGAAATGTTCAGAGGGTGTTTGAAGAAGCTGATTTGGAAAAAAAATTACAACAAGTTGCGATCAGGTTTTATATCTAGCGAAGTGGCCAAGTTTTAGCAAGTAATTAGAATGAGAAATTTGAACCAAAAAAAAAAATGATTTCCAAACTTGTACTTCAGCCCGCTCACTTCTCACCCTTACCAAGTTTCCTTTGAGATCTCGGACACCAGCATTGCTTTGCTACGTTTGTGCTTTTACTGGAAGTGAAATTGCTGAATTTGATGTGGTTTAGAATGTAAAATACATAACTAGAACACAGGGCTGGATGTCTGATCACAATCTGTGGATTCAAAGATAATATTTTACCTTGTCGGGATGGTGGTGCAGCTCTGGAACTGTGGGACTTGTTATTTCTGTGTAAAAAGTTTTAGAAATAGTGACAGCAGTGGATTATGATGCTCTGTGAACAGTGATTAAAACGCGGCCATTTAATTGCATACACATTCCTGGCAAGGCAGTTCTGTTCGGTTTGCACATTTGATCTGAAGAAGTTATAAGATTTCAGGTACAGGTCATAACAATAATGCTCTGTCCATCTGATCAATATTTACAAACTTTTGTACAAATGTTTAAAATCCAGTTTTATCGCAGTGTGTCCGAACAACAGTTACAGAGGCACCATCAGAAACGTGGCGATAGAACAAGAAATGAAGGGGATTTAATTTAAACTCAATATGTGTAAATTGCTGAGTAGGGGTTGCGTTCCTTATCTGTTGTACCGATGTGGAATGAGCATCCTTGGATAGATGGTTGGCATGCCTACTTTGGGGCAAAGCAGGCAATTGAGTAGAAAGAAAAGATGCCTATTAATAAATATGAGAAGTCGCACAACACCAGGTTAAAGTCCAACAGCTTTATTTGAAATCACAAAAATCATAGAATAGGACAGCACAGAAGGAGGCCATTCGGCCCAGCGAGTCTGCGCCGGCTCTTTCGAAGAGCAATCCATTTAGTCCCACTCTCCCGCTCTTTCCCCATATCCCTGCAAAGCTCTGAAAGCTTGTGATTTCAAATAAAGCTGTTGGACTATAACCTGGTGTTGTGCGACTTCTCACATTTATTAATAAATAGAGATGGAAAGACAGAGCCAATATACTGATGCACGGATGTAGAAGTAAGTAACATCCCAGAACAACATCTTAATTGCTTGAATCTGCTTTGATTCAGCTTTACTAACTTGAATATACAATGCTGAAAATAGTTTAGTCTTTAATATGAAATCTTTTTAAAAAAATTACCATGTTGCACATTTGCCCCCCCAAATGATTATTTTTTTTCTCTCTCTCTTAAATAAATCATTTTAACAAGGTCTGGAGACTAAGTCCTTTTTATTCTTGAGATGGCAGAATAAGATTGTAAATTCAATTGCTCCAAGAAACATGTTTTCCATGAAGTCGATATAGTGTAAGAGGGTTTAACCAGCGAAATGTGGGCTTTATTCCATGTTAATAAAATAATCCAGCACTGGGCAGTTTGTGTACAAAGAAGACTTTTTTCAATCTCCATGATTGTGGAGATATTTTACATCGAGTTATCCTGAGCACTTTCAAAATCAGCATCTTCTGTGAGGCTGTTGGTTTACAGAATGCGCTGCCTGAGAGGGTGCTGGAGACAGATTCAATCATCACCTTCAAAAGGGAATTGGAGAAATACTTGAAGGAGAAAAATGTGCAGGGATATGGGGAAAGAGCGGGGGAGTGGGACTAACTGGATCGCTCTTCGAAAGAGCCGGCGCAGACTCGATGGGCCGAATGGCCTCCTTCTGTGCTGTACTATTCTATGATTTTTCAGAAATTCTTTCTGCCGGCACGTTTTCAAATTAATTGGATGCCCGTAACTCTGTAGAGACTGACGATGCAAAAATAATGTTGCAAAATTGTGCTCCAGGCTGATGACGCTGAGGAAGATATTGTCAGTAGAATCTGCTCCGAGAGTCGGGGAGAGGGG
>CM059428.1:4017063-4034563 GCA_030390025.1 Squalus acanthias
CCACCCTCACCCCCCCACCCTCACCCACCCACCCCACCCTCACCCACCCACCCTCACACCCCCACCCCACCCCCCCACCCCACCCACCCCACCCTCTCCCCCCCATCCACCCTACCCACCCACCCTCACCCCACCACCCCACCCTCACCATTAGAGCAAAGGAGGTTGAGGGGTGATTTGATAGAGGTGTACAAAATTATGACGGGTTTGGATAGGCTAGACAAGAAAAGGCTGTTCCCACTAGTTGATGGTACAAGGACTAGGGGACACAGATTTAAGGTTTTGGGCAAGAGATACAGGGGGGATGTGAGGAAAAACTTTTTTATGCAGTGAGTGGTGAGGACCTGGAACTCGCTGCCGACGGAAGTGGTGGAAGCGGAGACACTCAATGTTTTCAAGGGGAGACTGGATAGGCACTTGAGGGAAATAAACTTGCAGGGCTACGGGGATAGAGCGGGGGAATGGGACTGACTGGATTGCTCTACAGAGAGCACGGACTTGATGGGCCGAATGGCCTCCTTCTGTGCCGTTATGACTCTATGAGGAAGAGGAGGGGGCCAAGGATACATACTTTGAAAACTCCCAAGGTGATGGTACAGGGATGAGAAGGGAAGCCATTACTAGCTATAGGGAATTCAGAAGAAACTTCTTTACCCAGAGAGTGGTGAGAATCTGGAACTCGCTACCACAGGGAGTGGTTGAAGCGAATAGTATAGATGCATTTAAGGGGAGGCTAGATAAGCATATGAGGGAGAAGGGAATAGAGGGTTATGTTGATAGATTTAGATGAGGAAAGACGGGAGGAGGCTCGAGTGGCCTGTTTCTTTGCTGTAACTCCTATGAGATGCTTTAGCTCTGATCATATTGGTAAGAGTAGATTCAAGCAAGGGCTGTTCCAATTGCTAGACAGCAGTGTGGCGGATTAAATTTACAAACCACAGGCACTGAAGGGATAATTACTAGTCCTTGCCTCTTTAGGGCTACCCCGGATCAGGCGTATTCCCCAGACGTTCACTTTCAACTAAAGTTTGAGGTAGCCGAATCCTAAAGACGCTTAATTGGGTCTAAAGGTCCAGACTATCTCTCCCTAAAGGAAAGGAACAGCCTGAAAATGTTACCGTCCTCCAGATAGCACTTTTAATAAGTTTAGCTAGACTGTAACGTTCTGGATATTATGAGGGTCCGGAAAACTCCCCCAGAATTCTGCAACTCCTCACCAAAGAGCGTACAGAGATTGAGTTCGCGAGTTTGATACAGAAGTACTATGTGAGATAATTCTAAAAATATTAAAGAGCCGACATGTAATTACAGTAGGTGTTTCAATCGCAACATTAACAGTTCCAAATACAAAAATCTTACAATTCTATTATCAGAGATCCTTATTCTCAAATCTTAACTTCTCTAGTTTTACAGTTCTTAGTTTATTCCAGGATAGCCACCAAAATCAAATACAAGTACCTTCATCCCCGAGATACAAAGAGTTGTAGACTTACAGAGCTTGCCTCTGAAGCCGAGAATCGCTTTGCCCCTTTACAGCGAGACTGTCTTCCCATTTGAAAGTTCAATTTTTATACCCTTTCTCAATGGTATTTCCTTTGAAGTTTTCTGCTGATGTAAGCTAATTATCTCTAGTCATTTTTCTGTTGACCCCTGCTATTCTTGCAGTCAGTTTAGCTGGTAGCATTAAGAATTATGGGGGAAAAATTCAGTTGGTTGCGCCTCCCGTTAGCGCCTTAAGAGGGCGCTAATGGGGCGCAAAGCATCTAGCGCCCAGGCGCAGCGAAGTTTGCACCGCTCGCGAAATTAACTAGACATTTTGTGGCGGCGCTAAACACTACCGCCACGATCTCCTGCGCCGGCAGATCGTGACGTCAGTTGAGTGCGCAACGCCCCGGTAGCGCCCCGGAGCGGATATTGAGTGGCGCCCCCTGCCTTACCGCCTGACGCTAGCAACGACAGGTTGAGGGGAGCGTTCTCCAGTCATGAAGGGAAAGGGGGAGCACTATTTAAAGGTGACCGCTTCCTGCCTTTTATTGTTGGTGCCATTTTTGAACTACGCATTCTGAGAGAGAGAGAGAGAGACTTCTGGAGAGATTCAACGTTGTGTGAAGGAGTTTTGGGTACTGAGCAGCACTTTGCAGGTTCATTTTGATTTGCCCTTCCTTGTATCGATTTAGAAGAGACTGTGGGGGCTGCACTCTGAGCTCTTCCCCATGGCCTCTCCATTGTTCTTTCCAGCAGATTTGATGTGCAGGTCTCTCCAGGCCGAGATTCAAGGCTGCAATGAGCAGGATGTGGATGGAAAGCAAGATCAACCCTCCCCTTTAAGAACTGGCCCGTGCCATTGTGTCTGTGTTCCATTGCTGACTGACATTACATGAGCTTCGCCAGCGCTCTGAGGTAGCGCCTCGCTCCTCGGCCTTTGCGCCTTAAGACAGGTGTGAAGCGCCTGATTTAGCGCTCCAATCACCTCCAGGGGCGATAAAAGTCAAGTTTGCAGTCGGTGGCGATAATTAGCGCCAGGCGCTAATCTTTGCGCCCGGCAGATAATTGCGCCCCAAATGGGGCGATACTGAATTTCTCCCCCTATGTCTCTACCCTTTCGATTTTCGAAGCTTATCATAAAAACAATGTGACCAGCAGGTACATCTATTTGATGTCATTCTTACGAAGGTCTTCTGTTTGTATCTTTTGCATTTAGAACACTTCAACCGGGTGCACCTTTGTCTTCTTAGTTACCTCAGCTGGTTGCAACAGACTCGTGTCTCCCGTGATTCATTTGATGTAATTTTTACGAAGGCATATGTTTCTTAATTTTATGTGATGATCTCCAAAGTGAAATTTAGGACACCTTAACAGGGTATACCATTGTGTTCTTTCCAAGGCTTCAGACTTTCAGGAACCTCCAACCTTGGGGGAAAAATTCAGTTGGTTGCGCCTCCCGTTAGTGCCTTAAGAGGGCGCTAATGGGGCGCAAAGCAGCTAGCGCCCGGGCGCGGCGATGTTTGCGTCGCTCGCGAAATTAGCTAGACATTTTGCGGCGGCGCTAAACACTACCGCCACGATCTCCTGAGCCGGCAGATCGTGACGTCAGTTGAGTGCGCAACGCCCCGGTAGCGCCCCAGAGTGGATATTGAGTGGCGCCCCCCTGCCTTACCGCCTGCCGCTAGCAATGACAGGTTGAGGGGAGTGTTTTGCAGTCAGGAAGGGACTGGGGGAGCGCTATTTAAAGGCGAACGCTTCCTGCCTTTTTTTGTTGGTGACATTTTTGAACCGCGCATTCTGAGAGAGAGAGAGAGAGAGACTTCTGAAGAGATTCAACGCTGTGTGAAGGAGTTTTGGGTACTGAGCAGCACTTTGCAGGTTCATTTTGATTTGCCCATCCTTGTATCGATTTAGAAGAGACTGTGGGGGCTACACTCTGAGCTCTTTCCCTGTTTCTCTCCATTGTTCTTTCCAGCAGATTTGATGTACAGGTCTCTCCAGGCCGAGATTCAAGGCTGCAATGAGCAGGATGTGGATGGAAAGCAAGATCAAACATCCCCTTTAAGAACTGGCCGGCGCCATTGTGTCTGTGTTCCATTGCTGACTGACATCACATGAGCTTCGCCAGCGCTCTGAGTTAGCGCCTCGCTCCTCGGCCTTTGTGCCTTAAGACAGATGTGTAGCGCCTGATTTAGCGCTCCAATCACCTCCAGGGGTGATAAAAGTCAAGTTTGCAGTCGGAGGCGATATTTAGCACCAGGTGCTAATCTTTGCGCCCGGCCGATAATTGCGCCCCAAATGGGACGATACTGAATTTCTCCCCCCTTCTGTTTCAATAAGGCTATTGATTCAGTGTCAACAACTTATCTTATCTCAACAGCCTGTATGCCGTTTACAGCTTTTCCATTGTTAGGTTTTTAGATTTTCAAGCCCAGTTTGTCATGTTACTAAGGCCAGAATTATTTTCATAGAATGGTGTATTTTTCGGATTATGGCGTATTCCTTCACAGCACTTGTCCTGAATAGGAGATGGATAGTTGGTGTTCAAAAACGGGCTGCGTGAAGAATTGCAACAACCTTTGGGTGATCCCAAAAGACAGTAAAATAATTGTGAGGCTTTTGGCAGGTGATCTGGCAGCTAGCTTGAAGCTGCTCCAACCTCTGGAGAAACTGTTAACACAAGTACTTTACATCGCTTCACAAGAGGCTTGTTAGAAAAAAGAAATGAGACGTAGGGTATGAAAGAAGATGTGGCAGCGTGGATAGAAGGTTGGTTGGCAGACAAGAAGCACAGAGTTAGGATAAATGTGTGTTGCTTAGACTGGGGATGGGTTAGAAGTGGTTTACCCCAGGGTTCAGTGCTGGGTCACGGTTTGTTGAACCTGGGCATAGGGAACACAACCTCGAAATTCGCTGAATTTGAAAAGCTTGGCAAACGGTGAAAGACAGCTTAGCGGAATTTAGTGTGGATGAGTGCGAGGTGTGGGAGTGCATGCTCGACGGAATGATGCTGGAGAACATGGATGAACAGTGGTTGCAATACTTTAGAAATGTGGTCAAAGTCGGAGTGCAGCAAGATAAAGTATAGAAACGGCAGGCAGCATTTTAGGTTTTAGAAATAAGGGCATGGAATGCGCCAGCAAAGAGATCAGCTGTGATCTAATCAAATGGCGGAGTAGGCTCGAGGGGCTGAATGGCCTCCTCCAGCTCCTATGCTCCTGAATAATGATGAAGTTGTACATAAAAATGGATGGGTCACAGTTGGAATGCTGTGTGCAATTTTGGGCGTCCTATTATAGGAAGGACATTACAACAACAACAATAACAACTTGTATTTATATAACGCCTTTAATGTAGTAAAACGTCCCAAGGCGCTTCACAGGAGTGATTATCAATCAACATTTGAGACCGATCACATAAGGAGATATTAGAGCAGAAGAGTGAGGTTTCAAGGAGCATCTTAAAGGAGGAGAGAGAGGTAGCGAGGCGGAGAGGTTTAGGGAGGGAATTCCAGAGCTTAGGGCCCTGGCAGCTGAAGGCACGGCCACCAATGATGGAGCGATTATCATCGGGGATGATCAAGAGGGCAGAATTGGAGGAGCGCAGCGATCTCGGGGGGTGGTAGGAGGTTATAGAGATAGGGAGGGGCGAAGCTATGGAGGGATTTGAAGAGCAAAATAAGAATTTTGAAATCGAGGCGTTGCCGGACCGGGAGCCAATGTAGGTCAGCGAGCACAGGGGGTGATGGGCGAACGGGACTTGGTGCGAGTTAGGACACGGGGCAGCAGAGTTTTGGATGACCTCA
Organism: Squalus acanthias; assembly: GCA_030390025.1. NCBI lineage: Eukaryota > Metazoa > Chordata > Chondrichthyes > Squaliformes > Squalidae > Squalus > Squalus acanthias. Next base: position 4,022,354 of record CM059428.1, read on the forward strand.
AGTTACAACTACAGAGAGCACACAGCGTAAATGCACCAGGATGATACCAGGGGTGGAAAATGCTGCCTGACCTGCTGAGAGTTTCACGCATTATTTTGGCAAGGGAAACTACAGCTATGAGGAGAGACTTGAAATACTGCGACTATTTCCACTGGAGCTCAGAAGGCTTAGAGAAGATTTAATAGATTTAAAATTATGAAGGGTTTTGCTAGAGTGAATAGGGAACTTCTTAACCTCTAAATTCCAGGGAATACAACCCTAGTTTGTGTAATCTCGCCTCGGAATTTAACCCTTGGAGTCCGGGTATCATTCTGGTAAACCTACGCTGCACTCCCTCCAAGGCTAATATATCCTTCCTAAGGTGTGGTGCCCAGAACTGCTCACAGTGCTCCAGGTGTGGTCTAACTAGGGCTTTGTACAGCTGCAGCATAACTTCTACCCCCTTGTATTCTAGTCCTCTAGAAATAAAGCCCAGCATTCCATTAGCCTTTTTGATTATTTTCTGTACCTGTTCATGACATTTTAATGATTTATGTACCTGGACCCCCAAGTCTCTTTGGACCTCCACTGTTTTTAGCTTTTCACCATTTAGAAAGTACCCTGTTCTATCCTTTTTAGGTCCAAAGTGGATGACCTCACACTTGTGTCTAATGAATTCCATTTGCCACAGTTTTGCCCATTCACTTAATCTATTAATATCTCTCTGTAATTTTATGCTTCCATCTACACAGCTTACAATGCCACCTATCTTTGTGTCATTGGCAAACTTGGATATGTGGCTCTCTATTTTGTCAACGAAGTCGTTAATAAATACAGTGAATAGTTGAGGCCCCAACACAGATCCCTGCGGGACACGACTAGTCACTGGGTCTGAAGCGCTGATGGATCAAAGGCGGATGGAAGCCTGTGTGTGGGAGAGAATACTATCCATTACAGATCTGTTCCATTTCATAGAATGGTTACAGCACAGAAAGACGCCATTCGGCCCGTCGAGCCCGTGCTAGCTCTCTGCAAGAGCACTTCAGCTAGTCCCACTCCCTCGCCTTTCCCCCGTAGCCCTGCAAATTTTTTTCCTTCAGGTAATTATTCAATTCCCTTTTGAAAGCCACGATTGAATCTGCCTCCACCACCCTCTCAGGCAGCGTATTCCAGATCCTAACCACTCGCTGCGTAAAAAAGTTTTTCCTCATGTCGCCTTTGGTTCTTCTGCCAATCAGTTTAAATCTGTCTCCTCTGGTTCTCGACCCTTCTGCCAATGGGAACAGTTTCTCTCTATCTACTCTGTCCAGACCCCTCATGATTTTGAACACCTTTATCAAATCTCCTCTCAACCCCGAGCTTCCAGTCGCCTGTCACTTTAATTCTCCGCTCCACTCCGACTCTGACCTCTCCGTCCTCGGCCTCTTACACTGTTCCAACGAAGCTCAACGTAAGCTCGAGGAAGACACCTCATCTTTCAATTAGGCACTTTACAGCCTTCTGGACTCAACATAGAGTTCAACAATTTTAGACTGTAAACCCTGCCCCCATTTTTCAGGCTGTTGATGATTCTGCCACCCCCATTTACAACATTTAATCTCTCCTGCCTCCTACCCTAGCACAGAATATTCCTTCAGTTCCTTCCTCCCCTCCCACCCCCCCTCCCCCCCCCCACTCCTCCCCCTTTCCCTGACTCTGCACCTGCTTAATATCTGTTACATCTCCAGCCTTTTCCAGTTCTGATGAAGGGTCCCAGACCTGAAACATTAACTCTGTTTCTCTCTCCACGGATGCTGCCTGGCCTGCTGAGCGCTTCCAGTGTTTTCTGTTGTTATTTCTCCTCTCAATCTTCTCTTCTCCAAGGAGAACAACCCCAGCTTCTCCAGTCTATCCCCGTAACCGAAGTCCCTCATCCCCTGGAATCATTCTCGTAAATCTTTTCTGCATCCTCTCTAAGGCCTTCCCATCCTTCCTAAAGTGCGGTGCCCAGAATTGGATGCAATACTCCAGTTGAGGCCGAACCAGTGTTTACTGGATTTTTTTAAACCTGTTTAACATCTGCAATGTACAGCACAAAAGAACAAACTATCTGCCTGATCAAGAGTGTCAAATATCTGAAGAAAATCCATTCCCGTGTTACTTGAGGAATTCCTATATCGTTAGCAATTGCTGTCGAGGCAGAAATATTTCTTTTCAACCTGCAAAAATCAATTGAATTGAGTGCAAACACTCTGAGGCATCCTTCAACCTGCCTGTTATACTTGTTCACACAGGAACCCCATTAGTAGAAGCTTCTCAGAAATGCACAGGAACACCCTCAGGAGCTTCCGGTTCATTCTTTACAGCAGAATACTTAAGAACATACAACCACGGGCGTTCTGTCAATTGAGAGAGATTTCTTCTTACACGATCCACGTACATGTGCCAACATCACTAAAGCGGATTATCCGGCCACTCTCACACTGCTGCTTTGTGGGAGCTTGCTCTGCACAACTTGGCTGCTGCGTTTCCTGCGTTACGACAGGTGTTACACTTTGGGGCGTCCTGAGGTTGTGAAAGGCGCTATAGAAATGCAATTTCTTTCTTTTCTTTTACAAACTCCGACCCCAGCTGCACACCTCAACTTATCTGATTGAAACATATAAAATTCTTAAGGAGCTTGACAGGGTAGATGCTGGGAGGCACTATACATAGAAGGATAGAATGATACAACACAGAAGGAGGCCATTCGGCCCATCGTGGCTCCTTGCTAGAGCTATCCAATTTTTTTAAAATTCCTTTCTGGGATGTGGGCGTCGCTGGCGAGGCCAGCATTTATTGCCCATCCCTAATTACCCCTTGAGAAGGTGGTGGTGAGCTGCCTTCTTGAACCGCTGCAGTCCGTGTGGTGAAGGTGCTCCCACAGTGCTGTTAGGGAGGGAGTTCCAGGATTTTGACCCAGCGATGATGAAGGATCGGCCGATATATTTCCAAGTCAGGATGGTGTGTGACTTGGAGGGTAACTTGGAGGTGGTGGTGTTCCCATGCGCCTGCTGCCCTTGTCCTTCTAGGTGGAAGAGGTCGCGGGTTTGGGAGGTGCTGCTGAAGAAGCCTTGGTGAGTTGCTGCAGTGCATCTTGTAGATGGTACACACTGCAGCCACGGTGCGCCGGTGGTGGAGGGAGTGAATGTTTAAGGTGGTGGATGGGGTGCCAATCAAGCGGGCTGCTTTGTCCTGGATGGTGTCGAGCTTCTTGAGTGTTGTTGGAGCTGCACTCATCCAGGCAAGTGGAGAGTATTCCATCACACTCCTGACTTGTGCCTTAGTCCCACTCTGCTCCCCTGTTGAACTTTGGACAGTGAAAAGCAGATGAATTCTTTGGCTTTGGCACCCAGCAAGGAGGGAGAAGACAACAGCCTGTAAGGATCTTAAACAAGTACTTAAATGATAAGATAAGACGGATAGATGGTCCAACCCTTTCCCTCCGTCTTAAGCTGTAATACAGTTCGAAGGTGGATCTCAAAACCCCTTGTCCTTTGGTTTGGGAGCCCAGCATCTCCAAACTAGGCTACTGGGCCGTGTGTGAAGAAATTCATAAGTGAACGCAAATAGACGTGGATGAGTAGATGTCCATGCCAGACAGGCAGAACCTGTCGCCTCACGGCACAGTTTTCAGCAGTTATTGGTTAGCTTGCTGGAGAGGTTGCAGATACCCGGGCAAGCCGCAATCACTGGTAGCTGAGTGCCAGTGAAAGGGAGAGCCGTTTGTTGTCACGTCCTATTGACAGCAACGAGAGCTCAAAATCAATCGCGCAACACTTCACTTCCTGGGATATTGACATGCATAATGGGAATCCTGTTCTCGTGGCAGAAAAGAACAAGTCTTGAAATAAGACTGTGTTCAGTCAGAGGGAAAAATGGCCCATCAGTTTTAGTTTCACAATCTATCCTGTTTAATTTGTGCTTTGAATTTGTTCAGCGCTGCCCACAATCAAGCGCATTACAAACTGTGCTACAGAGCATCAATTCCAATAGTGAGCTCCTTGAATGTTTTATTCTCTGTTAAATGACCCTAAAATATGAGGACTACACATAAGAACATAAGAATTAGGAGCAGGAGTCGGCCATACGGCCCCTCGAGCCTGCTCCACCATTCAATAAGATCATGGCTGATCTTCGACCTCAACTCCACTTTCCTGCCCGATCCCCATATCCCTCGATTCCCCTAGAGTCCAAAAATCTATCGATCTCAGCCTTGAATATACTCAACGATTCAGCATCCACAGCCCTCTGGGGGAGAGAATTCCAAAGATTCACAACCCTCTGAGTGAAGAGATTCCTCCTCATCTGTGTCAGCCGTGGCTCAGTGGGCAGCACTCTCGCCTCTGAGTCAGAAGGTTGTGGGTTCAATCCCACTCCAGGGACTTGAGCACATAAAGCTAGGCTGACACTCCAGTGCTGTGCTGAGGGAGAGCTGTACTATCGGAGGTGCTGTCTTTTGGATGAGACATTAAACCGAGGCCCCCGTCCGCTCCCTCAGGTGGATGTAAAAGCATTATTTCGAAGAAGAGCAGGGGGAGTTCTCCCCGATGTCCTGGGGCCAATATTTATCCCTCACTCAACATCACTAAAAAACAGATTATCTGGTCATTGTCATGTTGCTGTTTGTGGGAGCTTGCTGTGCGCAACTTGGCTGCCGCGTTTCCTACATTACAACATTGACTACACTTCAAAAAGTACTTCATTGGCTGTAAAGCGCTTTGGGACGTCCAGTGGTCGTGAATTTGCGCACAGCAAGCTCCCACAAACAGCAATGTGACAATGACCAGATAATCTGTTTTAGTGATGTCGATTGAGGGATAAATATTGACCAGGACACCAGGGAGAACTCCCCTGCTCCTCTTTGAAATAGTGCCGTGGGATCATTTACATCCACCTGAGAGGGCAGACGGGACCTCGGTTTAACGTCTCATCCGAAAGACGGCACCTCCGACAGTGCAGCACTCCCTCAGTACTGCACTGGGAGTGTCAGCCTAGATTGTTGTGCTCAAGTCTCTGGAGTGGGACTCGAACCCACAACCTAGACTTGATCCCTAGTGTTAAGGAGACAGAGTTATAAAGAATGTCGAGAGAAGCTTGGACTCTTCCGCCTTGATGGGCAATGGAGAGGAGGGCATCTTATTTTGGTATCTAAGTTACTAATCAGAATAGGAAAGGTTAATCGTGAGGACTATTGCACATTAGACCATGACTGCAGACACAGGTGCAAACTGACAGCGGCCAGGTTGAGGGCTGATGTCAGGAAGCACCCTTCACACAGGGTGGCTAACACTTGGAATGGTTTTCTTGATGGGAGTAGTGGAGGCAAAGATATTGGAATCATTCAAGAAAGAATTGGATGCTGTGACGGGGGAACCATAGGTTCTTGTGTAACGATGATCTCCACGGGCTTGTTTGTGCTTTATGAAGAGATTGGCCGCTTCACCTTGCATTATGTGCAAGCGATATTGCAATCTCATCAGGTCTAGATCAGCGAGTCTGTTGTGGATGGAAAATAATATTTTTATCATCCAAATCTTAATGGGTTCACAAGTAAACCTTCAGTAAATGTCGTTGTCGTTTTTGTTGCAAAATCATTTCAGATAAACTCGTGTTTAAGAGTCAGATTTGGTTTCCTTCCAGACGTAACTCTTGAGTTTGACTTAAGGGGTCTAAAAATACAGGCAGTGAAATGTGTCGATCTGACAAATCTCACTTGACTGGCAAAGAATCTGGATGTATCCTTCTACCCACACCGGTACTATAAGACTGGGCAAAATGGACACATGCTCTTAAAGAAATGTCATTCCTGGTGTGAATCATAGAATCATAGAATAGCACTGCACAGAAGGAGTCCATTCGGCCCATCGAGTCTGCGCTGGCTCTTTCGAAGAGCAATCCAGTTAGTCCCACTCCCCCGCTCTTTCCCCATACCCCTGCAATTTTTTCTCGTTCAAGTATTTATCCAATTCCCTTTTGAAGGCTTCTATTGAATCTGTATCCACCGCCCTATCAGGCAGCGCGTTCCAAATCCTAACCACTCGCTGCGTAAAAAAGATTTTCCTCATGTCGCCTCTGGATCTTCTGCCAATCACCTTAAATCTGTGTCCTCTGGTTCTCGACCCTTCCGCCAATGGGAACAGTTTCTCTCTATCTACTCTGTCTAGACCCCTCATGATTTTGAACAGCTCTATCAAATCTCCTCTCGGTCTTCTCTGCTCCAAGGAGAACAACCCCAGCTTCTCCAGTCTATCCACGTAACTGTAATCCCTCATCCCTGGAACCACTCCAGTAAATCTCTTCTGCACCGTCTCCAAAGTCTTCAGGTCCTTCCTAAAGTGTGGTGCCCAGAATTAGACACAAGACTCCAGCTGATTTACATCTGCAGACAGAGTCACTCATCCATCACACCTCTCTCACTAGCCCACTACCCACCATTATGCAAGATAAAATGGCAAAATATTGCATAAAATTGGGTGCTTCTGCACACGGCCATATATATCTATTAAAAGGAACAGGCCAACATGCAATGGTGAGAAATTTCCAAAGTTCCAAATTTGGGTATTCATGGATGAATCTGAATTGGGGTTCTGAATTTGCTTCTGATATTGTCTGGGATTGATGTTGGGTCTATGTACTTCTTTATTTATTATAAAGGGGTCTGCCACCTGGCCAAAATAAAAATGTGTGACATCCTTGCATCACTAATCACACCTGCTGGGGTTTATCACAGAATAGCTGAGGTCTTTGTCGTTGACAGTCCAGCCTAAAGTAGCAGGTGGAATATACCCAGGTGACCCGATGAGACGGGGGAACAGCGATTGCCTTCTTAGCCTTCTGTTCCAATCCCTCCATGGCCCTCGCCCCCTCCCTATCTCTCTAACCTCCTCCGGCCCCACAACCCCCCGAGATATCTGCGCTCCTCCAGTTCTGGCCTCTTGAGCATCCCTGATTATAATCGCTCCACCATTGGTGGCCGTGCCTTCAGCTGCCTGGGCCCTGAGCTCTGGAATTCCCTTCCTAAACCTCTCCACCTCTCTACCCCTCTCTCCTCCTTTAAGACGCTCCTTAAAACCTACCTCTTTGACCAAGCCTGTCCTAATATCTCCTTATGTGGCTCGGTGTCAAATTTTGTTTGATAATGGCTCCTGTGAAACGCCTTGGGACGTTTTACTACGTTAAAGGCGCTATATAACTGCAAGTTGTTGCTGCTGCTGCTGTTGCTTTTGTAGCAGATGGTGATGAGTTCAAGTATTGGGGCCTGACCATCACTTGGATCTTGCCCGAGGAGAGCTTCACCCGTTCTGGGACGAGGTGGGGAGAGGAAGGCCCAGCTCAATGTCCTGGAGCCCCTCCGTCTCCTCATTGTCTCGGGGAGCAGCGTGGCCCAACCCCTCTACAGATCAATGACACAGCACCGTTGACCGTGAAGTCGTCTGGAGCTGAGCTGAAGGGGCAGCTGGAAGGGTCCATGAGGGATATGTTGATGGGGTGAGATGAAGAGGGGCGGGAGGAGGCTCGTGTGGAGCAGAAACGCCGGCACGGAGCAGTTGGGCCGAATGGCCTGTTTCTGTGCTGGACATTCTGTATGATGTAATTCGATGTGACGCAGTGCTCCAAAAAATACACAGTTCTAACGCACACATATAAGAAATCTATCCATTGAAAAAAATATTCTGATCGCTATCATGAATTTATTAATGTTCTAGGCCTATTAAATGCTGGTGTAACTGGTATTTAGTCTTGGTGCAAGTTGTGATTATGGCCAGCAGGCTCCAAGTCCTGAAGAGCTGAAGTCAGTGTTGTGCATTTCCTAAAACAGACTTTTACTGCTGACATCTCGACATTTCATTGTAGATAATTAGGAATTAAACAATTAAATGTCGGCTTCTTTAGTTCATCATTTTACCTCAGCAGTTTTGTTTTACTAAATGTGCGCTCCAATGGTTTAAGAGAAATGGTAATGAAAGGTGAACTCCACTTTGTCAAAATAACGTATCTGATTGATTGCCGTATTCAAGAGGGATTGACAGGGTCGATGCTGAGAGGTTGTTTCCCCCTGGCTGGAGAGTCTAGAACTAGGGGTCACAGTCTCAGAATAAGGGGTCGGCCATTTAAGACTGAGATGAGGAGGAATTTCTTCACTCAGAGGGTTGTGAATCTTTGGAATTCTCTACCCCAGGGGGCTGTAGATGCTGAATCGTTGAGTATATTCAAGGCTGAGGTCGATAGATTTTTGGATTCTAGGGGAATCAAGGGATATGGAGATCAGGCGGGAAAGTGGGATTGAGGTCGAAGATCAGCCATGATCTTATTGAATGGCGGAGCAGGCTCGAGGGGCCGTATGGCCTACTCCTGCTCCTAATTCTTATGTTCTCGATGCGGGGCTACTGCAGCAGTGAAAAGCTGGTTGTTTCCTCTCATGTGCTGCAGGTGCTAAAGAAAGTCTCTGTTTGTCCATTCCGTAGATTGCGTGAGCGACCGCCCATTAGTACAGGAGCTGATGTTTCAGATTATCACAAGTTCCATCAATGGTGTACCTGTTTCAGCTGGTTTAGGAAAATCAGCTGGAAGATGGCACAGAACGATATGTGAGTGACCAGCTTATGGCACATTTTTCTTTATTAATCATTCATGGGATGTGGGCGTCGCTGGCAAGGCCAGCATTTATTGCCCATCCCGAGTTGCCCTTGAGAAGGTGATGGTGAGCCACCTTCTTGAACCGCTGCAGTCCGTGTGGTGAAGGTGCTCCCACAGTGCTGTTAGGGAGGGAGTTCCAGGATTTTGACCCAGTGACAGTGAAGGAACGGCCGATATATTTCCAAGTCAGGATGGTGTGTGACTTGGAGGGGAACTTGGAGGTGGTGGTGTTCCCATGCGCCTGCTGCCCTTGTCCTTCTAGGTGGAAGAGGTCGCGGGTTTGGGAGGTGCTGCCGAAGAAGCCTTGGCGAGTTGCTGCAGTGCATCTTGTAGATGGTGCACACTGCAGCCACGGTACGCTGGTGGTGGAGGGAGTGAATGTTTAAGGTGGTGGATGGGGTGCCAATCAAGCGGGCTGCTTTGTCCTGGATGGTGTTGAGCTTCTTGAGTGTTGTTGGAGCTGCACTCATCCAGACAAGTGGAGAGTATTCCATCACACTCCTTACTTGTGCCTTGTAGATGGTGGAAAGGCTTTGGGGAGTCAGGAGGTGAGACACTCGCCGCAGAATACCCAGCCTCTGACCTGCTGTTGTTGCCACAGTATTTATGTGGCTGGTCCAGTTAAGTTTCTGGTCAATGTTGACCTTCAGGATGTTGATGGTGGGGGATTCGGCGATGGTAATGCCGTTGAATGTCAAGGGGAGGTGGTTAGACTCTCGCTTGTTGGAGATAGTCATTGCCTGGCACTTCTGTGGCGCGAATGTACCTGCATTGTTTTCAAAGCCCCAAGAATCCATTGTTGTAACCATTTTTTAAGGGCTGGGTTATGGAACACAGTGCAGCTTTAAATTCAGCAACATCTGTTGTTTGCAAAACGACAGTGATTATCTCATCAAATAGTGACACTGCACCTCTGTGTAAATGAAGAGTGGTAATATAAATATCGCAGGATGGCAGTCTTGTCGACAGAATGCTTGTTTCCTAATCATCTCTGGTAGTGTGTAAAGCTTAGTCGACTTATGTTTATTCTGTAAATGTTAAAATAAAGGATCATCAAGTAACATTTTATCGTTCAATGGGCTTTTTGCATAAAAAGCTTTGCTGACATCTTTCAAAAAAGCTCGATCGTCGGTTACTAAGCAACATTTCATCACGGGATATGAAACCATAACCTCACACCACGTTGCAGACTTTCCTGTCACTTATCAACACTCCATGCGTGTGGCATCTAAACGTTAGGTCACACCTCGTTAATACACTCACGCTGATGCTGCCAAGAATCACTAAACTTGTCCTCTCTTCACAAATCACAACAGTGATCCCAACCCAACAAACTGAACAATTCCAACTGCAACACCGCACAGCACATCCTTCACAGTCAGCCCATTAGCAGAACAACGCACACTCACTCACACTCACACACACACTCACTCACACTCACACACACACTCACTCACACAGACAAACACACTCACACACTCACACACACACACTGACTCACACACACTCACTCACACAGACAAACACACACTGACCCACACACTCACTCACACACTCACAGACACTCACACACTGACTCACACACTCACACACAGACTCTCACACACTCACAGACACACACACTCACACACACTCACAAAGACACTCACACAAACACACTCACAAAGACACTCATACAAACACACACACTCACACACTCACAGACACACACACTCACACACACTCACACATTCACAGACACACATACTCACACACACTCACACACACACTCCCACACTCACTCACAGACACGCACACACTCACACACACACACACACTCACTCACACACTCACTCACAGACACGCACACACTCACACACTCACAGACACACACACTCACACACACTCACAGACACACTCACAGACACACTCACACACACACTCACACACACTCACTCACACACGCTCACACACTCACTCACACACGCTCACACACACACACTCACACACACACTCACACTCACAGTCACACACACACACTCACAGACACACTCACAGACACACACTCACACACTCACTCACACACACACTCACACACACACTCACAGACACTCACACACTCACTCACAGACACACACACACTCACTCACACAGACACACACACACACTCACTCACACATACTCACACACTCACAGACACACACACTCACACACACACACTCACAGACACACACTCAGACACTCACACACTCACAGACACACTCACACTCACAGACACACTCACAAACACACTCACACACACACTCACATACACACTCACAGACACTCACACACTCACTCACAGACACACACACACTCACTCACACACTCACACAGACACACACACTCACACACACACTCACACACACACTCACAGACACACACACTCACTCACAGACACACACACACTCACTCACACACTCACACAGACACACACACACACTCACTCACACATACTCACTCACACACACTCACACACTCACAGACACACACACTCACACACACACACACTCACACACACAGATACACACACAAACACACACACACACTCAAAGACACTCACAAAGACACTCACACAAACACACACACGCTCACACACACACTCACACACACACTCAAACACTCACGCATACTCACACAATCACACACACTCACAGACACACACACTCACTCACACACTCACACACACTCACACATACACACACTCACTCACACAGACACACACACACACTCACTCACACACACACACACTCAAAGACACACACACACTCACACACACACTCACACACACACTCACTCACACTCACACACTCACAGACACACACACTCACACACACTCACACATTCACACAAACACACTTACACACACACTCACACACACACTCACACACACACTCACTCACACACTCACACACACACACACACTCGCAGACACTCACACACTCACTCACAGACACACTCACACACACACTCACACTCACACACTCACACAGACACACTCACTCGCACACTCACACTCACTCGCACACTCACACACTCACAGACACGCACACTCACACACACACACACTCACACACACACTCACACACACTCACACACACACACACTCACAGACACACACACTCACACACACACACACACTCACACACAGTCACAAACTCACTCACACACTCCCACACACACTCACACACTCACAGACACACACACACACTCACACACACTCACTCGCACACTCACACTCACTCGCACACTCACACACTTACAGACACACACACTCACACACACACACACACTCACACACACACACTCACACACACACACTCACACACACTCACACAAACACACTCACACTCACACACACTCAGAAAGACACTCAAAAACACACACACACTCACACATACACACTCACACACTCACACACACACACTCACACACTCACAGACACACACACACACACTCACTCACACACTCACACAGACACACACACGCACTCATTCATACACACTCACGCACACACACACACACATTCACACTCAAAGACACACACACACTCAC